>CM052650.1:26862699-26903933 GCA_028533165.1 Leontopithecus rosalia
ATGTAGCATTTGGTTTTCAGTTCCTGTGTTATTTTGCTTACAGTAATGGCCTACAGCGGCATCCATGTTGCTGCAAAATACATGATTTCATCATTTCTCTTATGGCTGTGTAGTATTTCATGGCGTATATAAACATTTTCTTTATTTGTCCCACTGTTGATGGGCATTTAGGTTGATTTCATATCTTTGCTGTTTTGAATAGTGTTGCAGTGGACATACAAGTGCACGTGTCTTTTCAGTAGAATGATTTGTTTTCCTTCCGGCATATACCCAGTAGTAGAATTGATGAATCAAATGAAAATTATCATTTAAGTTATTTGAGGAATCTCCACACTGCTTTCCACAGCAGTCGAACTTATTTACATTCCCATCAACAGTGTGTAAGCATTCCTTTTTCTCCGTAACGTCACTAACATCTCTTGGGTTTTTTTTTGACTTTTTAATAGTCACCATTCTGACTGGTATGATATGGTTTCTCATTGTTGTTTTAATTTGCACTTCTCTGATAAGTGGTGATGCAGAGAATTTTTTTACATTTGTTGGACGCTTGTATATCTTCTTTGGAAAAGTGTCTGCTCATGTCTTTTGCCTATATTTTAATTGATTATTGTTCTATTGTTGTTGATTTTTAAGTTCCTTGTAGTTTCTAGATAATAGAACTTTTGCCAGATGCCGTTTTTTTTTGTTTTGTTTTGTTTTTTGTTTTGCTTTTTATTGTTTAAGTTCCTTGTAGTTTCTACATATTAGACCTTTGTCAGATGCAAAACCCCATGCACAGACTTCACAGAAGACTCATAGAACAGATAAATGACTTCCACAAAATTTCAAGAAACAAAATCAGTGTAAAAAACAAGTAACATTTCTATAACATTCAAGCTGAAAGCCAAATCAAGAATTAAATTCCATTTACAATACCCACAATAAGAATAAAATACCTGAAAATATAGATAACCCAGGAGGTGAACTATCTCTACAACGAGAATTACAAAACATTGCTGAAGGAAAACAGAGATGACGCAAAGAAATTAAAAAAAAAATCATGTTCATGGATTAAAAAAAAAGTTGTTAAAATGGCCTTTCTACCCAGAGTAATTTATAGATTACGTGCTATTCCTTTCAAACTACCCATGACATTTTTCACAAATTTTTTTTAAAAAGTTCTAATATTCATAAGGAAACAAACAAAAAGAGCCCAAGTAGACAAAGCAATTCTAAGCAAAAAGAACAAGCCAGTGGCATCACACTACCAAACTTCAAACTATACTATAAGGTTCCAGTAGCCCAAACTACCTGGTACTAGTATAAAAAAAAAGACACATAGACTAATGGAACAGGCTAGACAACCCAATAATAAAGTTGCACACCTACAACCATTTGATCTTCCACAAAGTTGACAAAAACAAGAAACGGAGAAAGGACTCTCTATACGATACATAGTGCTGGAATAACTGGCTAGTCATTATCCTGAAGATTGACACAGGATCCCTTCCCTTCACCACATATAAAAATTAACTCAAGATGGATTACAGACTTAAATGTAAGACCAAAAACTCTAAAAAACTCTAGGAGAAGGCTTAGGAAATGCAGTTTCGGACATTGTCCTTGGCAATCAAATAATAAGTGCACTTTATGATGAAATCCCTAAAAGCAATTACAATGAAAACAAAAATTGAAAGGTGGGAACTAACTAAACTACAGTGCTCCTGCACAGCTAAAGAAACTATCAACAGATTAAACAGACAACCTACAAAATCTAAGAAAATATTCACAACTATACATTCATCAAAGGACTCTTCTTTGATTCTTTGTTTTCCTGTTGAAAACAATCTAGAGAAATATTTTGGTATCTACAGTCTAAAGTCAGTCTTTCTTGATGGCATTCAAGCTAGTACGTCATTTGGTCTCAAACTAGAATTGCAGCTTTATTTCTATTGAGGAATGTTCTGCCAGAGGCCCAGTGACATTTACATCCCAGGCATTTTCACAATGATGTTGGCTTTGATATTGCCCAGCGCCAACTTCCTTTGTAGATGTTTTTTGAAAAGAAGAAAGAATTTCTGCCATTTTGTCTGAAATAGCCTGCCTCTATTTTTTTCTCTCTATAGCACAGTCTTTAGAATATTTTCAGTCCCTGCTCAGTTTCTTATCTTTCCTAACACGTTAGTTGTTTCTTTTCCATGCTTTAAAACCTTTATTATCATGTCATTCTTCATTGTATTGAAGTAAAATGTTTATATACCAATTTCTGCCACTTGATTGTACACTATGCTGTGGCAGAAATTATGTCATAGTTTCAGTGCTCTTAATATAGAAAATAGAGAATAAATACATACTTCCCTCCAAATTCATAATCATTTTTTGGCCACAATTATGTAAGATGCCCTTTCTTCATAAAACACATGTATTCTCATTTTATCCATGTAGAATTTTTAGTCTTTCCCAAACCATAAATCTCTACTTATATGCATTAATATAATTGGATCCTTGATAACCTTTTCATAATTCACTTTTTTTTCTGTATCCTGAGAGTTCAACTCATAATACTCTTGGTCAAGAAATAATTATTAATGTGTAACAAAAATGTTCTAAATGAACATTAAATTTTTTTTAAATATGTAGTCCAAATAAACTACATGCCATATGTTGCAAGCAAAAAAACAAAAAACAAAAACAAATTGCAACATAATTTTTTTTTCCTGAATGTGTTATAATCCAGGGTAGATAAAGCCTGAAGCTATGATAAAACTACTTCTAACTTGAGACCCCTGAATGCTTACATTAGTCCAATGGGCATTAATATGATTAGTCTTTGTGTCTCCACCCAAATCTCGTCTTGAATTGTAATCCCCATAATCCCCATGTGTCTAGGTAGAGACCTAGTGGGAGGTAATTGGATCATGGGGGTGTTTTCCCTCATGTTGTTCTCAGCATAGAGAGTTCTCATGAAATCTGATGGTTTTATAACGGTCTCTTCCCCCTTCACTCCTCACTCTGCCCTCTCTTGCAACCATGTGAGGAGGTCAAAGAGTGCCTCCCCTTTGACTTCTGCCATGATTGTAAGTTTCCTGAGTCCCCCCCAGACATACATAACTGAGTCAATTCCTCTTTCCTTTATAAATCACCCAGTCTCGGGTATTTCTTTACAGCAGTGTGAAAATGGACTAACACAGACACCCACAAAACTTACTAAGAATCTGTTTTTACAGAAATTATGCAGACTATTTCTGGTCTCAAAAGACTTTGTTTATCTTAGTTTTGGTGTCTGATCTATAGTCTAAAAATGTTGCCCCCACATTAGAAATTGAAAAAGAATAGGAAGATTTTATACTTTATTTCTCTTCCAATTTTTATTATTATTTTTACTATTTTTATGAAGAATAACATTTATTATCTTAATCGTTTTTCATGGTATAATAGTGTTAACTATGTGAAAATTATTCTGGAACTGATCTTTAGAAATTTTTTTATCTTGAAAAACTGAAACTATACCCATTAAACAAAACAAACAGCAGTCTTATCCCCTGTCCTCCCTTACTCTGGAAACCACCATTCTAATTTCCATTTCTAAGAGCTTAACTACTTTAGATTTCAAATTAAAGGAATAAGAGAGTATTTGTGTGTGTATTTGTGTGTGTGTGTGTGTGTGAGTGTGTGTGTGTGAGTGACTGACTTGTTTCATTTAGCATAACACCTTTAAGGTTTATCTATGGCATAGCATCTGAAAAATTTCCTTCCTTAAGGCTGAATAATATTCCATTACATATATCACATTTCCTGTATGCATTCCTTTTTTGATTGCTAGTTAGGTTACTTCTGCTTCTCAGCTACTTTGAATATTGCTGCAAATATCTCTTCAAGATTCTATTTTCAATTCTTTTGGATATATACCCAGAACTGGGATTAGTGGATCATATGGTAATTGTACCTTTAATTTTTGAGGAAACTTCAAACTGCTTTCCATAGCAGCTACACATTTTACATTCTTAGCAACAATGCACAGGTGTTCCACTTTATCCAAATTCTCTCCAATACTTATTTTTTTTAATTTAATTTTTGTTTTTGTCAGTGACTACTCTAAGAAGTCATATCTCATTGTAATTTTGTTGTTAAAATTTGATCCCCAATGTTGGAGGTGGGGTCTAATGAGAGGGTTTTGGATCATATGTTTGGTTCCCTCATGAATATGTTATTATGGTTGTTACTAGGATTCCATTTATTGATTTTACTATGTTGAACCACTCTTCTACCCAGGAGTAAACTTCATTTCAACATGGTGAATGATTCGTTTAATATGTTTTTGAATTGGGATTACTAGTATCTTGTTGGGGATGTGTGTATCAATATTTATCAGTAATACTGGTCTGTCATTTTATTTTCCTGCAGTGCTTTTGTTTGGTTTTGGTATCATGGTAATGCTGGCCTTGAAGAGAAGAAGGAGTTTGTAAGTATTCCCTCCTTGTCAATATTTTGGAGGAGTTTGAGATGTATTTGTATTAATTCTTCTTATGTTTTGATAATATTGCCCAGCAAAGCCATTTCATCCTGGGATTTGCTTTGTTGGTAGTTTTTGCTTACTGATACAATCCCTTTGTATGCTAATGGTCTGTTTAGGTTTTCTATTTGTTCATGATTTATTCTTGCTAAGTTGTATGTTTCAAAAAATTGACTTCATTTGTCTAGATTATTCAACTTTTTGGCACAAAATTGTTCATAATATTCTCTTCTGAATGGTTTATTTCTGTGATACTAATTATGTCTATTTTTTTATTTTGATTTTGTTATTTGAATCATTTTTTCCATTAACATAGCTATGGTTTTTTCAGATTGTTGATCTTTCCCAAAAGAAATGACCCTTCATTTAGTTGAAATTTTCTGTTTGCTATAGTCTTCATTATTTTATTCTTTCTGCTAACATTGGGTTGAGTTTGTTTCACCATTTTTTAGTTTCTTTAAGTGTTAGTGTAGACTATTGAGATAATTCTTATTTTTAATGTAGGCATTTACCACTGTAAATGTCCCTCGTCATGGAGTCTTGCTGAATCCTATGTGGTTGGTATATTTTGTTTTTGTTTTATTTGTCTCAATATATTATCTACTTTTTCTTTTGATTTTTTTCTTTGACTTTTTTGATGTTCAATCATCTCTTATTTAATGAAATTTGTAAATTTTCCAGTTTCCCTTTTGCTATTGATCTTAGTTTCATTTCATTGTAATCAGAAAAGACATTTGGTATAATTTCTGTATTTTAAAATTTGTTTAGACTTGTTTTGTGGCCTACCATGTGATCCCAAAACAATAATTTCTATTGTTTAAAAAATATGCAATTTACTGTTGTTGGTTGGAGTATTCTGAATATATCTCTTACATCCAATTCATCCCTCCCTCATCTACATTAGGTATTTCTCCTAATGTTGTCTCTCCCAAATCCCCCAACCCCTGCTATCCCCAACCCCCCCAAACCCCCGAAAGGCCCTGGTGTGTGATGTTTTCCTCCCTGTTCCTTCATTTCCCTGATTATTAGTGATACTGACACCATTTATATGTTTGTTGACTATTTGTATTAATATATCTCCCTTGGTTATTTCTAGATCCTTGAGGAATTGCCACACTGTCTTCCACAATGGTTGAACTAATTTACACTCCCACCAGCAGTGTAAAAGTGTTCCTATTTCTCCACATCCTCTCCAGCATCTGTTGTCTGCAGATTTTTTAATGATCACCATTCTAACTGGTGTGAGATGGAATTTCAATGTGGTTTTGATTTGCATCTCTCTAATGACCAATTATGATGGGCATTTTTTCATATGTTTGTTGGCTGCAAAAATGTCTTAATTTGAAATATGTCTGCTCATGTCTTCCCCCAAATTTTTGATGGATTGTTTGCCTTTTTCTTATAAATTTGTTTAAGTTCTTGGATATTAGCACTTTGTCAGATGAATAGACTGAAAAATTTTTTCCAATTTTGCTGGTTTCTGGTGCACTCTAATGATAGTTTCTTTTGCCATGAAGAAGCTTTTTAGTTTATTTAGATCCGATTTGTCTATTTTGGCTTTTGTTGCAGTAGTTTTTGTTGTTTTGGAAGTCATGAAGTCCTTCCCTATGCCTATGTCCTGAATGGTATTGCCTAGCTTTTCGTCTAGGGTTTTTATGGTGTTAGGTCTTATGGTCAAATTTTTAAATATGAGTTAATTTTTGTATAAGGTGTGAGAGAGGGATCCAGTTTTAGCTTTCTGCATATGGCTAGCCAGGTTTTCCAACACCATATATTAAATGGGAATCCTTTACCAATTACTTATTTTTGTCAGGTTTGTCAAAGATCAAATGGTTGTAGATGTGTAATATTAATTCTGAGGCCTGGTTTCTGTTCCATTTGTCTATATCTCTGTTTTGGTACCAGTACCATGCTGTTTTGATTACTGTAACCGTGTAGTATAGTTTGAAGTCAGGTAACATGATGCCTCCAGCTTTGTTTGTTTGTTTGTTTATTAGGATTGTGTTGGCCATACAGGTTTTTTTTGGTTCCATATGAAGTTTAAAGTGGTTTTTATCCAGTTCTGTGAAGAAAGTCAATGGTAGTTTGATGGGGATAGCATTGAATCTATCAATTACTTTGGGCAGCATGGCCATTTTCACAATATTCATTATTCCTAATCATGAGCATGGAATGTTTTTCCATCTGCTTATGTTCTCTTTTATTTCCTTGAGCAGTGGTTTGTAGTTCTTCTTGAAGAGGTCCTTCACATCCCTTGTTAGTTGTATTCTTAGGTATTTTATTCTCTTTGCAGCAATTGTGAATAGGCGTTTACTCATTATTTGGCTCTCTGTTTTTTATTAGTGTATAGGAATGCTTGTGATTTTTGCACATTGATTTTGTATCCTGAAACTTTGCTGAATTTGCTTATCAGCTTATGTAGATTTTGGGCTGAGATGATGGTGTCTTCTAAATATACAATCATTTCTCTGCAGATAGAGATAATTTGACTTCCTCTTTTAGTAATTGAATACCATTTATGTCTTTTTCTTTCCTGATTGCCCTGGCTAGAACTTCCAGTACTATGTTGAATAGGAGTGGTGGAGATGGCATCCTTGTCTGGTGCCAGTTTTCAAAGTGAATGCTTCCAGTTTTTGCCCATTCAGTATGGTGTGTTTCTCATAAATAGCTTTTATTATTTTGAGATATGATCCACTGATACCTAGTCTATTGAGAATTTTTAGCATAGATGGCTGTTGAATATTGTCAAAGGCCTTCTCTGCATCTGTGGAGATAATAGTGTGCTTTCTGTCTTTGGTTCTGTTTATGTGATGAAATACATTTATAGACTTGCATATGTTGAACCATCCTTGGATGCCAGGGATGAAGCCAACTTCATCATGATAGATAAACTTTTTGATGTGCTGTTGGATTTGGTTTGCCAGTATTTTATTGAGAATTTTCCTAACAATGTTCATCATGGATATTGGCCTGAAATTTTCTTTTTAGTTGTTCATTTTAGTGGGAATCATTTGAGCATCTTAAATTTGGGTGACCATTTTCTTCTTCAAATTTGAGAATGTTTCAGTCCTTATTTCTTCATATGCCTTGTCATTCCTTTATCTTTCTCTTCTCCTTCTGAGGATACAATAATACATATATTGTCCTGCTTGATCTTTTCTCCTAAGTTCCCTAGGATATCTTCACTTAATTAAAATTCTTATTTCTTTTAGTCCTTATAGCTCAATAATTGTAAATAACTTCTGTTTAAGTTTGTTGATTCTTTCTTCTGCTAGATACACTCTCTTGTTCAACCCCTCTAATGAATGTTCATTCTAGTTTTTCTGTTTGGTTCTTCTCTTACAGTTTTTCTCTACTTTTATTATTCACATTTTATTTATGCATGGTTTTTCTGATTTTGTTTAGTTATCTATTTGTTTTGTCACGCAGTGCATTGAGTTTCTTTAAGATGATTCTTTTGAATTATTTGTCATGTAATTTGTAAATCTCTTTTATGAGAGATTGGCTTCTGGGGATATATTTTTTTAGGTTATGTTTCCTTGTTTCTTCATGTACATTTTGTTTTTGTATTGAAACCTCCTAAACCATTTCTTAGGTGAGCTTGTACATACACTTTTCTGGGAAGATTGGTTTGCTTGTTTCTTATTCAGCAAATTGTAGTCTCTTTTTACCTTTGGTGTTTGACTGATGTACTGTAGGTTAACTTACTGACTTGGAGGAGGAGATATTTTGGTAGAAATGAAATATTTTTTGTTACATATTTCTTCAATTCATCTATTCTTGGCTTCTAGCTTGCCTGGAGCACTGTGACTTACTAACTGTTTTCTAAAGTTTGCATAAAGGCTTCTTGTTGACCATAGTTTCTTATGTTGCTGTTTCTATGAATAAAGGACATCTGGGGCTTCTTACTCTGTCATCTTTTTATGTCACTGAAGGTATAGAGGTTTTTATCCCAAGTGAATATGGTTAGGATAAGGGACAAAAAGATCTGTTTTCTATTGTGAGCTAACTATTCCAAAGGGAGAATGGCAAACTGTGGATAGAATAGAATGATAACAATCCATTTCCAAATGCAAAATAGTGGCAGTGATACCTGTGTGATACATTAAAATAATATATACTATATTTATGACTTATTTACTTTTTGATATTAATGTCCACTAAGGTGACTATAACTACTAATATATTAATATAAACAAATTAAAACAAGGTTTTCTTTTCATCAGTGTCAGTAGAGCTCCTTTGATCTTTTATAATTCTTCATGTGATGACTTCACTTAGGTTCTGATGCTGCTTTTCTTTACTGGAATATAAACTTATTATTCTGCTGATGCCTTCTATCCATCACAGCCATTGCACAAAAAATCCAGAGAACCATGCTATCTGAAAGTAGATATAGGATTGGTATAGTATGTTTTTCTTTGTTAATGATTCAAGAAGTTCCATAACATTAACATTATTATTTAAATAGTATCTCCAAATTGAAATTCTGATGTATTCTCAAATTAAATTCCAGGTTTTATCCTGCTCCGGAGCATGAAGAAAGATTAGAATACGTTGTTCTCTAGTTCTATTTCTGATTTGCATATCTGCACTTTATTAGCTTTCTCTCATATTCTTGGCTGCCTTTTCATCATAATCTTCATGCCACTCTCTTTCCCTCACTTACACTCTATTGGGCTTGTAAACAAAATTATATTCAATGCATATGTTTATATAAATGTGTATGTGTATAGATAGATATAGAGGGTCATAATTTATATTTATTGTCTACCTTGCATATATTTCCATAGTGATTTTATTCTTATTTGTATAGTTTTTAAAATTTTAAATCCCAAAACCAGGGTATGAGGTAATTTTTTTATAATGTTTTTATAATAAAATTTTATAATATTTGACCAGGATTGTTATTATTTACCATTCTAACCAGTTTAATAAGTTATGTTGTTTCTTTCTCAACATAAAGAAAGAATGCACATTATAAAATACCCTTGTGGTTGTCATGTTTCTATGATGGCTACAAAAAGTTCCATCTGTTGGTATACATAACTTGTCCAATCTGTATGGATATGAATGAAACCTGTGGATTTGTGATAATGTTATCCTATTGGCCAAGAGATTTTTTTGTAGAAATAATTAAATTTATGGGTTTATGTAGGTGTAATAAATGTTTTCACTCAATTCACATCAGTTAGTGAGATTATTTGAGTGAGATTTCTGCAGGTGGGGACCTTGTAAAAGGGAGGGATTTAAAGCCGAAAATGCTCTCTACTTGGCATTGAATACATAAAACTGACATGTCACAAGGCATAAACTAGAGGACAACTTCGAAGTGGTAAAAATGGACCCAGTTGACAGCCAGTAAGAAAATAGGGACTTCCTGCAAGGAAATGAGTTTTTATAAATGACCTGAATCATCTTGAAAGAGGACTCTGAACTCCAACTAAAATCTGTAGCTCAGCTAACACATTGATTACAGGCCTGTGAGTGCCTAAATGGAGGATTTCATCAGACATACACATGCAGTCTTGACCCATGGAACACATGAGATAATAAAGGTTGCATTAAATTGGTAAGTTTGTGATAATTTTTTATGCAGCAAAAAAAAAAACAATTTTTTAAAGCTATGTATATTCCTCTTTCTGTGGATTACCAGATGAAATTTTTTGCTCCTGTTTTGGTTTTGTTCACCTTTTATAGAAGTTATTTATAGATATGCAATTTAATCTTTTGCCTGTTTTATAGAATGTAAATTACTTCTTTACATATTTTATTTTAATAATGGTGTGATTTCATATCAATTTTTAGCCATGTTGAACAATTGAGCTATTAATCTTTTATCTGATTTCTGTTTCCTGATTTGGATTATGAACTACTCCTTAAAAGGCCAAAATACAACTTCATAAAGGAATCACACAATCATAATATTTATCAGCAAAACAAACTACCAAACATTGTATATTGATTGATTGGTTTACTGAAATTTGAAAAAGAGGAGCTACTACTCTGTGACAAAAACCAACATTTGTGTGACCTCTGGGGAAGTCACAGATCCCATGTCACTAGGTGGGATGGGAAACAAAGAAAGGGTACTGTATTATGCCAGTATGCGCTATAACCTGATCCAGTGCTGGTTTCACAGATGTATGTAAATTGTAAAAATTTAGCAAGTTGTACCCTGACAACATGTGTATTTTTCATTATGTTTGCTCTTAATACCAATAGCCTGTTTTATCACTGCTGTATAATATACATATTATCATATGACTATACTACAAAATATCAATCCAGTTTACTGTTGGTATTTGGGTTGTTTTCATGATTAAAAATAATGCTATTGGACCAGGCATAGTGGCTCACACCTGTAATCCCAGCATTTGGGACGTCACAACTGGTGGATTTATTGTGCTCAGGAGTTTGATACTAAGCTTGGGCAACATGATGAAACCCCTTCTCTACTAAAATATACAAAAATGAGCCAGGTATGGTGGCACATGTCTGTAGTCCCAGCTACTTGGGAGGCTGAGGTGGGAGGATCACTTAAGCCAGGAGGTTAAAACTGCAGTGAGCTGTGATCATACCACTGCACTTCATCCTGGGCAACAGAGTGAGATCATGTCTCAAAAAAAAAGTGCATTATAAATATTTTTGTATATGGGATTGGTCAAGCTATATAAGCTATGTAGCATTTACATTTAGCTATCACCCATTTAGCTATCTAATAGTTTACCTGATGAGTTGCAAGGTTTGCTGTTGTTTCAGTTTGAGTGATAATGGTAAAAAGCTTTTCAAGGTGAAAATTGGCACACCAAGAAGCAGCATATAAGCACATCAGATATTCCACATTTTACAAATAGTATCATTTTAATTTTAGCTATTGAAAGAAAAAGTACACAGTCGTATACCTTTGTGATTCTAATTTCCATTTCCACAATGAAATGTTGAGTAACTTTCAATCCAACATTTGCATATATTTCTTTGTGAGGTGCTTATTCATAGTTATTATCATAATAATTTGGTGTTATTATCATTGTTGATTTGTAGAAACTCTTTATTATTAATATGGGCCTTTGTCAAGCATGCATTATCTTCTCCTACATTGGGACTTGTCTTTGTAATTTCCTTCATAGTGACTTTTGATGAGCAGAAGTTCTCATTTTATTCATATATATATATATATATATATATATTTTTTTTTTCTTTTGTTTGGGTGCTTTATGTCAAATGTTCACCCTACTTGAATAGTGCTATATTTATTAATGTTTAATATGGAACTGGAAAACATGTATAATACTATTGTATTTGATAGTAAGAGCTCGGTGTATTTGACTATCAGCAATTGAATCCTACTTTTCCTGCTTGTCAGCTATATAACTTTGGGGAGTATCTTAGTCTACTTTGTGTTGCTATAAAGAAATACCTAAGGCTGAATAATTTATAATTAAAACAAAGTTCATTTGGTTCATGATGTTGGTGGCTGGAAAGTTCAGGATTGGGCATCTGCATCTGGTGAAGGTCTGGAGCTGCTTTCACTTATGGTGGAAGGTGAAGAGATCACAGAGCGAAGGAGGAAACAAGTGTGTGGCGGGGGGTGTGGGGGGGAGGCAATCAGGCTCTTTTAAATAACCAGCTCCCATGAAAGCTAATAGAATAAGAAATACTCCCTCCCAATGACGGGCATTAATATATTCATGGGGGAACCAAACATATGATCCAAAACCCTCTCATTAGACCCCAACTCCAACATTGAGGATGAAATTTTAACATGAGTTTTGGGTGTAACAAACATCCAAATCATAACAGGGAATTTATTTAACCATTCAACATGAGTTATCCGAAAAAAAAGCATATCTAACATAATAGCTATGAAAAGGAAATGAAATAATAGACAAAGAAGCCATGAAACAATGTCAAGAATATAGAAAAAACTGCACGACACATTTATATCTAAATGTAAAGTAACTAAATGTATACTTTTAGTTAATTCTAGGTCTAGAGAGTAATACATAAAAGCTTATGAAAATTAGTGTTAGTTGTCAAAAATCATAAAGCTATTTCTAACTTAATTTTCAACAATTATGTTAAAATTCTTTTTTTTTAGGGAGGGTGAACAAAAATATTGCTTTATTCTGAAAAAAATGGGTATTAATAATGACCAATCAATGTTTCATTTAAACCTATGAGTAGATGTGATGTGGTATTGACAAGAATGTATATTTTGTGTATTTGAAGTGGAGAGCTCTATAAATATTTATTAAGTTTACTTGTTCCGGATCTGAGTTTGAGTCCTTGATATACTTATTAATTTTCTGTTTCATTGAATCTAAGTCTCTATGTATCTGGGTGTTAGGATAGTTAGCTCTTGTTGTTGCATTGATCCTTTTACCACTGTATCTATGTTGCTTTAAAATCTATTTTACCCTATACGAGAGTTGCATCTCCTGCTTTTTATTTATTTATTTTTGCTCTCCCTATGGTTGGTAAATCTTTCTCCATCCCTTTGTTTTGAGTCTTTGTGTATCCTTGCAACTGAAGAAAAAATAAAATCTTTTATGAACAAGCAAGAACTCAGAGATTATATTACCACCAGGCCTGCTTTACAAGAGCTTCTGAAAGAAGCATTACGCACAGAAAGAAACAACCAGTATTAGCCTTTCTAAAAATATACCAAAAAGTAAAGAGCACCAACATAAAGAAGAGTTTACATCAACGAATGGATAAGACAGCCAGTTAACAACAAATGGCAATAACTCTAAATTTAATTCGACTAAATCCCCCATTCAAAAGACACAGCCAAAACCCAACGGCATGTTACATCCAGACCTGTTTCACATGCAAGGTTAAAACTCTTTCTTATTGAAAAAAAAAGCCCATAGATGATGAATAAAGAAAATACATACATCCACCAGACACTTAGCTGCAGGCAACAGAATCTTACTCTGGATAATTTAAGCAGTGGTGGAATTTTTAATAACACATTTGGTGAGTTTATGTCATTGTTGGTATACATGATAAAGAGCTACACTGTCAGACATAACAGCCAACTCCATCCTCCAGAATGTTCCTGCAGATGAGGGCTACACTGCCTCCAATCCTCCCTCTACACATAAAATGTGCTTTGGAGAACTGAGTTTTGCTATACCTGCTACTATTTTGGGAGAGAAGTTACCACAGGGCCCGCGTCTTCAGATCACTTAATTCCAAATGTCTGTTACCCTCTTTGGTTCTTTTCTGTTCTTGTTTAATAAAGCCAGTTGTCATGTTGTGAACTGCCCTATGGAGAGTCCCATGTGGCAAGGGACTGAGGACAACTTCCACCCAACAGGCACTGAGTATCTGAATGCCCTCTACTAACAACCTGCATGGAACTCAACCCTGCTAAAAGGCACTTGCGGAATTTAAAAGTGGAGTCTTACAGAGTTGAGCCCTGAGGTGATTGCAGCCCCAGCTGAAAACTTTATTTCAATATCATGACAGATATTAAGCCAGAGAAACCAGATCTTCAATGCCTAGATTTCTGACCCATAGAAACTTTGAGATAATAAATGTTTGCTTTTTTAAGTCTCTAAGTTTTATGCTAATTTTTATGCAGCATTAGATTACTAATACAGTGTCTATAAATAATTTCAATATTTTCTGAGTATTAAAAATAGTGAAACCCAATATTAGCCAAAATCTATTAATTATGATACTCAAATATGAGAATCAATTTTTTGCAGATTTTTACTGTCTATCTCCTGTAATAAAATACACTGAGAAAAAGAACAATATCAGGGTATATATTAGTGTTCAGGTTTTAGTATTTATTATTAATATTAAGATTTCTATGTTCGAGTATGTATCAATCATTGATATAAAAAAGATAAACCTAGAATTTTGAAAGTCTCCTCACTAAAAAGTAAAATTTGTGTTCAGAGAGTCACACATTTCTTTGGTGATAAAAAAAAGTTAATTAATATTTACTAAATAAATGGAAGACTGATTTTCTTCAAGAAAATACTTTTTAAGAAAGAAAAGGGAAAACAAAATTATAAAATGTAGATCAAAAATATGGATCAAGAAATGTAATTTCTGTTTTATTTTTTAAAAAATTTCACCTTCCTTTAAACATCATAATTAATTAATCTTAACAAAATGTATCTACTTAATCCAAACAAAATAATTTGGTCACTGCAATTAATTAAAAAACACATCCTCTGTTATATAACAATATTTTTTCATTGTTGTTGTTGTTCAAATTAGCACATTATTTTCACACTAACATTTGAAAGAGGCAAACCTAGCCAAATGGAATAAAAATATGCACCAAAATAGCTAATATCACTGCAGCTTTAAAAAACCACCATAGTCATTGAATTATTATTATTATTTTTTTTTTTTTGAGACGGAGTTTCACTCTTGTTACCTAGACAGGAATGCAGTGGCACGATCCTGGCTCACCACAACCTCCTCCTTCTGGGTTGAAGCAATTCTCCTGCCTCAGCCTCCCGAGTAGCTGGGACGACAGGTGCGCACCACCATGCCCAGCTAATTTTTGTATTTTTAGTAGAGACGGGGTTTCACCATGTTGACCAGGATGGTCTTGATCTCTTGACCTCCTGATCCACCTGCCTCGGCCTCCCAAAGTGCTGGGATTATAGGCATGAGCCACCGTGCCTGGCCTTATTTTCCTCTTTTCATCATCATTTTCTCTCAATATTAAGAGAATCACTTTAGACAAGAGACAATAAAGGCAATTCCTCTTCAAAAGTAACACTTTCTACCTCTACTACCAAAAAAATGACATTTATGAAATGTTAAAGTTGGATTTTAACTCTCAGAAATAGTCAAATTTCAAGTAATATACACAGCAATGCTAACCGTACTTAATGATATGCAGAATAAGCTGGCATAATGCCTATTAAGAAACAGTTTATTAAAAAATGCTTATTGATTAATATTAAAGTAGTTTCAGCTTTGTATCAAAAAATCAGATTTTTTTTTCAGTACTCTGTTACAAAAAATAAAGAGGTTAGCTATTTCAAATTTGTATTCTTCTGGGTCCTTCCATTAAAAGGCCATTGTACCAGGAAAAAGTAACAAAATTCTTGTTTAAAAAAAGTATGTAAGGCTGGTATAGCACAAATCTAGTATAGCCTTTAAAAGGTAATCATTTAAAATGGATTCTTTTTTGTTATTTTAAAAATTTTATATATATATAAAATTTTAAAAATTATATATACATAATTTATATATTAAAATATATATTTATATAATTGCAGTTTAGGTTCTGGTGTACATGTGCAGGTCCTGAAGGATTGTTGCATAAGTACATACATGGCAATGTGGTTTGCTAGTTCCATCCCCCATCACTTATATCTGGCAATTCTCCCCATGTTATCCCTCCCCAACCTCCTTACCCACCACTGTCCCTCCCCTAGTCCCCCCAACAGACCCCAGTGTGTGATGCTCCCCTCCCTTTGTCCACATGTTCTCATTGTTCAACACACGCCTATGAGTGAGAACATGTGGTGTTTAAATTTTTGTTATTGTGTCAGTTTGCTGAGAATGAGGGTTTCCAGATTCATCCATGTTCCTACAAAGACACAAACTCATCATTTTTTATGTGTGCATAGTATTCCATGGTATATATGCGCCACATTTTCCTAGTCCAGTCTATCATTAATGGGCATTTCGGTTGGTTCCAGGTCTTTGCTATTACAAACAGTGCTTCAGTGAACATATGTGTGCATGTGTCTTTGTAATAAAACAATTTACAATCCTTTGGCTAGATACCCAGTAATGGGATTGCTGGGTCAAATGACATCTTTATTTCTAGGTCCTTTAGGAATTGCATCACTCTCTTCCACAATAGTTGAATTAATTTACACTTCCACCAACAGTGTAGAAATGTTCCTGTTTCTCCACATCCTCTCCAGCATCTGTTGTCTCCTGATTTTTTGGGATTGCTATTCTAACTGGCATAAGATGGCATGTCAATGTGGTTTTGATTTGCATTTCTCTAATGGTCAGGAATGATGAATATTTTTCATGTTTGTTGGCCTCATATATGTCTTCTTCTGAAATGTGTCTGTTCATATCTGTTGCCTACTTTTGAATGGGGTTGTTTTTTTCTTGTAAATATGTTTTAGTTCTTTGCAGCTTCTGGATATTAGCCCTTTGTCAGATGGGTAGATTACAAAATTTTTTCCCCATTCTCTTGGCTGTTGGTTCACTCTAACAATTGTTTCTTTTGCTGTACAGAAGCTCTGGAGTTTAATTAGATCCTGTTTGTCTATTTTGGCTTCTATTGCCAATTCCTTTGGTATTTTAGTCCTTGCCTATGCCTATGTCTTGAATATGTTTGCCTAGGTTTTTTTCCAGGGCTTTCCTGGTGTTAGGTCTAATGTTTAATACTTTAATCCATCTGTAGTTAATTTTAGTGAATGGCATCAGGAAGGGGTCCAGGTTCTGCTTTCTGCACATGGCTAGCCAGTTTTCCCAACACCATTTATTAAACAGGGAATCCTTTCCCCATTGCTTGTTTTTGTCAGGTTTCTCAAAGATCAGATATAGATATGTGGTGTTGTCTCCAAGGTCTCTGTTCTGTTCCATTGGTCTATATCTCTGTTTTCTACGAGTACCATGCTGTTTTGATTATTGTAGCCTTGTAGTATAGTTTGAAGTCAGGTAGTGTGATGCCTCTGGCTTTGTTCTTTTTGCTTAGGATTGTCTTTGCTATTCAGGCTCTCTTTTGTTCCATATGATTCTTAAAGTGTTTTATTCCAGTTCTGTGAAGGGAGTCATAGGTAGCTTGATGGGGATAACATTTAATCTCTAAAATACTTTGGGTAGCATGGCCATTTTCACAATATTGATTCTTCAAAACCACAAACATGGAATGTTTTTCCGACTGTTTGTATCCTCTCTTATTTCCTTGAGCAGTGGTTTGTAGTTCTCCTTGAAGAGGTCCTTTACAACCTTTATTGGTAGTATTCCTAGGTATTTTATTCTCCTTGTAGCAATTGTGAATGGCAGTTTCCTCTTGATTTGGCTGTCTTTATGTCTGTTGTTGGTGTATAGGAATGCTTGTGATTTCTGCACAATGATTTTGTATCCTGAGACTTTGCTGAAGTTGCTTATTAGTTTAAGGAGATTTTGGGCTGAGACAATGGGGTCTTCTAAATATGCAATCATGTCATCTGCAAATAGAGACAATTTGACTTCCTCCTTTCCTAAGTGAATACTCTTTATTTCTTTTTCTTGCTTGATTGCTCTGGCTAAAACTTCCAATTCTATATTGAATAGGAGTGGTGAGAGTGGGCATACTTTTCTAGTGCCAGATTTCAAAGGGAATGCTTCCAGTGTTTGCCCATTCAGTATGACACTGGCTGTGGGTTTGTCATAAATAGCTTTTACTTTGAGATATGTTCCATCGATACCTAGTTTATTGAGAGTTTTTAGCATAAAGGGACATTAAATTGTATTTAAGGTCTTATCTATATCAATTGAGATAATCATTGTTTTCCTTTGGTTCTGTTTATGTGGTGAATTATGTTTATAGACTTGCATGTGTTGAAGCAGACTTGAATCCCCCGATGAAGCTTACTTCATCGTGATGGATAAACTTTTTAATGTGCTACTGCAATCAGTTTGCCAGTATTTTATTGAAGATTTTCACATCTATGTTCATCATGGATATTGGCCTGAAGTTTTCTTTTTTTGTTGAGTCTTTGCCAGGTTTTTGTATCAGGATGATGTTGGTCTCATAAAATTATTTGGGAAGGATTCCCTCTTTTTGGATTGTTTGGAATAGTTTCAGAAGGATTGGTACCAGCTCCTCTTTGTATGTCTAGTAGAATTTGTCTATCTGCACCTGGGCTTTTTTAGGTTGGTAGGCTATTAATTGCTCCCTCACCTTCAGCCCTTGTAATTGGTCTATTCAGGGTTTCAACTTCTTCCTGGTTTAGGCTTGTGAAGGTACAAGTGTCCAGGAATTTATCCATTTTTTTCAGGTTTACTGGTTTATGTGCATAGAGTTGTTTGTAGCAATCTCTGATGGTAGTTTGTATTTCTGTAGAATCGGTGGTGATATCCCCTTTATCTTTTTTTACATCTATTTGATTCTTCTGTCTTTTCTTTTTTATTAATTTGGCTAGTGGTCTATTTTGTTGATCTACTGAAAAAACCAACTCCTGGATTTATTGATTTTTTGAATGGATTCTTGTGCCTCTATCTCCTTTAGTTCTGCTCTGGTCTTAGCTATTTCTTGTCTCATGCAAGCTTTTGAGTTTTTTTTATCTTGTTCCTCTATCTTTCAATTTTGATGATAGAGTGTCAATTTTAGATCTTTCTTTTCTTCTCATATGGACATATTTAAGCAGTGTCTAGAGGGAAAGGCACAGCAATAAAATGCATTTCTTTTAAGATGTCTTTTATACTTAATGTTAAGATGGTCAATTTTGTTAACTTATAGAATGGAGACATTTAAAAGGATCTATATTGACATAATGAAGGGAAATGGTAATAAATAATTTGTTTATATTTTAAACAGCTCCTCATGGTGTTATTTGGTGATACTTGCTGCCATAGCGATGAAGCATTACTTCTAGGCTTAAATATTTCACCCTGAATTCATCTATTTCAGCAGTATGGTAGCGGATGATTTTCAATTATTTGTATTCACACCTTTTTATAATTCTTCCCCATGTTTAACAGAACTGATGTTTAAAAATAATAGTCTATTGTGAAATATGACAAAGCTAGTTTATAAAAGACATTGCAACTTTGACCTTGCTCTCTGGGATAACTAGCTCTAATCAGCTGCCATGTTCTGAGGCCATGACTATAATCCTAAATAGAGACCAACCTGGTATAGATTTGAGGCTTCCTGACAAAACCACCAGCATGAAGCTGAGCCTGTTACTGACAACAATGTGAATGAGCCACCTTAGAAGATCTTTCAGCCACAGTTAAGGCTTGGGACGACTACAGCCCCTGATCACATCTTGGCTTAAACCTCATCATAAAATATCTTCTGGCATAAATCACCATTTATGCAGCTCTTGAACTCCTGACCTACATGAAATGTGTGACTGAATACATATTCCAGTCATGATAAACCTTTAAGTTTGAAGGTTAATCAGATATACTACAAGAAATACCGAGAATAAACAGAACAGTATATAAAAAAGAAACATTAGTATTCATGTATCATTGTAAATTTGTCTGTGCTTCTGTATGTCTGTTGATGGATGGGAAATAAAGAAATATATGCATATTCAAAATAATACCAATAGAGAATATATCAGAAAAATTTGTGAAGCGAGCATATCCAATTTCCCAAAGTAAATGCATGGTATGTGATATGGATTTTTAAAGAAAAATTGATACAATAAATTCTTCTCACATAGTCAATCATGCCAAAGACTGTTAAACATGGATTCTTGCCCACTAATGCACAACAGGATAAAAATGAGAGGATGTTTAACCAGGTGTCTCTTGAGCTGACTACCATTTCTGTCAACAAAATGTTCCAAATGGCTCCTCTCAGAATATGTGCATTAATGAATAGATGGTGTCTAAAACCATATGGGATTTTACACTTGCCTTAATTAAAACTAATTGTCCCATGAATGATTAATGCTTAGTCTGAATTTTTCATAGTTTCCATATTACTGAGATACTAAACAATGGAACTCATCCACATTTTTTTGCTCTTTCAATCACCATTAAAAAGCAATTAATTACTGCATCTGTTTTCTTTCGCTGAATATGACTAATTGCTAATTTTTAAGTGTTAAGAATTTACTAAAGAAATTTACCTGAAGAAATTTCAGGTACCTTAAGTAATTTGAATTTAGCTTAGAACCATGAAAAATAACTATATAACACTAAACAAAACTCAAAAATAAATTGGTTTACTTTACCTGTCAACAAGAAGGCATATATACCTACTTGACTCAATTTTTGATAATTAAAAATAAATATACATAAAATACATTTAAATATCTCTGCAAAAGTGGCATTTTTCAAAATATTTAACTTTTTCCCTCTGTTATAAAAACTTGGAAAATTTTTGTATCTGTTTTTTTCTTGTAAAAATAATCTTTTTAAAATATATTTACTGCCATGCTCAAGATATTATGTCTTCTAAATTAATACACCTGCCAAAAACTTTTGACTCTAGGTTTAGCACCTAGTCATTTACTCTTAGAAAGTGAAGTTCAGAATTACAAAAAAGTTTGTGATAGATCCTAAACTGAGTTTGTCATTTTTTTCTCCCTTGAAAAACATGAGCTCCTCATCATGGAGCTACAGTGGCCATTAATAATTATAAAACACAAACTGGTTCTAGAAGTTAAATTTTTGACAAATTAGTGGTAAATGCTTTTTTCAAACATGTTTTAAGCAAATTGTTTTAATTAAGTAACTAGCTAAATTTACCATTTGGGCTTACTAGTTCAACAATTTCATACTCAGTACCCAATTTATATTATATTATAAAGAAAGCTAGCAAGACTGGCCAGCTGTGGTGGCTCACACCTGTAATCCTAGCAGTTTGGGAGAAGGAAGCAGTCAGATCACCTGAGGTCATGAGTTCAAGACCAGCCTGACCATCATGGTGAAACCTCATCTCTACTAAAAACACAAAACTTAGCCTGGCATGGTGGTGGGTGCCTGTAATCCTAGCTACTGGGGATGCTGATGTGGGAGAATCAATTGAATCTGGAAGTTGGAGGTTGCAGTGAGCAGAGATTGCACCACTGAACTCCAGGCTGGGAGACAGAGGGAGACTCCATCTCAAAAAAAGAAAAGAAAAGCTAATGAGAGTAAAATTTGAGTCTTAATTTGAGCATGCTTATTTTGTACACAGATAAACTGAGACCGTATCACACATTTTTACTTTTACGTACAAACATGAATGAACACAGCAGATATTAGAGAAGAGAAAGACTATAACCAATAATGTTTCAAAAGAAATCCATGTATCATGCTTAAATAGGATGGGTCAGTAATTAAGAATTAACACTTTAAAAATGTATCTTCTGATTTTTAATCTAATTTTCATCAAAAGAAAAATGGTAATTTATAAAAATAACATGGTATTACATGGTTTATAATTATAAAAAGGCATTCACCTGTCCCTGAACTCTCATTATTACTGTCTCAGTTTTTAAAATCATGAACTTTCAACTCAGTTACCTAATTTCTCTTAGTATTGCCTTCCATGTTTCTATATTCTACATCATACTACTTTGGGTTTTGTACACTCACCAAACTCCCCTCAAAACCCTTAAGATTTTATACAAGGGCATCCCTTCCTCTTATCTTCTCAAGATTTTTCAATATATAGTCAAATTAATAGTCATTCTTTACATTACTATGAAGATTAAACTATTATTCATTGTAGCAGGAGAATAGATTCTAAAGAAATTCCCCCAAACTTCTTATCCTCTAGTTATTTAATCAAACATTAATTTATCTACTACCTTGAAAGGATTTTGCAGAAGAAAGGAAGGCTACTAATCAGCTGACCCTTATATAGGAAGATTATACTAGATTATGTGAATGGCTACAATGTGATTACATAAGCCCTTAAAACCAGAAAAGGGAATCAGAAGAGTTACTTGAAGAGATGTGGCAGAAAATATGATAAGAGAAGTGAGACAGAATAATGGAGGTCAGTAAGATGAAGTACGAGAAGGAACTCGGCCCACCATTACTTTTTTGAACACAAAGAGGACCAAAAGTCCAAGAATGTAGGCAGCCTCTGGAGGCTCAGAAGAAACCATGCCAAAAGCCAGCAAGGAAAAAAGAACCTCAGTCCTACAGAACCATAGAACTGAATTCAGCCAACAACCTGGGTGAAACCTGAAGTAGAGTCTCTCCTGTAGCCTCCAGATTGAGTTCAGGTTGACCAACATTTTGATTTTAGCTTAGAGAGATCCTAAGCAGATTCTCAGGGCTCAGACAAGCTCATTCACTTCTGTTTTTTTTTTTTTTAAAGAAGAAAAGAAAGAGGAAAAAAAGGAGTGAAGGAGAGGAATAAAGAGGAAGAAAAAGAGGGAGAGAAAACAGGAATATTGCTTTATTCTGAAAATGGGTATTAATAATGGCCAATCAATATTTTGTGTATTTAAAGTGGAGAATGTATATTTTGTGTATTTAAAATGCAGAGCTCTATAAATATTTATTAAGTTTACTTGTTCTGGATCTGAGTTCAAGCCCTGGTTGTCTTCATCAATTTTCTGTCTTGTTGAGTCTAAATCTCTTTGTGGGTTTTATGTACCTGGGTGTTAGGATTGTTAGCTCTTATTGTTGCATTGATCCTTTTACCACTATATCTTTGTTGCTTTGAAATCTATTTTATCAGATGCGAGAATTGCAACTCCTGCTTTTTATTTATTTATTTATTTTTGCTCTCAATTTGGTTGGTAAGTCTTTCTCCATCCCTTTGTTTTGAGTCTTTGTGTATCTTTGGATGTGAAATGGGTCTGGATGCAGCATACCGTTAGGTTTTGGCTGTATCTTTTGATTGGGGGATTTAGTCGACTTAAATTTAGGGTTACTGCCATTTGATGTTAACTGGCTATTTTATTCATTCATTGATATAAATTTTTCTTTATATTGATGCTCTTTACTTTTTGGTATATTTTTAGAAAGGCTAATACTGGTTGTTCCTTTCTATGTATAATGCTTCTTTCAGAAGCTCTTGCAAAGCAGGCCTGGTGCTAATAAAATCTCTGAGTACTTGCTTGTTGATAAAAGATTTTATTTTTTCCTTCAATTGTGAAGCTTAATTTGACTGGATATGAAATTCTGGGCTGAAAGTTCTGTTCTTTAAGGATGTTGAATATCGGCCCCCACTCTCTTCTGGCTTGTAGGATTTCTGCTGAGAGACCTGCTGTAAGTCTAATAGGCTTCCCTTTGTGGGTGACCTGACCTTTCTCTCTGGCTTCCCTTAGTATTTTCTCCTTCATTTCAACCCTGGTGAATCTGACAATTATGTGCCTTGGGGTTGCTCTTCTTGAGGAATATCTTTGTGGTGTTCTCTGTATTACCAGGTGTTGAATATCGTCCTGCTTTGCTAGATTGGGAATGTTTTCCTGGATAATGTCCTGAAGTGTATTTTCCAGCTTGGATTCATTCTCTCCCTCACATTCAGGTACACCTATCAAACGTAAATTAGGTCTTTTCACATAGTCCCACATTTCTTGGAGACTTTGCTCATTTCTTTTTATCCTTTTTTCTCTATTCTTGTCTTGTCATTTTATTTCGTTAAGTTGGTCTTCAAGCTCTGATATCCTTTCTTCTGCTTGATCAATTCGGCTATTCAAACTTGTGCATATTTTGCTAAGTTTTCATGTTGTGTTTTTCAACTCCATTAGTTCATTTATATTCCTCTCTATATTGTCTATTCTTATTAGCATTTTGTCAAACCTTTTTTCAAAGTTCTTAGTTTCTTTACATTGGGTTAGAACAAGTTCTTTTAACTCCCAGAAGTTTCTTATCATCCACCTTCTAAAGCCTACTTCTGTTTATGGAACACAGTCCTTCTCCATCAGGGCTTGTTCCATTGCTGATGAGGAACCGTAATCCCCTGTAGAGGAAGAAGGGTTGTGATTGTGGGTATTCTCAGCCTTTGTAGGCTGGATTCTTCCCTTTGGTATAAATTTATCCATCTGTCATCTTTACAGTTACCGCCTTTCTAGTTGGGTTTCTGAGTGGACATCCAGTTTATTGATTCCCAGTGCTAGAATCCGAGCAACCCACTGTGCCAGCCAAAACAGCAGTGATAAGACTGATGGTGCTCTTCTGCCTGGGAATCTCCAGTCTGGCTTTCTTCTTGAGTCAGTAATAAGCGGTTCTGCCTTCCCAGAGCTCCAAACATTGGTCAGAAGGGGAACCATTCCCATTTACTCTGCACAAAGAGCTGCCATGCCAAGGCACTGGCAAAACCACTGCACCAGCCACATGAGTCATGCTGGTGACCCGTGTGGCTCCTCCACTGGGAATCTTCTGGTCTGTGAGTTACGAAAATTCGTCTGAAAGTGTGGCATCCTCTCATTCTCTGTGCTTTCACTGGGAGCTACAATCCCGAGCTGTTAGCGATCAGCCATCTTGGATCCTCTTGGATCACTTCTGATCTATGCAACTGAGATAATAAATCTACACAATTGTGAGATAATAAATCACTGTTGTTTTGAATCCACAAGTTTGTTACAGCAGTAAAAGAAATGTAATACATTTATTATTGAGATATTCAATACAATATAATCACTTTTCATTTACTAGAAAAGTCTAGAATCAGATCAGGCTTTACACTTGGCATAGAGCATTTACTATGGCCATTACCTGTATGTTCTTCGAGTCATGGATCTGTGCTTTCCCTAGATCCTAGAACTTTCTTTGTACTCTTTCCTTTTTTTGAAAAGTATCCTTCAACAAGTTTTGGAGACACACAGAGAGAGAGAAAGAGAGAGAGAGAGATTGAAAAAAAATCAACAGATTTCAAAGACACACACACACACACAGAGAACCTTAAAATATCTTTGTTTTTAAAGACTTTTCCAAATTAATTCTTTTATATTTTTTATTCTGCACTTTGTCTGTTCTTTCTTTTCAGAAATTCAGTTACTGATAAACTGAATATTCTAGATACTCTAATTTATTTTTAAGATTATCTCTTACTTTCTATACTTGCTTTTTGTTTTGCTTTCTTGGATTTTTTTCAAGCTTATCTTAAGACATCTTTTCCATTTATATTTCTGATTTTATGTTTTTGGTTTTCAGAAGTTTCTATTGTATGCCTATTTCTAAGAGTTCTTGTTTTATAAATATTTCTTTTTTTATAGAATACTCTTCTTGTTTTATGGTGGAATTATAGTCTCCTGTATTTCTTAAGAGGTATAATAATTTATTGTACTGAGTGTTTCCTTTGTTGTCTTTGAGATCCCCTGTCTATGGCAATAATTACAATAGAATTTTCTGTACAAGTGGAAAGTATATTAGTCTTTTTTGTATTTATGACTTATAGAATTTATTTTGAGTATTCATAATTCGGATGCATAAAATGTGTCTTTAGGCAGTCATTTTTGATGTTTATTGAAAAAACTGAAATACTAATAAATTCTATTTTGTAGTTTCTATTTTAAAACAGGCAATGATATAATTAGATATGTTTTATTGTAAAGTATATTTTACTGATTTGAGAGAACTTCAATTTCAGTTACATGGTGAAAAGAAACAAATCTCCCCTTATATCTAATAGTTGGATGATCCACACTAATTATCAGTTTAACACACCTGGTACTGACATTATTGGAAATGTTTGAATTATATTAACTCTGACTCTGCAGCTCATTACCACACCTGGTGAGATAACTTTGTGGGAAGTATGAGTATCCTGAAAACCATTTCTACAACAGGCAGCCAGAAGTAAAATTTAAGACTAAATATTACCAGGAATCATATACATGTCATTTCCCTAAACCTACATTAGATATATCCTCAACTCATCTTTTCCTAATTTGGATCAAAAAGTTTCCTTCAGATCCTTGAGCACGACCCAATAGGGGGAGAGTAATGTCAAAGTAAAAAAAAAGGACAATGATCTTACCTGAATGCAAGTAATATTTTTAAGGTTGAACATTGTATCATAATATATATCCATGTGAACACATTTCTGCTTCCCTCTCAAAGTCTTAGAAGGGACTATGCAAGTTAACTTCCCTAAAGCTGAAGTTTTATCAGCTACATGACTTACCTACTTCTGCAACCAATTTTCTTTGGCAGTCCACCACAGATACTAATTTGAAGTATACATTTTATCCTAAAACTTCTAAGAAATAGGATTATACATTTAATGAATCAACTTCAAGTTAACTCTGTAGCTGAATATGAAAATTCACTTTATTATGCAGCTTAGATTTTCTGCATTATCCTACATAACCTATCAGAGGTAAGGCAATGAGATAAAATTTTGGCATAATAGAGATGCCTTACACTTGAATGTTAAAATTCTGACACTCATTGTGAAATGCACACAAAAAAAACTAAAATTTGAAAATTAAATTGTCTTGCAAATGAGTGTACAAACAAACAAACTTCCCTGAAATTAAAATCTAAATTGTATTGTCTCATGCTTAAGAGTTGAAATTTAATGAAAATAAGTAAGAACACCATTATTCCTAATCAGTTATTTCCACTGAATTTCATCTGAGCTTCAAACCCTCAGGTAGAAATGGGGCGATTCTGGGAGCTCTAATTTGGACTGTGTTTCATAGTTTATTCAGGAAAGCCAATGATGTCTGAATCAAGGCATGCACTCTCACAAATGTAACTTTGTAATAGCAGAAACAGTTAATAGGTCACATGAGGCTATTAAGCATTAGCCTTATGCATAACCCACTTAGAGAACAAATACGTTTCTGTTCTTGGAGCACTTGTCCCAGGCAAACTGTCTCCCAGAAAGCAACACCTACAGTCTGTGAATATGTTTATGTTGTGTTTGTCTTGTGCTGCTTTTGTTTTATAGAGTTATTAGTCATTTTACTGAAGGAATTGGAGGACACACAATTACCTTTTCTCTAGTCATTTTTCTTAGGCCAGTTCATTTCTACAGAGTACTATTTTTCCAATTTCCTATCTTGGATACGATTCTATGTGGTCATGTTCTGGGATGTGAGTAAAAGAAGTGGAATGAGAGATGCCATTATTTTGAAGACAATCCTCATCTTTTTCAGTCTCATGCATTTATGTCACTCTTGGTGATGGCAGGTGTCCCCAAGTCTGAAATGTCTCTAGTTTGAATTAACCAGAGAGTAATTTATCCCTTATCCTGTCAAAAAGGGGATAGAATGCTTGAAATAATGAGGTCAGGAAAATGATTTGAAGGTTTTAATTAAATGGTGTACTTTTAATCCATCTTGCTCTCTTTTTGGCCTCTTTTCCTGTATCTCTTCTACCTTCAGACTTACTGGTGCCTCTAATTCCAGAGCTTTTTGATGCTTCCATAGCAAGTTTGCTTCCTTCTTCTTGGCTCCTGATTTATAAGTAGTTGGATTTCATCTTTTTATTCTATTTAAAGTCTATTACCAAACATCTGCCTATTTTATAGTTCTTACAATTTTGCTGGCCTTGCTCTTCCAGTGTCATTTCTCTAGTATACTTCTGTTTGTTAGTGTATACTTTTTCTTTTATTATCATTATTTCCAAAGTGTTTTGGATTTATACAAACTAAACAACTGCATTTAAGCTTTCATGGGTGTTATGAACTGAAATGCATCTTCCCAAAATTCATAGGTTGAAGTCCTAACATTGATGTTACTATATTTGGATATAGGGCCTTCTAGGAGTCAATTATAATGAAAAAAATCAGAAGGAAAGACCTTAATATAACAGGACTTATGGTCTTATGAGTAGAGGAAGGGATACCAGGAGTGTGTGCACACAGAGAGGAGGCTATATGAGCACACAGTGAAAAGTCAGCCATCTGCAAGTCAAGGTAAGAGGACTTACCAAAAACCAATCCTGTTTGCACTTTTATATTAGACTTCCAACCTACAGAACTGCCAGAAAGTACATTTTTGGTTATTTAAACCACGCAGTCTTTGATATTTTGTTATGGCAGCCTTGACAGATTAATTCAATGTGACTCATTAAATATCACTTTATATTTCTTAACAAATTAACCATCTCATTCATGATTGTAGCAAACAGATCATTCTCAGTCATAATTCAGGGGTTTGCTTAGTCTGTTCAGGGTACTATAAGTAATTTGGGACACTAAAATATTTACAGAGCACACTTCTGATTTTTGTCAACACTCATCAATTCTCGATGATAATTTATTAAGTCTGCATCCTCCATTGAATATATGTTGTTCTTTGGCTTATTTATATTCTTATTTATGTTCTATGGATTATGTGTGTGCCTTTACCAAGATAGCCCTATCACTTACGGTACAATCTTTCTAAATTCATTACATAGGGATCAATCTCAGATGTCCTGCTCCATTCCAGAGGCTCTGATGCAGTGGATGAAGATTCCCCTCCTGGTGATCCCCAGAATCCTAATCTTTTTCTCTTTCTCTCTCTTTGTCATGGGACTCAAATCCCTATCTTCTAACATTTCATCTTTTATACTTCATCTCCTCAAAGTCATTTACTACCTCTTCCAAGAACAGCCCCACAAAAGTCATTAAATGTCAGAGGTTGCAAACTCAAAGTTTTGGTTTTTAATTTCTTCTATAGATTATTCTATAGATTTTATTATATTTTTATTTTATTAGGGCCAATGCAACATTTTACTAATTGAACCAAGTTTTTAAATTTTAGATCTCAGTTCTCACTTGAAAAATCTGTAGATCTGACAACACGGACTACTTAAATATCTACTGGAGATTAATAATGTTATCAAGTTTTATGTGAAGTATGAGTATTTATAGAATGAATTTGTGTATACTTACAGTCAGTCTGCTTCTCTCTTTACAATGTCCAATATCATTTTATATACATATGATTTTACAAAGTAAGATTTTGTTTCAAAAAGTAGTAATCACAAAGAGTTGTGCAGGCTGGGCACCGAACAGCTCCAGAGATGTAATTTACATTGGTCATTAAGCGGATGACACTGCCCAGGTTTGCGTGCCAGAAACCTATCACAATGATACAACTATACACAATAATCTTTATACCTTGCTTTTCTCTCATATTGCTCTTTTTCCCTTCAAACATAAATATTCATTAGGCAAAAACCACAAAGTTTTGTTTACCTCTTGGAATGGAGATAGTAAAAGTATCAGGACAACAAAATTTTTTAATATCTCGTCAATTTTTTCTAACACAGTGGTATATAAGAAAGAACACTTTAAGATATAATCCATAGGAATAGAATATTTAACACAAATGTCACCAAAAACTGAAAATACTTGCAAAATGTTGAGACCTTTATGAAGTTTCCTTGTCAGATAAGTAGTCTGTTATGGACTGAATGGTTATATTCCCTCAAATTAATTTGTTTAAATCCTAATCCCCGATGTAATGGGATTAGAAGATGGGACCTTTGGATGCTAATTAGGCCATGAGGATGGGGCCCTAGTGAATGAGGTCAGTGCCTTTAAAAAGAGACCCCAGAGATCTCTCTAGCCTCTTTAGGTCATGTGAAGATACAGAGACAGGTTGGCAGTCTGCAACACAAAACAGGGCCTTCATCAAAACCAGACCACGCTGGCAACTGGCTCTCAGACTTCTAGGCTCCAGAACTTTGAGAAATTAATTTCTGTTGTTTATAAGCCAGCCAGCCAATGGTACTTTGTTATAGCAGCACTAACCAACTAAGAAAGAGTCTAAAAAAAATCTAAAATTTTAATTTCCAGTCTAGTAAAGAGTACAGGACTGCAAACTAGAAGGTCAGAATTTTTATTCTTAATCTTCCCAGGATGCACTGCCACTATCTATTTAAAAAAGAAACTGAACCAAGCAATTATTCAGAACGCATTTTATGTTTAGATTCTTTGATTATATTAAGTACTACAAACTCTTCCAATTCTGAACTCAGGAAGAATTTAACATTGACTAGTGAAGGCTCTTTTATGGTTAGTTTTAAAAGAAGCTTTTAGTGGTGGAATGATGTTTGTGCTAAGAGCAATCTTACTGACTTATGTTACTTGTATTATCCTCACTTGTCATAGAAGAGGCTTTGATTTGACTTTTTTTAATTTTATTTTTCTGGAAGCCACTGCAGATTTAATTTTCCTTTAAGCAGTAGACTAATCACACTCTTTCCTTCACCCCACAGCTTGAACAGATTGAGAGTTTTAATGGGGAAAACATTCAGTACTGGTAAGGAAAGCCCAGGGGGCTCCGGGGAAAGAACCCTAAATTGAGCAAGTAACAGAGATATAACCACAGTATCAGTTCTAAGGTTTGGCTTCCAGGAAAAATTCATTCTTTATGCATTCTCACATCTCAGTTTCCACCCCCCTCTTCCCCCAGCCCCTGCAATCTTGTTGCTATTTTTTTGAATTCTTATACTTTCAGTACTCAGGGGACCCAGAAGAACAGAAAGCTGCTTGCTGACATCCCTCTATCTTAGCCCCTCTTCTTCAGATTAATTTTTTATCTTTTGTTTATCAGATTTGAAATATATTATTTGAGAGACTGTTATATTTCTAAGATGTTTCAGATCTCAAATAAAATTGTAACTGGCCAGCATCCTAAAACATATTTTGATACAACATATGTGACGACTATCACTCCATTTATCAATATTTATTGAGTACTCATTACAAAATCTAGAGTAACAGGCAAAGAACTTAAAAAGCACAATAAAACACAAGGTCACCTGTGATAAAATGTTGGCTAGAAAGGCATATCATTTTGATGAGACCCAAATCATCTCCCTGTTTCGGAACTATATGTTCTAGTGGAACTAATAAGAGGAATGAAACAAGCTAGGGAAGAGAATCTATTCAAGTTCAGAGGCTCTTTCATCTCAGCATTTATTCACAGAATCTAAATGAAAGTCCAGTTAACAATAAATTTTTTTCTGTTACTACTGCCAGATTTCACACAAATTAAAAATATTTTATTTCAAAAATTAATGCAGCTATTCTTGATCTAATATTTCAACTTTTTTTATTTACCTCAATTTTTAATTTTAAAAATAGTGTGATTGTATACCAGTGGGGTTATATACCATTTAGGGGGAATGCTAATTGTTTATTATTTTATGGAAAAGTGAAAAATAGAAAAAGAATAAATTTAAAACCATATCAACTTTATATTTCCTGAATAATTTAATATGAAGCTGTGTATTTTGTACTTAGAGGTTTTTGTTTTGTTTTGTTTTCTTTTGGAGGTTGTATGCCATTATGTTCAAGTCTTTTTTACCTAATTTCTCCAGTCTAAACTCCTTTTTTTCTCCTTCATTCTTTTTTGCTGTTTTATGTAGTTGAGATCCATTTTCCTGCTGTTGTGTTTATGATTTCCCTCAGTTTTTTTTTAGGAAGCTTTTCATAAATACCAAGTCCCAGTGTAGTAACTGTTCTTGCTCTTCACTATATTATTATTTATGTTCTGTGCTGCTTAGCAAAGCATACTATGTTGTAGAAAGTTTCAGACAGGATGTCTTGCTACATGGATTCATGTTAGTGCTCCTCCATTTAAATTTCTGAAGCTGTTGTCTTCGTTTCCAAAATGAATTGAAAACATTTTTTATCCCAGGAGTATATTGAGATTTAAATGAGGAAAATTGTAATACTGCACAAAATGTTAGGTGTGACTTCAAAAATCCTCTAGGCTCTGTGGAAATAGAAATTAAAGACCCTGAATTTTTTTCCTAGTGTTTTGACTAAATCTTTAAACAGTATAAGGATTCCATAAATATATGTTGGCTAGTTGAATCATATACAGCTGTTTAAAACGATGCTGACTCTCTGTTAATAGTCAATATAGTTTTCTTTCTAGTACATATAATAAATAAATAGATGTTGAATAGTCATATATTTATTGCAGCACTATTTACAATAGCAAAGACTTGGAAACAACCCAAATGCCCATCAATGATAGACTGGATAAAGAAAATGTGGCACATAAACACCATGGAATACTATGCAGCCATAAAAAAGAATTAGTTCATGTCCTTTTCAGGGACATGGATGGTGCTAGACACCATCATGTTCAGCAAACTAACACAGAAACAGAAAAGCAAACACCACGTCTTCTCATGCATAAGTGGCAGTTGAACAAGGAGAAGACATGGACACAGGGAGGAAATCTTCACACACTGGGATCTGTCAGGGGGTAAAGGGAAAGGGAAGGGAGAGAATATGGATAAATACCTAATGTATACAGGGCTTAAAACCTAGATGATGGGTTGATAGGTGGAGCAAACCACCATGGCACATGTATACCCATGTAACAAATCTGCACGTTCAGCACGTGCATCCCAGAACTTAATGTAAAATAATAATAAAAAACCAATACCATACTACGGTTTTGCCTTCAAGTTTTTCTTTAGAAAATGCTGACCTCTGTAAAGACAGAGAGAAAGATTTGCAGAAAGTTATTTGTTGTATTTTCTATAAACTAAAATTTTCTGTTTGCTTCATATCTTGAAAAGGCAAACAAAGATGATTTGAGGGAGAAAATCTGTCTTCAAGGCCACAGGAAATGTTTAGTTGAAATACGTTTTCACACTTTTATGTGGAACTCTCACTTGGTGCTACAAATATCACCTTTAAAAATACTAATTACATTTATTATATATAGTATAACTTCTTGTAAGATAATATTCTTCTCTTTTGCCTTTTTCATGGAGGGCTGTTTCCAGAAATCTCAGGTCAAATACAGCTCTTACATCTTTGATCTTCTAGAGAATCAACTTATTTGGCATAACTTGAATGGCCTCTAACACCATCTGTTGTGAGTTTATTTTGTTCTTGTCTTAATACATTTTATGAGCTTCACGTGGGCAGATAAAGTGTTATTTTCTTCTTTGTAGGTACAGCAGGCTGAATAATAGCTTCCCAAATTAATCCACATCCTAAATCCCAGACCTGTGAATGCTAGTTTGTATAACAACAAAGAGTTTGTAGACGTCATGAAGTTAAGGATCTTAAGATAGGAACATTATAATGGATTATATTGGTGAGCACTAAATACAATCACATTTATCCTTTAAAAAGAAAGCCAAAAAGTGGTTTGATATACAGAAGAAGGAAAGGTCATGTGATCAGGAAAGGCAGCGATTGGAGCGAGGCCGCCACAGGTCAAGGGATGCTGGGTACCAAAAGCTCAAGGAGACACAGAATGGATTCTCTCCCCACTAACCTCCACAAAACCTCCAGAGAGAGCTTGACCCATCTGAAACATTTATTTTGGTCCAGAATCACTGATTTTTGGCCTTCAGAACTGTAAGAAAATAAATTACTGTTGTTTTACCTTACTAGGTTGATGATCCTGTTTTTATAGTGGCAATAGGAGACTAAGGTAAAGGGCAAGGTCTTTTTTTCTGTTTAAGTAGACGAATTCTGGCACTTCGTAGAATTTTGTTTTGAGAACTTTTCTCTTTTCTCCTCTTCTCTCCTTCCTTACACTACATGTTTTCCCTGGACAATATCATAATCCTTTAATTTCAAATTATATCTTCCTACCAGATGATTTAGAAATGAATCTTTAGACCTGATCTCTCTCTTGTTCTCTGGATCCTTATATCCAACAAGTTAAGAAAATCCACTTTTTGAAATCACTAAAGCACTCAAAAATTAACATGCTAAAAAGGGAATGAGATATGCATAGCAACATTTTTCTTCTGAATTCCATATCTCAGCAATTAACACGAATATCCAACTAGTAATCCAAACCAGGAACCTCAGAGTCAGACTGGAGTTCTTTTTTTCTCACCCACTTTGTCTCTATAGCCTCTAAATGTTTAGATGATACTACCAAATACTTTCTCCAATACATTCACTTCCCAAACCCCATGCCACAAGTTTAGTTCAGGCTACTATTAAGCCTTACCTTAAACGGCCTCCCAACTTTGCCTCCAGTATGTACACCCCAATCCTGACTCCACGCAATCAGAGGAATATTTCTATAATGCAAATTTGCTAATTCCATTCCCTTAATGAAAACCACGAGATGATGTTCCATTGTCCTTAAGATGAAGTACAAATTATTTATGGAGCTCTACAAACTCCTTGGGTATTTGAGTGAAAATGATACCTTAAGACATAATTAAACATCTCCAAGTGAAAACCTTACCCTCTGGTCATATTATATACATATATATATATACAAATATATATGTATGTATATATATATGTATATAATACATATGTGCATATAATGTATATATACACATATATACATATATATATACGTATATATATATATATTCATTTATTTATTAATATGGAGTCTTTCTCTCTTGCCCAGGCTGGAGTTCAGTGGCTCAATCTCGACTCACTGCAACCTCCTCCTCCTGGGTTCAAGCAATTCTTCTGCCTCAGCTTCCTGAGTAGCCAGGTTTGCAGATTACCACAACCACGCCAGGCTAATTTTTTGTATTTTTAGTAAAGACAGGGTTTCACCATCTTGTCCACGCTGGTCTTGAACTCCTGACCTCATGATACACTCAACTAGGTCTCTCAAAGTTGGAATTACAGGCATGAGCCACTGCGCCTGGCAGGTCATATTACATTTTTATTAGAAAGAGCAATGTTCTTTTATGCCTCCAGAACATGGCTTATGCTATTTTCTGTGCTGGAATGTTCTTCATGTTTCCCCATTCAACTGGCAACTGAGTCTTCAGATTTCAAAGAAACTCTGGTTTCCTCTGTAAAACCTTCTCTGACATCTCACAGACTAGATAAGCAGCCTCCACCATGTGTTCACACGCACACCCTATATTTCCTATGTCCTCATAATTAATTTTATTCTGATTGTATACTTGTCTTTCTCTCCTGACAGACTATAAGAACTATAAAGGCAAGGGCCACATCCGTAGCCTCACCTCTAGCTATCAATTAACATATGCTTGTTTGGTGAATAAAAGACTCTGGGTAGAGAACCAACTTTAAGACTGCAGTTAGAGATGTAGCATTTATATATTCCTCTAGACTTCAATATTATATTTGCTCATAGAAATTTGTTCAAATAATAGAAACAACATGGGATGAATATCTGACCTCAACACTATTTTCATTTTAAGAGTGTATTTTAATAATATAACAGAAAATCTTAGTATAAAATGACTGCCAGTGTGGTAGATTTTCTTTCCAATTAAATTTTCTGCAAAATGTACCTTTTTTTTTTTGCTTTATACATATACATATATTTTTTATTATACTTTAAGTTCTGGGGTACATGTGCAGAATGCGCAGGTTTGTTATAGGTATACACGTCCCACGGTGGTTTGCTGAACCCATCATCCCGTCATCTACATTAGGTATTTCTCTTAATGCTGTCCCTCCCCAGCTCCCATCCCTCTGCTATCCCTCCCCTAGCCCCCCCACCCCTCTGCTATCCCTCCCCTAGCCCCCCACCCCTCTGCTATCGCTCCCCTAGTCCCCCACCTCCAGACAGGCCCCAGTGTATGATGTTCCCCTCCCTGTGTCCTTGTGTTCTCATTGTTCAACACTCACTTATGAGTGAGAACATGAGAATATGTACTTTTAAATTTTGCCTTCCACTCACTGTCTGCAACATGTGAAACTCAAGCTTACATGCATCAGGTCTACCAAACTTAAAACAATCATAAGATGACGATATCTGCCTGGCGACCTTTTGGTTTCACAGGGTTACCTTAATGGTCCATGTTCATTTATGCAATTATTTCAACTTTTATTGAATTTTGCCTTTGTTATCTCATAAAAATTTCGTTGAAAAATTAACATAACAGTGTCAGCACTCATAGATCTAAGTATTATAGGCTCACTGACTTTTCTCAGGACAGAAAGCCATGTCTTTCAGAAGTAGGGCATGTAGCCATGTGTGACTCTTGTTTGATAGAAGCCAATTATAGTGTCCTCTATGAAAAATAAAAGATTTGACACAGTCATGTGACTCAGGTACATCCATGAATTGAGATAAGATGTCTTCTGAAAGATGTATGGGAAAGTTTGCATTCTTCTTACAAAATGGACATAAGGTACCCTTTCATTTTAGTTTGACTTGAGACTTTTTTTTATGAAAGGATACATTGTTTGCAACTGATGCAGCGATACTGTGACTCAGAGATGTTCCAAGAAAATCACACATGGGCCCATAGAGAGACATAACTTTACTGAGCTGTGAATTTTTTTTGAAAAACAAGTATTGGATGTGCCCTACTTCAAATTTCTTATATAACCAGACAAAATGTCTCCTAATTCTTTATGCTTCTTTTTATCAGTGTTTCTTCTGTTTCTAAAAATAATATCCATACATATATTGTAATTTGAACATAGAAATTACTAGGCATGAAAAAACCTGTGAAAACTTAAATCCTAAATTTAAGATTCTAACTGAGCTTAGTCTATCAACTATGTGTTCAGATATAAAGAAAAATAATCACATACAAGACCGTGTGTGAAATGGTAAAATGATAACAAAATTTGCATTAAAAACTCAAAATATAATTAGGGATTTTGTATTATTTTTCACTTTATTGTGAATCAAAGCTGTTTTCTAATAAATAAACCTGACTTTTTAAACTTCTATGTCTTTTACTGTGTGTGTGTGTGTGTGTGTAGGTACGCTTAATTGGAAATGTGAAACTGTGTAAAAGTCTAATCAAATAATAAATTTACTTGATTTATATATACATGTATATATAGTTTTTTACATACAGTTTCTGTGTAGCTAATCATATTTGAGAGTGCATACAATTGTGATCTCATCTGCTCTTAATTTTGTAGCATCATTTCTCCACTGTTCGTAAAATTCTCCAAGTAGTAATTTTTGCTCTCCAGATAAGCTGATATAAGCTTACTAAATCATGTTCCTCAGTCATTGCCTGGTACATATTTTATTCTGGATAATTTTGTTATACTTGAATAAAGCAAGGCAATGTATTTTGTCTATAACGTCGTCAAGATATATAGGTTTCTAATATCAAATAAAAAGATAAAATAAAACACTACTTTTTTTTTCACCAGGTTAACACATTCAGAACATAAATACTGCCATCAGCACAAAAGTTTCTTAGCCATTTATTAAACCTGTGATTTTCAAATCCCTATCCACTTTGTTGAAAAGTACTTCTAACCAAACAGCTTTATAGTTTTGGGGGTTTTGTTTTTGTTTTTTCTAGTATTAAAATCATTATCAATTTTTCCCCTTAACTTGTGGGGAGAAAAGTTTATGTGTTTCTCCTTCTTACTTGGCTCCATGTCTATTGTTTAATAAAACCAAAAGTGAAAGCACCTCTTCATCTTACTCCCCTCAGGTATTCTGATTCACAAGGCTGAAAGTCAGCTTGTCTGATTTTCCTTTGGGGATCTTACTGCACTAATGAGCACTCAGGTATAATTCATTGGAAGAAGTTTTGCAGGTGGAGGCTGTTTGTTACTTAGGGTGAAAATGAGCACCCTATACCAGTGCAAAATGATTTATTACAACTTTTTGCAATGCCAGCAAAATGATTCATACTTGCCAAGTTTTGCTTTATGTGCAAAACTTTATATTTTAGTCACTGTATTCTTGATATTAATTATGGTAGTATTTCCAAATAATATAACTTCCAAAAAATGTTTGGGTACTGCTTAGAAAAACTTTTCTTGAGGCAACATGCCAGAAGTATAAATCTTTTGTTAGACATCTTGTTGAGAAAAACAAAAATTTATGATCATATTTTTAAATATCCCAGAATACCACATTATAATCCTATCTACTAGAAAAGATGAATCCTCTTCAAAATAGGAGTATATATTCAAGGGCTTTCTATTAATGCACAATTACTCAACTTGCCTTTACTTCTATAGAAATGACTTGATCTGATGTGACATGATATAGTCCGTTCACCATTTATGTTATATACATGTAATATTTTAAATTAAATATTTCTATGTTAGTAAGGTTTTAATTTTAGTTTCTTCAATTTTGGATTGGTGTTCGTATATTTTATTTTTACAATATTTATCTTGACAGTTGTAGAGCCCTCCCTTAAATATGCTAGCACATATCATCTCATTACTTCTGTAAAACATATAATAAATGTGTCAGTGGTTAAAAAAAAAACCAGGATGCCATTTTAAAGAAAGCTGCATATTATTCTTTCATGAATAGCTTAGCAGGCCCGTGTTATCTATTTTCTACCTTTATTTCTGTTATCATAATTTGTCAGAAGGAAACTTCCAAAAAACATTACTAACCTGTCTTCTGCATTAGATAAAATTCTATCAGCTCAAGGGTCATTGGAGTCTATTCTCTTTTACTACTTAACACATATAGTTCAGCCATGAGGAAGAATTTCTTCATAATAAGATCTTTCACCGGCATGAGCTTTTATACTCACAATAATTCTGAAGCTTTTTCTGGAGTAGTTTGCAAACATGGCTTTACAGACTCACTGAATTAAAATCACAGTTTTCACTTCACATTCTCTGGGGTTATGACTGTGCAGCCTGTCTAGCATCAGACTAAGGACCCACGTTTGGCAATTTTAGTCTAACAGGACATAGGAGGCATTGGAGTGTCTGGCTCACTGCTATCAACAACGGTTGAGGTGGTATTGTCTGTATTAGGGACAAGCATCTCAGTTGGACATCACTAAAGTCTGGTGATAGTCCCAGTTTGGACACTGACTGGCTTTGAGACCATGGCACTTTGCCTTATTTCTCTGGGCCTCAGCTTTTGACATGTGTAATTAGGGAATTGGACTAGATGATTTTCAATCCCCTGACAGGAAATTTTATGACTCTTCAATATCCTTTACTCTGTGAAATGATATCATGCTATGAATGTCTTTGCATCTACTTAGAGGTTGTAAAGAACCATTAGTTTTTGTTTTCTTCTTGGCCCCACATAGATTTTTAATCACAAGGAAACCAACATCATTGACACAGTACCTAGATTGGATGAATAAATAGAATTATTATGAAAGTTCTTGAGGAGGATCAGTTTCTTCTCTCTCCCCTATCTTTCGGTGGCAGCCAGCAATTCTCGGCATTCCATCAAAGCAGATTTAACATTCCAATCTCTGTCTGTGTCTTCACATGTTGTTCCTCCTATATCTCTGTGTTCAAATTTCCCTATTATAAGGACATTAGTTATGTAGGGTTAGGGCTCATGCTCATGAGTTAATTTAACTTAGTTAAATCTACAAAGATCCTACTTTCAGGTAAGATCATAGGTCCAGGTACCAGGGAGCTTAGGAATGCAATATATATTTTGGGGTGGTTACAATTCAATCCACAATGCTTTTTTCACAAGTTGAACATTTTCTCCCTCAGGAATAGTAAAAACTAATTTGACCTCTATTTCCAAACATTAAGTTTTTAAATTAATATTCATATCACTGATATGTGCCATACATTTCTCTAAAAAAATTAACTCATAGTAGCTCATTAAATTTCCAGCATAAGTTTCAGCAGCAGAGATTTTAATCTTTTCCTTTCTCTCATTTCTTCTCACTCTGCCACATCAGTATGTTTCCAATCTGTCCTCTGTGTTGCCCCTATATACATTTTAGACATCCCTCCTCATTGCTCAAAAGGCAAACAAATGATACTATTTTTTACTTGTCATGATTTCAAACTTCCAGACTGGGTGCGGTGTCTCTCGCCTGTAATCCCAGCATGTTAGGAGGCCGAGGTGGACGGATCACTTGAGGACAGAAGTTTGAGATAAACACGGCCAACATGGCAAAACCTTGACTCTACTAAACACACAAAAAGTAGTCCAACATGGAGGCTCAGGCCTGTAGTCCCAGCTAATTGGGTGACTGAGGCAAGAGAATAACTTAACTTGTGCCCGGAAGGCAGGTGTTGCAGTGAGTTGAGATCACACCACTGCCCTCCAGCCTATGCAACAGAGCAAGACTCTGTCTCAAAAAATAAATAAATAAATAAATAAATAAATAAAAGAAAACTTCCAAATTAGCCTGCTCAAATACATATGAATGGTTATGGGTGTATAAGTGGTCCTTTCTATGTCTTATTTTTTAAAAGTTGAGGCTTTAAAAGAAAGTTTAATTATTTAATTTTCTATTAATATTAAAATAGTAATAATAGGTAAGATATATATATAACTATAAGATATGTATATATAAGATATATATATTTATAATATATATAACTATAAAATATATATAACTATAGGATATATATAAGATATATAACTATAAGATATAAATATATATATATATATATATATTTCACCTAACTATAAGGTCTAGTAATTATTATTCTTATTATTCTTTTTTTTGCATTTTAGGTTTTTGGGTACATGTGAAGAACATGCAAGATTGTTGCACAGGTATGCACATGGCAGTGTGATGTGCTGCCTTCCTCCCCATCACCTATATCTGGCATTTCTCCCCATGCTATCTCTCCCCAACTCTCCACTCCCCGTTGTCCCTCCCCTATTTCCCCCCAACAGACCCCAGTGTGTGATGCTCCCCTCCCTGTGTCCATGTGTTCTCATTGTTCTAGTAATTTTTTTTTTTTTGAGAATGAGTTTCGCTCCTGTTACTCAGGCTGGAGTGCAATGGCGATCTCGGCTCACCGCAACCTCCGCCTCCTGTGTTCAGGCAATTCTCCTGCCTCAGCCTCCCGAGTAGCTGGGATTACAGGCATGCGCTACCGTGCCTAGCTAATTTTTCTGTATTTTCAGTAGAGACGGGGTTTCACCATGATGACCAGCATGGTCTCGATCTCCTGTCCTTGTGATCCACCCGCCTTGGCCTCCCAAAGTGCTGGGATTACTGGCTTGAGCCACCGCGCCTGGCCTTCTAGTAATTATTTTAATGGAAATTTAGAGGCTTGAATTCCAAAGCGTTTGATGATAAATCTGTAGTCTGCCACAAAGTAGCTGGCACACTGAGTTTCTTTTAATTTCTATAAAGTAGGGATACACAGACAGCAGGTTAACCTCATCATTTAACAGACAAGAAAACCTTAGTTAGATGAAGGTTGGGTAACTCACTCCAGGTGATACATTTAATAAATAGAAGCCTGAATTGGAGGAGGCCATTCCACCTTTATGAGGCTATTTATAATAATTAAGTGAGATAATACGTTTTCCCATAGAGCTTCTTCACAGTTTCCTGCTTC
>CM052650.1:26904033-26967179 GCA_028533165.1 Leontopithecus rosalia
AGTGCAATGGCGCGATCTCGGCTCACCGCAACCTCCGCCTCCTGGGTTCAGGCAATTCTCCCGCCTCAGCCTCCCGAGTAGCTGGGATTACAGGCACACGCCACCGGGCCCAGCTAATTTTTTTATCTTTAGTAGAGACGGGGTTTCACTATGTTGACCAGGATGGTCTCGATCTGTTGACCTCGTGATCCACCCGCCTTGGCCTCCCAAAGTGCTGGGATTACAGGCTCGAGCCACCGCGCCCGGCCAGTTTCCTGCTTCTTTAAAATATGTCCTCTTGGCATTTCAAAGGCTCATTTCTGTTATTAGTCATGTTACAATTTTCCTAAAGACTCCCTGTTATTACAAGTCAAAGATCAACATTATGTACTCTTACCTTTGATTAATTCTCATAACCCCAGGCTGGAAACAAACCCAAATTAATAATGAATAAATTAGCAAATGAATAAATAATTTAAAAATATGCTTGCTGTTGTAACAGACATATTTCTAATATGTTTATATTTCTTTTTTATAAGAAGCTATTATAATTAGCATTTTCTGTTCAATGTGAACAATATTCTGTGTTGCATACATATAAAAATGTTTATGATTGACTGTCTTAATTAGCTCATGCTTCCATAACAGAATATGATAAGCTGGGTGACTTAAACAACACTTATCTATGTCTCATAATTTTGGAACTTGGGAAGTCCTGGGTGCTCACCAGTTCCATTTCTGGCGAGGGTTCTCTTTCTGGCTTATTGGTGGTTACCTCCTTGCTGTGTCCTCACATAACATTTTCTTGGTACATGTATGTGGACAGAGAGAATCTTGTATTCTGCTTATATGGCCTCCAATCCTATATGTTAGTACTCTATCTTTATGACCTTATTTAATTACCTCCTAAAAGATGTATCTCTAAAACCAGTCATATTGATAGTTAGGGTTTCAACATGTGAATTTTGGGGGGACAGAATTCTATTCTTTGACTTAGTCTTACCTATTTCTCTTAAAATTATTCATATTTAGATAATAGATGACAAAAAGCAGATAAAACATGAAACAATTTAAAATGTACCATAATGAATGAATTCTAACTTTAAATTATACAGTAAATCTTAATTATTCTGTAATGATTAAAGCATCAGATTATTTTAGCTTGCCTATGGATATCTGTACTTAGATTTGAATTTTCTTATAACATTAGGTAGAGATTGTTTTTGCTATAGACAGAAAAACTATAAAAATTGTTGGCATAATCTTATTGTAATTAAATTTCCATTTATAGAAAGTCTAGTGTTTGAACTGGAAGTGTTCCATTTCCATAAAACTTAATATGCAGAATCTTATTATCAGTGTTACTACTCAAATGATCAAAAGCTCAGACTGTGAAAACATGGTTACATAGTCAATTTCCATTTAAACACAGAGCTTCAATAGAGGCATCAAATGTGTTATTTACTACATTAATACTTTTGCAAATTTTCTTGAAAGAAGGCTTTTACCTACTTTTTTTTTTACAACTGTATTAAAGACAATTATAAGAGACCTCTCTCAATTTTAGATCAAAACTCATTGCCATTAAGTAGATTATTCTGGTCAACTTATGCTTTGAAAGGGAGACACTGTGCTTAGGTTCTATTGAGGAAGAACATTATATCAATTTTAGAAGCTTCATGGCATCCTCGCAGTATGAGCTGGTTATATATTCCGGGCATCAGTCCTCCACCAGACACATATACTTTCTCATCTTTTCCATACCTGCACCTCATCACTTCAGCATCTTCAGCAAGATGGACAATAACAATTTAAAGTTCAAAATTACATCAATCTTTGATTGTTTCATTTTTTTTGTACATTTAGCAGCCAAATAACATATTTTCCCTCTTATATATAAAGATGTTATTTATAGTTGTCTATAAACCAGGTTTTATCATTAGGATTTTATATTATGTGGGATTGATAAAATTACTTCCACAAACCTACATGCTTTTTTTTTGTACATACATATGTGTGCCTACCTGTATGTACGTGTGCTCCCAGAGACAGGGAGGGAGTAGGAAGAGTGTGTGTGTGTGTGTGTGTGTGTGTGTGTGTGTGTGTGTGTGTAAGAGAGAGAGAGAAAAAGAGAGAGAGAGAGATTATGATTTCTTTATGTTCCAATCACCATTTTAGATTCTGAGAACACCAAGATTCACTGACTCTTCCTTTCTAAAAGTCCATCTTCCAGTACGGGGTACAAAGATGAGCCCAAATCTATTAAAATATGGGTTCTATGTGAGTTTGACTAAAATAAGAGAATACTTTAATATGCTTTAGTAGCACAGAGAAATGCATGATAAATTCCACCTGATGGCTTAAAAAAGAAAGCCAGAAAGAGCTTCACAGCAAAGGTAGATGTGTAGAAAGAATTAACTTCATCCAAAGAGAGGTCTTGTCTTTGTCCTGATTCCTGACTCCTTGAAGGTAATTTCTAAACCCTTCAACTTTCCCAAGTTCTAAAATTGTCTTTGTGATTCACGGTGAACTCTTTGACCATGTTATAGAAAAAAAATTTATTCAATGATACTTGTCAAAGCATGATTTTTTTAAAAAAAGCCTTTATTAAAAGGACTATCTGGTTAGACACAGGGACCACAGAAATGTAGTTTTGCAGTGGGTGAGAAAGATCAGGCTCAATGCCAAATACGTGATAGTCAAGTGGGAAATTACATCTACAGAGCATGGTGAGAGTTGGTGGATGGAAAACTACTAAAAGAAGACTTCAGAAGTAAAAAATATTCTGGCTAAACCCACCTAACAGAATTTTTGCTGAAGATAGACCAGGATAATCAGACATCATCACAGGATAGTAGAAGATGAGGAACCCAATCAACTATCAAGGGTGATCAGATATCAAGGGTGAAGGGTTCTTGCTGAACTGATTTAGGAAAGTTTGTTGATCCAGTTACAACTGGATCTTACAAGGAAGTACAAGATGAAGATGAAGTTTCAGGAGCTGACTAAAGTTTGGCCAAGCAAATAATCATTGTCAGCCACACCTAATAATTTTCTTTTCCAGCTTTTTTCAAGTTACACTGACAAAGAAAAATTATTCCTATCTGAGGTTCGCAAAGCAATTTAATGTACGTGTACATTAACATGTCCATCACCTCACATAGTTACCTTTTTTGTCGTAAGAACACTGTAAAACTACTCTCTTAGCAAATTAAAGGTAAAACCAAACATGTGATTGAAGGGTTGGGATGTTGGTCACCCATATAGCCAATAATTAAATCAACTGTGCCTGTCTAATGAAGTCCCAATAAAAGTTAAGAAGATGAAAGTTCAAATGAGCTTCCTGGTTTGGCAATACTCCATGCATATTGTCATGAAACCACCTTTGCAAAAATATGACAGTAAGAGAAACCCGACATGACTGACTCCATCTTGCTTCTCCTCACACAGACTGGCTGTCTTTGCTCATGCCTGGACTTGGACCAAACTAACTTTGGGAGAAATTTGGTTTGTAGTTTAAATGATAATAGCCCTTCCCCAAAACTAAACCGTTCTTGTAAAACTAATTAAATACTACCAACTTAGAAGGATGAAAGTGGCTTGAATTCTAAATAATTACCAGCCATAATTTGAGAGGTCAGAAGATTTGTAACATCCCCAGTTTACTCTTGCAGATAACATCGCTATTGGAGAAACTGTGATTGGCCTTTTGAGAGGTGTTTTTCAGGTTTTTTTTTTTTTTTTTTTTTGAGACGGAGTCTCATCTGTCGCCAGGCTGGAGTGCAGTGACGTGATCTGGGCTCACTGCAAGCTCAGCCTCCCAGGTTCAAGAGATTCTTCTGCCTGAGCCTACTGATTAGCTGGGACAACAAGCAGCACCACCACACCTGGCTAATTTTTGTATTTTTATTAGAGATGGGGAATCACCACATTGGCCAGCTGGTCTCAAACTCCTGGCCGCATGATCTGCCTGCCTCGTCCTCCCAAAGTGTTGGGATTACAGGCGTGAGCCAAAGTTTTTGCATTTCTGACCACTGAATAGCCCCACCTGGACCCATAATCAGTCTTGTAGCCCACCACTCACGAACTGACTTAGCATAAAAGCACAGATTTGACTACCTGTGATTTATTCTCCAGCACAACCAATCAGCATGCTCCCTATTCTAAGCCCCTGCCCACCAAACTGTCTTAGAAAAACCTCTAACTTTCGAGCCTTTGAGGAGATGGATTTGAGTTATACCTCCATCTCTTGAAAGGCGTGGCCAGCCTCATGTCAAATAAACTGTTACTTTACTGCAATGCCATGGTCTCGGTGAGTTGATTTTGTCTGTGCAGTGCACAAGAAGAACACATTGGGCGGCCAGAGTCACAAAAAGATGACAAGTGTGTAAGTGTCCCTGGGGATGTAGATCCCTTTTTAGTTTACTTTCCAGACTTCACCCTGTATTTCTCTTTCTTTCACTGGCATGAAATTGTGTCTTCTTGTTATTAAAAAATAACAAAACCTGCTATTGTATATATAGGCTTTTCTGTGTTCCTTGAGCTGTTCTAGTGAATTACTGCACTTGAGGGTAGCTACAAAACAAGCCCGATTTTGTAATCAGCTGGTATCAAGTAGAGTGGCCTTGGCGGAACCCAAAACTTTCAGATGCTGTCTAACATGAGGGGAGTCTTGTGAAGACTAGTCCTATATTATGCAATTTACGTAACTCATTATAGCAGCATTATGTAAATTTGTGTTGACAAACTTGTGGATTTGGGTAGCTAGATGAATATTTGCATACAGAATGAGGAATCCTCCTACGATGTAATTCACTCTAAGACTGAAATACCAAACTTAGATTGTTAGTGGGAAGGGGTGTGCTCATAGTGGGCATTCTGTTTTACATTTAATTATTATTTTTTCCTTCTCAGACTCATCTTTATTCTCACTTGAGTCATATGTAAACTAAAGAGAAAAAATGAAGGCAAAGCAAATTAAAATCATGAAACATAGTTCAGTGAAAACTATATTAAGCTGCTGAGGCACAAATAGCACTGCCTCAAGGGCTATTTGGGGCAAATAAGTTGGATTAACTCTCTTACCCATTTTGATCTCCTGCTTTGCCTTTTAGTATTGTGTAACTTATAAAACTAAATTTTATGACTCCCTTGCAAGTGGGAGTTTAAATATTATTTTTATGTAACTGCGTAGGGCTTGATTTAAAAAGAATCCAAGGAGCAGAGAAGCAAGGCAGCATGAGCCACACCCATTACCAGAAATTGGACATAGCAGTATTTCCAGAAGGTGTATTGTGATTTCCCCATTTTTTAGATCATGCCAAGACAGTAACTTTGGAGCCAGTTACTGCTGTGGTGACTTCCACTTTCCACAGGTAACATAATGATCCTGCAGTACAAGACACTGCTTTGGAGGGTGTCTGTGAGGTGAGCTACTAGAATTCATTCCTGGAAGCTTAAATAGGCTTGTATGATTAGGGAAAATGAGTCTACAAGGCAATTTTGACCCACTGCTTAACCTAGTTATACTCAGTTCAGCAACGACACCCTGACTGATAAGCTATGATGACCTTCTGAGAGGAAAGTATACAAAATTAAAGGGAGACATCAAGGTCCTCAACTAATGTAATCCATCTGGAAGATTGTTAGAAATATAAATTTTCAGGTTCAACCATAGACCTACCGGAATCAGAATCTGCATATCTATCTATCTATCTATCTATCTATCTATCTATCTATCTATCTCTTCTAGATAGCATATTATATATGTATATATATATATATATATATATATACACACACACACACACACTCTGATAAACTACATATTTGTATATATTTGTATATTCTAGCAGAGGAAAAAGTAAAATAAATAAACATAGTGGCAACTACTAAGGAGAATAAACAACAAGATGATGTGTTACAAAATAATAGGGGAAGGTCCTGCCACTTTAAATAAATTAATGGGCAGGGTAGGCCTCTGAGAGGTTCTAACATTTGAACTAAGACAGAGTTGGTGATAAGGATCCAGGCACGAATAATCTGAAGAATATTTCACACAGAAGCTGTCAACTGCAAAGACTCTGAGACAGAAATGGTTTGACATGTGCAGATAATAGAAAAGCTTTTGTGACTTGAATATGGTGAGTCAAAGAAAATGAAAAGATATGAAAATGTAGCATGAACCTGATGTACAGGCCTGTCTCTAACATAAAAAAGAACATTGATTTATAGTAACTGCAATTGGAATAACTATTAGTGGATTTTAATCAAACAAGTAGTCTGATATGATTTAACTTAAAAAGACAAAATGTAAAGAATAGATAATAGGATTGAATAGATGAAACAGGAGTTTATATTATGATACATGCAAGAGACAAAAGTAGCTTGGATTAAAGTAGTAGTAGTCAAGATGGAGAGAAATGAAAATATTCCATATTTTATACATATTTCAACAGGACATGGAAACGATTCTGATAACCCTGAGATGAACACAGGAATGGAAAAGGTTTGGCTGCAGGACTATTACAAACTCTGTTTTGTACATTCTGCTGAACTAGATTGAGATATCTCTTAGATATGTAAATGAAGAAGGCAGAGAGATCACTTAAAATGAGGCTAAAGTTCAGAAGAAATGTTAGCCTTATAGCTGAAATTTGTTGATCATCTGTACTAGTATTGTATTAAAGGAAAGGCTTGGTAAAAGCTTTCTAGTAAAAATATATGTATGCAGATAATTGAAAATGTTAAGAACAAATTGTTGGAGTTTCTCTTGCATCCACAGAATAAGAAAATTAGAAAGGGACAATGGTAATGAAAACTAAGATGAAAAATCAGTGAAATTAGATGAAAAGAAGACATGTATAGGCTGGGCATGGTGGCTTATACCTGTAATCCCAGCACTTTTGCAGGTCAAGGCAGGAGTATTGCTTGAGTGCAGGAGTTCAAGGCCAGCCTGGGCAACATAGCAAGATACCTTCTCTATAAAAAAAATAAAATAAAATTACCCAAGCATTGTGGCACATGCCTGTAGTCCCAGCTACTAAGGAGGCTGAGGCAGAATTGCTAGAGTCCAGGGGTATGAGGCTGCAGTGAGCCATAATTGTGTCACTGCACGCCAGCCTGGGTGACAGAATAAGACTCCATCTCAAAAAAAGAGACATGTATAATGTGTATGCCTTTGGCACAATATCACTTTACAAAATATTACAAGAATAGATTGGTAGAAATGGAATCTACACAAAAAGTGGGAAGACAGAAACACAGCATCACATCCAAACAAATATGACGAAAGTGATACTAAGAAGGAGGTCAGAAAATGGGGCAGTAATTGAAGAAAGATGAAAGCTTGAAATTCAAGTTTACATTTAGCTTTATTTTGTCTAATAAAAAATAAGAAGGATATTTGCATGCCAGAAGATTATTATTGTGATAAAGAGAATACACACATTTGTAAAGCAAAATCTCTGGCAATTTACAAGGAATGAAATCCAGAAACTAAGAAGATAATTTTTTAATAGGGAAAAGACTTCTTGTTTTTAATTGAAAGGAATGTTGAAAGAAGTATAGACAGAAGCAGGTTTTTAGGCATAGTTAGGGAAATATAAGGCATTTCCTATTTTTTCATCTGACTTATGAAGAAAGTTAAATACCAGGAGTTTTAGGATAACCGTGTAGTCTTGCTCTTCCTACGGTAACTAAAGCAAACCCAAAAATAAACCATGATGGGATTGGTTCTGTTAGTCTTTTGTAAGGCAGTGGCCAACAATTTCAAGTTTGAGTCCAGAATACTTAGCTAATAATTACTGACATTTAGGCAACATTTATCTAGTGATCTTATGGCAAGCCTGAATTTAAAAGTTTTATTTAAATCTACATTTAGCCCAGTGACTAAGTTTTGGTAAATGAGATTGCAGTGAATTCTGTCAAAAACTGCTGAGAGTTGAACCAAACCTCAGAAGCTAAGAGCATTGATCTCCACAATATTTTTCTCATCTTACTTCAGATACTAGACACTAATTTAGGTGCCCGCTCGTGAAAAAACTTGGAGGTTTTCAATGTCCACTCAGGTTCAAAAAATTGCTAGAATGACTCATAAAATTCAGGACAGAACTAAACTTATGGTTAACATTTTATTACAAAAGATTCAACAAAATGAGTGACATTATACAGACTACTGCCAACCAGAGACGCTCACCCATGCACTGATGTCCAGAGTTTTTATTGGGGTTTCATTGTTTAGGCCTTATTGATCTAAATATTGTCCATGTAAGTGAATTCCATTTCCAGTCCTCTTTCCTCCTGGGAGTTGGGGATGATATCATATGGATCAAAGCCTCAACCCTCTAATCACATGATTGGTCTTTCTCTCATGGACAACCTCATCCGCATCATCTTGTTAGCATAAACAATGAGGGGCCCTCCCTGAGACATCTTGTTAACATAAACTATCAGATTTGTTCCCAGGGGACCACACTTCTTGCCACTTTGAAATATTCCAAAGATTTAGAGATGAGTTCCCAGAAACCAGGGGCAAAGACAAGCCAAATTGTCTATTTCAAAGGTTTAGTGGTTACTTCTCAGCAATCAGGATGAAGATAGGCCAAATTCTTCATTATGCAAAGATGTAATTAAAAATATGGGTATGATTCGCTAGAAAATAAATTTAAAGGAGCTAATTTAAGAAGAAAACCCATGAATCTTTCTATTTATTGTGCCCTTTTTTAGTTCCTTTATCTACATGCCGTCTAGAGCTAGAACAGCCATCTTAGATCATAAGTTGACCTTGAAGGTGAAAGCTACACTAATACAGGGCTTGGTAAACTACAGCCCATGAGCTAAATCCAGTTAATGACCTGTTTTTGTATAGAGTTTTGTTTGTATGGGTTTGCAGTCATAAGTACATTTTTCCATGTTGCCTAAGGCTAGTTTTGTGCTGTAAAGGAGAGTTGATATTTTGTGTCAAAAGAAGAGTTGAGTGGTTATAATGGAGACTATATGTCTTGGATTTATTAAAATATTTCTATCTAGTTTCTTTCTTTCTTTTTTTTTTTTTTTTTTTTTTTTTGAGACGGAGTTTCGCTCTTGTTACCCAGGCTGGAGTGCAATGGCGCGATCTCAGCTCACCGCAACCTCTGCCTCCTGGGTTCAGGCAATTCTCCTGCCTCAGACTCCTGAGTAGCTTGGACTACAGGCACGTGCCACCATGCCCAGCTAATTTACTTTTGTGTTTTTAGTAGAGACGGGGTTTCACCATGTTGACCAGGATGGTCTCCATCTCTTGACCTCGTGATTCACCCGCCTCGGCCTCCCAAAGTGCTGGGATTACAGGCTTGAGCCACCGTGCCCGGCCTAGTTTCTTAAGTTTTCCTACCCCTATCTAGAATGATGAAAAATGAAAGAGAATATGTATGTCTTTGGTAATAGAACTTAACACAAGTTCCAGACAACACATGTCCAGGCTTCTATCAGGTATTTAGATTAACTCAAACAATTCTTGTTAGTAGTGATGTATCTGTTGTGTAGCAGAACTAATACCTAATATTTAAAAGTACTTTACATTAAAAACGAATACATTTAAATGTTTACCATGTGAACATTTTGCCATATGTCATTTATTTTACTCTTAGAGAGGTTTAGAAACTTTTTTGAAAATTTATGTCAAAACCTCATTTTAACACTCATCAGAAAGGTGCGAATTAGAAAGAAAAAAGTCGGTGAGAATTTTAAGAAAACTGTTAATATCCTTCCTCTCTGTCTAATATAATTTTCTTAATTTTCAATGATTCAACATTTGCTATAATCTGAAATCTTCTGAGAATGGAGACATTACGGCAAATATCCCACAGAAAGATATACATTCTACTAATTACCATATGTCAAATTTTTAATCTCCCCACTTAGTGAAAACTTGCCAGTTTATTTTTCTGTGCTTACTGTTAGTGATAATATTTTTTTACAAAAATACTGTCTTCATTTAATAAAATATTCAGAACAAAACTGGCTGAGTTTTCTAACATTTTATAGAAAATGTTATTAACATCTGGAAGGCTCTTCATTGACATTGAACAAATGCTACATTAAGGGTTAATGTTTTATATCTTACAGTAGATCAAATAACATCCCAACCTATATCAGGCGAATGTCGTGGTTATAAGAATTTACAGTAGTGCCTTAGCATATTTCCATAATTACACATTTATTTAACCAATTAAGCATGAAAGTAGCATTATTGTCAGAGATATGATGTATGACCTGAACATAATTTGGTTAATGAGGAACAAGAAATGCCTGCTAAGTAGGGCAGGTATTCTGTTAGCAGAGACTGCTAATTGCCTCTGACATATGTCGGATTGAATGGCCTTATGTGAAAAAAAATGCTGAGTGGAGAAATCATATTGAAAATAGGCCTCACCTTTTGGTTTATAAAATGTTTATAAACATTTAGCTCTACGAAGTTGAAAAAAGAAGTTTTCTATAGACTGTAGTTGCAGGCATTGTGCAAATTCTCCTGTGTATTCAGTCAATGATAAATAACTACTGCCATTTCATGTTTTTGTCTGTTATAAATTTCTAGAGAAAAATCTTTACTCCCAATTTCTAATTATCAAGACTCCCAAATGGATCCACCCACAAAATCCCTTGGCTTAATTTGAAGCCAACTCTTAAATCATAGCATCTCTTTAACTCCTTCAACTCTTTCTCTTTCATTGTAAATAACAAAGACAATCAACATTTTGCCTGAGGATGAGAAAAAATCTTGAAGGTAACAGTTTCTAATTGTATTGTAGGATTTCAGTGACGTTGCATACTTCCGGTTGACAAAGAATTAACGTAAGCTTAAGCAAATCTAGGGAATGTGTCATGGGGTTTGAAGGTGATATCTGCTAGGAAATACGAAACACCATATAAAAAAGAAGACTGAAATACACGGGTTTATCTTTATTGATGAAAAATAGAAAAAAATAACTCTAATGACGTCTTGAAGTCACTGACATAATTCAGTATTATTTGTAGAGCCTAGATTTGTGTCTCCAAGCAGTCTGCATTAAAGCATATAGAAATGGTCCCTCTGAAATACTAAAAATGAACTCTTTTTCATAATTTTCAATGAGTAATTTGCTAATATGGCTGTTTTTAAAAAGCTACATTAAGGAAGCAGTGTAGCACAGAGATTGTGCTACATAGTTTTTATACCTACTAGATGTATTGTACTGGTCAATTTAAATAACTTCCTTTAATTCACTTTATGTAATGAAATTCTATATATTTTTATTAAACCTATAACTTTATCACACAAAAATAGTACTTAATATTTACATAAAATAGTCTTGTCTGCATTTCTACTTCATACCTTCTGTCACCCAAAAAATGTGATTTCTTCTTAAACAAATAGTACATTCAAGTTGTAGAAAATATATAGTGAACTGCACTAAAATTAATATCAGCTTCACAATCCATTTCATTAAAAGCAATAATTTTGAGAAAACGTTAATGTATTCTCTTAATATTTTCCAGGTTTACAAGTCCAATTTTGGGTAAGTTGGTTAGTATATAGAAATACTTTTTAATTATTTGAAAAAGTTATACATAATTTAAATGTAAGCATATTTTTAACATTAAATTTTTAGATACCTTATGTTTGATTCTTTAAAATTAATTATTTTAACTGTTAAAAATATTAGTCATAGTCCAATACTTTTATGTTCCTTTATAATAAATGTAGGTAAATACAACTAAAGAATTTTAGTTTCTAGCTTTAAAATTTTTAATGTAAGTTGGGAATATCAAAGACAATACTTTTTTATATGACATGTAATGCAATTCCATATTGGTGTATGCAGTTACCATTTTGTTCCAAAACTTCAAATTCTTTATAATTATATTATATTTTATGAAAAATGTAGTGTGCTCATCTGGTAAGTAATAAAGGCATCAGATTCTGATATCTTAAATAAGAAATATTTTCAATGTTCCTTCTTCTAGTGATAAATTGAAAAGTATATATACGTTATGCATTCTTTCCATTTGTTATTTCCTAATCATATTTAATTGAAAATCTATGATTCATATTTTGGCATAATTTCTAATCGAGATAAATTAGTTCTACTATGACTAAAAACAAATTCACAAGTCTTAAGTTTTGTCTGACCTCCAAAAAGAGCAAATTTTATGGATATTTTTAGTATTTTCTTTCTGGGCACAACCAAACTATTCATATTTATCTATCACTTTTCAACCAGATCTGTCATCTTGCAGGAACTATGACACCCAACTCAAAGATGGTAGATCCTGATCATTCCAACTTTTATTTTCATGTTCACGTTTTACATTTTCTTAGAATTTCCTCTATAAATAACCATATTAAATCACGTTAACTTTTAAGATCTCGTCTCATTTCTCTTGGAATCACTAATGGCTGGATACTTCATTCTCTAATATTCTATAGAAATTGCAATCTGCCTCAATGAAATGCAGCAATAAATGAGTTAAGTTTATATTTGTTTCTCTATTAGTTTTATTTCTGAAACTTTTATGGTCTCTGGAGAGCACAAGCAGCATATTATTCTTCTCTGTTCCCCACAGTTGTAGTTAAAAACTGTGGCCCATGTTTGTGAATTATATTGTTAATGGCCAAGTGGTACCTGTGTTAAGTATTCAACATAATGCCTGCCTGATGCCTGATGTTCTGACTTGAAGTGCTTAGTGAATGACAAACACTATTGTGGTAATCATTACTTTCTCTTTGTTTCTCTTATTTTTTCATACCTGCATTTCTGTTGCAATTATAATCATTTTACAAAAAAATGGCTTTTTCTTCTCTTTTAGACTTTTTGATGCGTTCTGGTACTAGTGTTCGTCCCTTCTCTTTCTATATTCCCTCACTTATTTCCGCATTCACTTACACTCAAGAAATTATTGATGAAAAGAGAGACTGGTTTGATTATATATGGGTGGGAGATAGATAACTAGAGCATTATTTGTTTTTTATTTCCCTTTTAAGGATAATAGGAATGAAGAAAGTTATGAGCGCATAGGGTGTAATTGTAAATTAGATGTCTCTAAAAGATTTTAAAAATACATAAAATTAGAGAAGATGATATTAGATAGCTTCATTGTTCTCAATAAAGCAGAGATGGCAATTATCAGAGAAAGAGGTAGAAAAATTTGTGTAGGCACATTGAGAATTTTGAAGATTTTGCATTGTCTCTGGGCAAGAACAAAGGTATCTACTTTAGACAAAAAGAAAAATTAACCACTGGTGCTGAAGTCTGTTGAAGTTTTGAATGTAATAAGGGCTTTGCATTGACAAATATTCACTTTAAAAGATATGGTCTCTGTCTTTTAACAACTCAAATAATAGTTTAGAAAACAAGCACATTAAAGTGTTATAGGTTGTAAACTTGATAAGTCCTAAGGAATAAAAAATATGCTAGGGGTTTTAAAGTAATGAGTGTATACTCTCTTCCAAAATATATACATAGATTTCCATAAGGCAATAGCATTTAGAAATTGTAAATTTCAAAAACTGGGAATAGTGGACTTGTTAACTTCTGTTTGACTGTTAAGGGCTTTCAAATGCTTTTATACATGTGCCACACAAACCATGCAGACATACGACAATAAACTTGACAAAGTTCATATGTTTAAAGAGTTGGAACTCTACAAGAAGGAGTAGGACACAAATACATGTAGTTATAATACAAAAGTAAAAGTGATATGTCTTGAAAGGTTTATGAACATTCAAACATGAGAAATAATCTCTTTCTGAATATAGCTCTGCTCTGTTTCATAGATTGTATCTAATCCCCCAAAAGTCCAGTTATGTTGGCTATTTCCACGGTTTATTTCAAACCATCTGTTCATACAACCATGAAAATTTCTTCAGACCTTTATTTTTATTTTATTCATTCATAATATATATTTTTATTGCACTTTAGGTTCTGGGGTACATGTGCAGAACATGCAGGATTGTTGCATAGGTACATATGTGGCAAAGTGGTTTGCTGCCTCAATTCCTGTCACCTATATCTGGCATTTCTATCCATGTTAACCCTCCCCAACTCCCTACCCCATGCTGTCCCTCCCCTAGTCCCCAACAGATCTCAGTGTGTGATGCTTCTCTCCCTGTGTCCATGTGTTCTCATTGTTCAACACCCACCTAAGAGTGAGAACATGTGGTGTTTGATTTTCTGTTCTTGTGTCAGTTTGCTGAGACTAATGGTTTCCAGATTCATCCATGTCCCTACAAAGGACACGAACTCATCTTTTTATGGCTGCATAGTATTCCATGTTGCATATGTGCCACAGTTTCTTTGTCCCGTCTATCATTGATGGGCATTTGAGTTGGTTCCAGGTCTTTGCTATTGTAAACAGTGCTGCTAGAAACATACATCTGCATGTGTCTTGATAATAGAACAATATATATTCCTGTGGATATATACCCGGTAATGGGATTGCTGGGTCAAATGGAATTTCTATTTCTAGGTCCTTGAGGAATTGCCACACTGTCTTCCACAATGTTTGAACTAATTTACACTCCCACCAACAGTGTAAAAGTGTTCCTATTTCTCCACATCCTCTCTAGCATCTGTTGTCTCCAGATTTTTTAATGGTCACCATTCTAACTGGCATGAGATGGTATCTCAATGTGGTTTTGATTTGCATTTCTCTAATGACCAGTGATGACAAGCATTTTTTCATATGTTTGTTGGCCTCATATATGTCTTCTTTTGAAAAGTGTCTGTTCATATTCTTGACCCATGTTTGAATGGGTTTGTTTTTTTCTCATAAATCTCATTTAGTTCTTTGTAGATTCTGGATATTAACCTTTTATCAGATGGGTAGATTGCAAAAAATTTTCCCATTCTGTTGGTTGCAGTTTCACTCTACTGATTGTTTCTTTTGCTGTGCAGAAGCTCTGGAGTTTAATTAGATCCCGTTTGTGTATTTTTGCTTTTGTTGCCAATTCTTTTGGTGTTTGAGTCATGAGGTCCTTGCCTATGCCTATGTCCAGAATGGTTCTGCCTAGATTTTCTTCTAGGGTTTTTGTGGTGTTGGGTCTTATGTTTAAGTCTTTAATCCATCTGGAGTTAATTTTAGTGTAAGGTGTCAGGAAGGGGTCCAGTTTCTGCTTTCTGCACATGGCTAGCCAGTTTTCCCGATACCATTTATTAAACAGGGAATCCTTTCCCCATTGCTTCTTTTTGTCAGGTTTGTCAAAGATCAGATGGTTGTTGATATGTGGCATTGCCTATAAGGCCTCTGTTCTGTTTCATTGATCTGTATCTCTGTTTTGGTACCAGTACCATGCTGTTTTGATTACTGTAGCCTTGTAGTATAGTTTGAAGTCAGGTAGCGTGATTCCTCCAGCTTTGTTCTTTCTGCTTAGAACTGACTTAGCTATGCAGGCTCTCTTTTGGTTCATATGAAGTTTAAGGTGGTTTTTTCCAGTTCAGTGAAGATAGTCATAGGTAGCTTGATGGGAATAGCTTTGAATCTGTAAATTACTTTGGGCAGTATGGCCATTTTCACAATATTGATTCTTCCTAACCATGGGCATGGAATGTTTTTCCATCTGTTTGTGTCCTCTCTTATTTCCTTGAGCAGTTGTTTGTAGTTCTCCTTGAAGAGGTCTTTTACATCCTTTGTTAGTAGTATTTCTAGGTATTTTATTCTCTTTGTAGCAATTGTGAATGGCAGTTTGTTCCTGATTTGGCTCTCTTTAAGTCTGTTATTGGTGGATAGGAATGCTTGTGATTTCTCTCCGTTCATTTTGTATCCTGAGACTTTGCTGAAGTTGCTTATCAATTTCAGTTTAAGGAGATTTGGGATTGAGATGATGGGGTCTTCTAAATATACAATCATTTCATCTGCAAAAAGAGATAATTTGACTTCCTCCTTTCCTAATTGAATATACTTTATTTCTTTTTCTTTCCTGATTGCTCTTAAAGTTTAAGAATTCATAGAGAATGGTGCTTAGGGTTAACGTTACAACGTCTTTTAATATCTGTAAGCCTTTGACAGGATTTTAAGCAAATATGAACCTAAGTATTTTTATTGATATTGGACATTATTGGTGCCCTGTGATCCTAAATAGTAGCAATGATTAAGAAGTACCACCTACACATACTTTTTGTGTTCCAGAATGACTTCGAAGCTCCATCTGTTTACCTGTAACAAGGCCAGACACAGAGCCTTATATTTATTAGCTGAACTATTGTTTCCCATTGCTCAATCAAATTGAAATGCTTTGTTCCTCATTCTTTGGGATAGATTCTCTCCTTCCACCAGGCTCTGAACTTTGGTCTATCCTAAGCCTATGCGAGAATCCAATCCCTCTTAAATGGCTCCTTGCTAGAATAGACTGACCTCCGAGTTTACTCACCCATCTATCCTATTTATTCTCCTTTCTTATATTCAGTTATTTCTAGCCATATTAATGTTCTGTATAAAACAAAAGTTCCTTTCTGTTTAATTTGCAGATTTTACTGCAGGTATTTTCTCTCTGTTACAATAGTATCTTTCCCTTCATTAATCCAATCCTTTTAAGTAGATCCCTCCTTTCAGAAGCCTGGATTGTTTTTTATTTCATACTTCTCTGCCAAGTTTGGCAGATAAAGATGAATTTCACCTGAATCATGTGCTCCTAGGAAAGCAACAAATTGAACATTTAAAATATCCCACTCACCACTCAAGGACCTAGAAATAGAAATTCCATTTGACCCAGCAATCCCATTACTGGGTATATATCCAAAGGACTATAAATCGTTCTGCTATAAGGACACATGCACACGAATGTTCATTGCAGCACTGTTTACAATAGCAAAGACCTGGAACCAACCCAAATGCCCATCCATGATAGACTGGACTGGGAAAATGTGGCACATATACACCATGGAATACTATGCAGCAATCAAAAGCGATGAGTTCGTGTCCTTTGTAGGGACATGGATGAATCTGGAGAACATCATTCTCAGCAAACTGACACAAGAACAGAAAATGAAATACCGCATCTTCTCGCTCATAGGCGGGTGACGAAAAATGAGAATACATGGACACGGGGAGGGGAGTACTACACACTGAGGTCTACTGGGGGGAATGGGGGAGGGACAGCGTAGCGGGGTGCTGGGGAGGGACAGCCTGGGGAGAAATGCCAAATGTGGGAAAAGGGGAAGAAGGCAGCAAAGCACACTGCCACGTGTGTACCTATGCAACTATCTTGCATGTTCTGCACATGTACCCCCAAACCTAAAATTCAATTAAAAAAATATCCCACTCACCATTTATTTTCTAAAGGAGTATCTCTGCCCTGGTTGGAGAAAAATTACACCATAGCAAGTTAATCAGTAAAGGAAGACTTTATTAAAGACTATTGCAATAGGGGAGAGAGACTGAACTTGACTGCAGTGAAACAAAAGAGGAGAGATTTTAAGTTCCAGGGTAAGCTTGTGAAAAAGTACTAGAGGACATTAGAAGGAAGGTTGATCAGTGTGATAAGGACACTTTTGTTTCTTCTTTGTTACAGAGAGGGACTCTACTTTTCTTGACAATTACAGTTCCAAGGGCTGGTTTCCAAGTCCTTAAGAAAGACATGCCTGCATTGGAAATGGGCAAAAAGCTATAAGAAGACTTAATGTCAATGGCACAGAAAAAGAATCCACAACTAAAAGTTTTCTACAATAAATAAGAAATAGAAGGTCATTGGCCTATATTAAGAGAAATCTGTTTAAAATTTTGTAATTCTGGGTGGAATACGAAGCTGTTTCAGTCAACTTGAAAACTCTGAGGTAAAAGTATTCAAACTTTTCTACCTTTCCCCAAATACTCAGAGAATATGCTTCTGCTTTCTCCCTAATGAAGTACATAAGAACTCAGAATGCCTCTTTTGTTTACCTGACTCTATAAAACCACACATTACCATTTTCCCTTCATTAATAAATATTATTCTTGTCATAGCTGCCTGGATATAATCATCTCCATTTTCTGGTGTATTTTGTCTTTCACAAGATAATACTTGTTACTGAATTTTATTTTTCAAAAAGATTCAATGAGATGATATAAACAAAGTACTTACCTAATACTTTCAATATAGTTAACTTTCAAATACTCAAACCTACAAATAGTATTATTGTAAATAACTAAAAAAACAGTGCTTCAAACAAGTGTCTGGTTCTATGGTAAATATCATTACTTTCTGCAATTAGATATAAATGGTATTATGTCTCCTTTTAACAAGGCAATAGGCATAAATGAAAGTAAGCTCAAATTGATACCAATACATATATGAGAGAAGCAAAGAAGTACAAAGTCTAGAAAAGAAGTAGTAATCCATCACATAATCTGATTTCCTAAACTTCCCTCCTCTGTCCTCAGACATTCTGACAAGTATCTTATAAGGAATGGGTCAGTTTGAGTCACACAGGACCACCTTATGATGGCAGGTCAAGCTAGTATCTATTGGAATCAAACAACCGAATCTTACACTAATACCTAGAGAATGGTAGACACAAGACAAACCATGAATCTTGACCTAGAGATTAATTTCATGCATTCCAAACTGCAAGGTCTGCTGAATTCTTACGTTGTCTTGTATAAGAATATCAGGATTCATACATATATCCTAAGCAACTACTTTACTGAATTTACTTCACTCACAAAAAATTATGTTTATGATTACTCAGACTAAGTACTGATTCCTCTATGCAGAGTTTGATGATGTTATACAGGCCATTTCCTATAACTTTTGGAGTATAAATTCCTGATTAGTTTTTCAAATATAAATGAAACACCTTCAGAATGTGAATTCCTGATTTGAGTACTTCCAATCTTAGCTAACATTCCTTATGCTGGTAATTACCTCTAACTGGTATAGAAATACATGTCATTGTTTCCAACAAACTATCGTTGAACTAACTCATATTATATGTGACATCATTAATGTTTTGTGTTCTGTTTTTATACGTATTTCATAATGAATTTGGACCCACTGAAAGTCTTGAGTTTATCATTTTTATATTAGCTTTTTATAATGTTAAATTATGTTTAGACTAAAGCTCCCTTCTTACATACTTTAATTTTTGATTAAAGGTTTCTGCTTGTACAATGACCTGTAACCTAATTGGATGTGGAAACAGACTATACTCTTTTACCAATCACAGAGTTTTGGACAATCACAGGTAGACCACTGTTTAAAATGTGTTCAAATAAGTCAAACACTGTACAGTAACAACAAATCCAGTGGTTTCAGTACCTCACTTCCATTTTCCTTATGTCACTTTTCTTTTTCTGTCCATAAATATTACCTGACAATTTTGGCAGCCATGGAATCTAGAGTTGGTCTGAACCTACCCCAGTCCTGAGTGCTATTTGATTAGTGAATTTTTCTTTGCTCCATTAAAGTCTTAAATTTAATTTGTCAAAAGCTTTTATTTCACCAATAGTTATACACAGTAAATTTTCTTCTGAAGAATTCTAATTTTGAAGAGATGATTTCTGAACAGGTAGACTTAGAACATAGTTTTACTTTGCTGAATATTTCATAGGTCAGTCTCACTCTAGCTAGTCTTTAGTTTTCATTGAGAACATCTTTGTATTTTCCCCAATGTCTGATAAGTTTATAGAAGATATTTGAAGACTTAAGGACAATGTGGCTAATCTGAGTAAAAAGACATGTTTTCTGTGTTAAAAAAGGAATAAAAATTAATCATTAAAATAATTTAAACTTAGACAATTTTATTTTATATTACATATCAAATGCCAGAAATATAAAGACAAGAAGTATGTATCAAAATAATGTTTTCTTCTAAAAGACTAAATGCATTCTCTTTCTTATAGTGCCTGAAAGAGCTAAAAAACAACAATAAAATAAATATTTTTTGAAGTGTAGCATCAGCTCTTAGACAGTGCTGACATTTTGAGGTGTGAAAGGGAGATTAATTTTAAATAGAAAGTCAGAGGATGCTAAGAATATCAATGCTTTTTTGGTAGATAAAAATGCATATCTTTACTTTCCTGTTTATGTTCTCTATTTGCAACTTTATCCACACATCTACTACTATCCTCAAGAAAAGCAGATAACTGAGAACACCCTTTTTTGTGTGATTAGAAAAATGAGGTTATGTATTTCAGATAATAAACATATTGAAGTCCCAAAGAAGCAACATTAGTTTTATAAATTCAAATGACAGTTCAACTCTTTAATAACACAGATAGGAAAGGCATGGACAAGACTAATACTCATATGCTTTCGTTGGTGTATTGAGACCAATATCCTATGAATACCCTTTGAATGTGTGTTGTTGAAATATTATGGGGCATTTTTGAAAGAAACTATTTTGAAAAATATAATTTTCAAAGAAACTATGAAAATAAAATTATAGAGAGTAAATAGTATATATTAATTGTTAAACATTGCTTTCCGATTGCTTTGTATTATTACGTTGCTCCATTCTTGAACCTTTTGTTTTTCAAATTCCTCACAATGTACTTTGCTGGGCTACTGGTTTATACAGGCTACGTAAAACTCAATCACTCTAATCACACTAATGACTTCAAACATATGGAGGCTGAGTTAAGGATAAACAGAGATAGGATTTCATTTATTCCCACTCATTTTTCCCAGTGGACAATTTTATTAACCATTAAAATGTCATCATTTAATTAACTTTTTCAATTACTAAATGTCTCCAGAAAGATCTAGGATGACACACACTCATACATGCACACACACACACACACACACACACACACACTCATACACACACATTGCTAAAGAAAGACTAGATTATAATCAGTATACTTACTTTGTGTAAAAACTAACAAATATTTTCCAATTTGAAATAATCTAGAGGCAGTGGAAGTGCAGTTAGCAATCATTGTTTGTTTTTTGCTTTTGTTTTCTCTCCAAATACTCATTCCTTATATTTGGCAACATCATACAATTTTGTTTTATCTGGGGAACACCTCCCCAAATTCTAGGCTTGTGTGTTATAAAATACCAATACCACACTTGTGGTTCTAAGGATGATACAATATGCCAGCCAGCACAATTTGTATTTCATGTCCTACGCAAGTAACTTAAGACTGGACAACTGATCCTGGGTGGTCCAAAAGACAACCCAGGATATTCCCTAGAACTCTTTGAATCCTAGATCTGGTAAGCTAGTTGGAGGTAGATATTGCCAGCCAATGTCACAACAAAGAGTAAGAGAATGCTTGAAAATCAAGCCAATTTAAAGAACCTGGAAGTAGGGATTGGGGTAGAGGCAGAGAGAGAGAGAGAGGGAGAGAGACAAAGAGACAGATAGAGACAGAGAGAGAGACACACCCACACAAAGAAACAGAGAAACACTTAATCTCGATGAAATCATTTATGTATCTATATCCAGCCCTATATAGAATCACAGATCTGTTCCTAGAACTTTCACTCACAAGAAATAATAGTTTTCCTTATTTGGTTATATAAATATAAAGAATTCTGAATCTCAAAAATGAAGTATTTTGGTTTATATAAAAAGAGCTCTTCAGGTGACTAAGCCATGAACTCCCTTAGAAACTTGTTAATAAGCCACACTTTTTAGTACTCCAATTTATAAATCCTTTATCATCCTAAATTTTTCCATTTTTATAAGAATGTGAGCACTGCTCTCTTTCATTTGTTGGGTTTTGGGGATTATTTTTTGGGATTCTAAAACAAAAATATTACTTGGATTAGAAGGGACTATAATTGATTCTGCTCTCTGTAAAACTTTAAAAGTGTAGAATGTTTTATTTTTCTCATATTTGTAATATGTATTTTTTAGCTTAAAAATCCACCTCCCTTTACTGCATAAAATTTCACCTAAGTCAGTTTCCATTTTCAAAATTAAATCAGTGCTATAAATTATAAATACTCTTGTCGTGAAGAAAATGCAGTTAAAAAATAAAACTAACCTTTCAGTGCCTTTTGAGATTGTGGGAAATTTATTACTTTGGTAAACTTTAATAAAAAATGTTCTATCACTAAAAGATTTTTTTCTGGTTGTTTTGTCTTCTTTATATCTTTGTCAGGTCTTTTCATACAGATGTTCAAATTCAAAGTATGTTTGGTCCCATGCTAGAACAAACACAGTATCTTGAAAACAAGAAAAAGAAAGTATTTCTAATTATAACAGGATAATTTTTTTGTTGTTTTATTTTGTTTCAGTATTTTGCCTTTATCAGGATAATTAGCTAAGAACCTGAAAGACTTTCTTGTAATGTGTCTTCAGTGGGATAGATTAGATAGCTAGAAAGATAAATACATACATACATATAGACATATAGATATATTGAAAGAGATTCATTATGAAGAATTGAAATATTTGGTTATGTAGGCTGAAAAATACCAGTATGTATTGTATGCAAGCCTGAGGCCCAGGAAAGCTTATGGTACAATTCCAATGCAAACCTAAGGCCTGAGGACCAGGCATGCCAATGGCCTAAATCCCAGTTCAAAGACCCAAGAACCAGAAACTCCAATGGCCAAGGGCAGGAGAAGCAGACTGTCCAGCTCTAGCCGAGAGGACTAATTCATCTCCCCCCTACTTTTTCTTTCTATCTGGGACCTCAGTGAATTGGAAGATGCCCATCCATGTTATTGAAAGTGTACTCAGTAACACACTGTACACAGTGTACTTATTTAAATGCTAATTGATTGTAAAAATGTCCTCACAAATGCATTCAGAAACAGCTTTACAAGTAATTTGGATATCTCTTAGCCCAATCAAGTTGACACATAAAAACTGATCATTGCAGACTATTACTAAGAGAATGAAAGAATATATGTATTTGCCTCTTTCTGGAAGAGAAACATGTATTTGTTTGTTTTGTAATTTATTTTGCTTTTGCGTTTTTACAACTACCAAATTGCCAACCACAATGGCAACATGATGTTAAATAGTTCCTTCGTTCAAGAGCCATTATGTAAGATTATGTATGTCATCACTACGATCAAGGAGTGTGAGCATAGTTTGTTTTGGGAGCCTGCACCTGGTGCCAGTGACTGAGCTGCTTGAAACCATTTCCAGGGTCAACGATTATATCTGCTGCAGCTATTAGGACCAACTCTCTATGGTAAAGAATAGCTCATGTAGATGTGAATGAATCCTGCTGTGATAAAAAAAAAATGTGACTAACAGCAACAGGGCAAAAAATGAGCATCTATGATGACCTGGAGAAAGACCTGCTGGAAGTATCCATGGATTCACTGGAGGTGCAGGTAGCACTAGACACAATGACCATGAGTTCTTGAATAACAGTGGAGGAGGCAGTGAAGAACAGATTGAGAGATTCATAGATCTATGAGACCTGCTCTCAGCAGAGGAGTCTGTGATAGGTTTCAGAGTTCCCTACTCTGGACAGAAAGTCTTGCCATTCCAGGCACTCAAGAAGGGCCTCATCTCCAGGCTCCGAAACTGCTGGCTACACAACCACTCACAGTTAGCATCATGTATCTCCAAAAAGAGCTACCCCATGCTGCTGGACAGTGCTTGTGCCAAGGGCTACCCAGATGAGTAAGCAAGATGTGTTAATTGGTATCCAGAGACAATGCCAGTGTGTGGTATGACTCTTACACAGGAGCAGATCATGCACAGCTAGCTTCAGCAGTGATGCTGGCATGGTAAGCTGACAAGCTGACAAGCTGACAAGCTGACAGGGCTGAGTCTGCTGCCACTCTCAGAGAAGAATATCTGAGCCCAAAAGAAGGATCTCTACATCAACAACTAACCGTGTAAGTCCTTCTAAAGCCACAGATGAGGTGCCCTTTGACAGCTTCAAGAATGTTCAAGTTATGGTATTGGAGCATAATAATAGTTTGCATTTCATGGAGAAGTACATTTATGAGCTGTCCTAGAGGTCACAGATGAGCAAGTTCCCATGGAGAAGATTCTCAAGATCCTCATTATTATTATTAAGGAGATAGTAACCAAGTGGCAGGAGAAACTCTCTTTCAGTGGTCTCTGAATGTCAATCCCAAGCATCAAGCTCCTTGAAACCGAGGGACTAAGCATGGCATAAGTTTAACAGCTTAATGATGGCAAGATGTCAATGAAAGGGACCTTAGATCTGAGCACCATTACAATCATCTTCAAAGGCAGTTGCTGGTGCTTTGGGGCAGACTCCAAGGAGAAAGTGACCAGCTATAAGACTATAAAGTGGTATCTACTCAGGCCTAGCATATTAGGCCATTCTCGCTTTGCTATAAATAAATATCTGAAGCTGGATAATTTCAAAAAAAAAAGAGAGAGAGATTTAATTGGCTCATAGTTCTGCAGATTTTACAGAAAACATGACTCTGGCAGTTACTTCTGGTGCGGTCTCAGGAAGCTTATGGTTATGGCAGAAGGCAACAGGGAGCCAGCATGTCACAGGTTAAGAGGAGGAGCAAGATAAACAGAAGAGGGAGGTCCCTGACTCTTAAATAAACAGATTTTGCATGAACAAACTGAAAGAGAACCCATTTATCACCAATGGGGTAGTGTTAAAACATTCGTGAAGGATCCTTTCCCATGATCAGATTACCTGACATCAGGCCCCACCTCCAACATTGGAAATTACATTTCAACATAAGATTTGGAAAGAAAAAATATCCAAGCTATATTATTCTGCTTCTAGCTACCCAAATCTCACGTCCTTCTCACATTTCAAAGTACAATCATGCCTTACTAAGACTCTCACAAGTCTTAAACCTTCCAGCATTAATTCGAAAGTCCCAAAACCTTACATAAAACAGCAAGCACCATGCTAATCATCCTCATCCCTGAAATCTCATGCCGTTAGTCTACTTTCAACATTTCCTAGTATGTTCCTTTAGAAATGCTTCCTGGAAATAGCTGTTTTTCTGCATCCTACTTTTGGTTATCTGTATTTTAAATAAGAAGTTTCAATTTGGTTTATTAATACATTGGCTTACTTTTACCAACTGATTTTATAATGTCCATTAGTCCTACAATTCTGTGCTTGTGCTTTTTAATGTTCTTGCCGTCTTTTGCATTGATGGAGCTCTTGTTACTGTTATAATTTTTATTTTCTTATTCCATGCTTTCTTGTTTATTCTCTCTCTACTGGTTTTTCTATTTTATATTCCAGAGCAGAGATACAAAATCTATTTCCTAGGGAGGCAGATGTGGCTTAACACCTATTTTGTAAGTAAAGTTTTACTGATGCATAGCCATGTCTGTTTGCTTACATATTGTCTCTGTCTGCTTTCAAGTTACAATGGCATAGTCGAGTAGCTGAGAAAGAGATCTGAGTGTCAAAGGCTAAAACATTTATAGAAAATGTTTGCCAATCTTTATAGGAAGTCACTTTTAAAAGCTCACCATATATATTTACATGAATAATTCAAATAACATTTTAACCATTCCTATGAACAGTGCAAGGTTTGCCAAAACACTTTGATTATGATTCTCTCTTTTCAACATACATGTTATTTTTTCAATACTTTTAGTTCTTTCTTTTTAAATTTATAAGTTAGATAATAATAATTATTATTGCTGCTGACAGTGGCCATTTGAATTTAATTAATACTTTTTATTTTGTTTACCATTCTTTTTGTACCTTATGCTATTTGTGCTCAACGGCTTTCTTCTTAAGTTTACATTTTGTGATTTTTTTTAAGTCCAGTTATCCTGAGTGAAAGCTACATTACCACTAAGCTATTTTTTCATCAACATATTTTTGTTTACTTCACCTTCTTTTGTGATTTGTTGTATACATAAATCTGGGCTGTTAGTCACTTTCGCTCAAACCTTGAGGATATGATTCCACTGCCTGTGTTTTCCATTGTTACTGCCAAAAAGTCTGCGGTCAAGTTAAATTCCATTCTTTGTATATGACATTTAAAGAAAGCTTTTTTAGCTTCTTTTAAGCGCTTATCTCTGTCTCTATTATTCTACAGTTTTACTATAATTAACCTAGCCATGTGTTTATTTATTGCTATCTTTTTTGACACATTTTGCTTTTTTATTTTATAGATTCACATTTGTCATAAATTTTGCCTAAATGTGTAGCTATTGTCTTTCCTTCTGAAACTTCCATTGGATGGCAATTCAATTCAATCTCTCCTCAGTACCTCTCAATAACATTCTTATATTTTCAATTTCATATTTTACTGTGCTTCAATAAAGATTAATTGTTTGGTAATAAATTCCAGTTAATTAATTTTTGGCTGTCTCCAATATTCTGTATTTCCTATTGATTAAAAAAAAGATTCATAATGCAATTTTTTATTTTTTAAATTTTTTTCTTAATTTATCTGCTCATTTATCATAATCTTTTGAAATTTAAACATTTCTCCATGTGTCCTAATTTTTTTTTCATATATTTCATTCAGAGTAATTTGGCATCCCATATCTAATTATTCTAATATTTTCAGATTTAAATTTTGGGGGTAGTTTCTTGATGATTGCCCCTTACATTGATTTGTTTTTCTCATCTGCTTTAAATGAACTTTGAATGTGAAAGGATTTTTAATATACTTTGAAGGTGAATTGACAACTTTATCCTTCTCTTTGGGAGACTCACAGATCTAAATGGGAAAAACTTCTTCCAGAGAAAATTTGCATCTACTTCTTTTGAGTTGCTAAGGGCCCCACTGATATAGGAATCCCATTAGTCCTCCTTGAGGATCCTCGCTCAATTGATCCTATGATTAATGAACATGCCTTACATACAAACCAGACCAAACTAAGTTTCATTATCTGGATTGTAATACCACTGCTGGCAACTGCTGTAGGGCCATGATCATTAATCATCTCAGATATCCATTTCCTAGGATCCACTGTTCCAATCCCGCATATAAATCTTTCTTTTTCATCGTGTGAAATTACATGTAGACCTTCTTTAGATCATGTGGGACTATTATCTCAAACTGTGAATGCTGTCCAGAATCTACTTCTTCTGCAAAAGGAGAGTTCTTACAAAATTTTTGTCTACCATTAATGACAATGTGGACATCCCTACTTCTCCCTCTCTTTCCATTTTAGAGCTTAATTTTTGAATTAGAACTTGTCTTTTGTTTTTATCACGTTTGTTTGTTAATATATAATTTCTAAGCTCCCTTTTGCCTGATGTTTACTGTTAAATTTCTTTCCCCTACAACAATGTCTGGAATACTTTTGGGAATCAATCAATCAATCAATCAATCAATTATATACATAAAAGGACAAATGAAAGTAAAGTTGAATTCATATATAATGTGTGGTGAAGTTGGTATCTACCCAGAGTTATTTCCCCTTCTGGATCTATGTGTTTCAATATTCTCTGTTTTTCAAGAACCAATTTAAATATTTTCTTCTTCATATAAATCAGTTTTCTGCCTCTAACCTATTTGCAGTTTGCATTTTTACTATTGTAACCGGGTTTTTTCTTGGATGCCAGTGATCCTTGTGGGTTCTTGGCCTCCAATCTCTTAAACAATAAGCAGCGGGGCTGCTTTAGCTGCACCCTCTGCTCGCAAAGTGAATATCGGACCAAAAAAAAATGTTGCAGAAAGGTGATTTTATTTGGGTAGAGAATAGACAAGGAAAGGAGAAGAGAAAGCTTCCACGAAGAGTGTGGAATGGGATTCCAAAGGGGAAAGTCCTGGAGGGAGCTCCTACCTTGTGGGAGGGGATTCCAGAAAACCGGAAAATCCGGCGCAGGTGAGGAAGGACTTTTAATCTGGGAGAAACCCCCACTTTCTCCAAGACCCTGGGCCAATGAAAGGAGTCCCTTAGAACTTCCACTGGAGTGATTGACTTTTAGCCCCCCCCCCACACACCCCTGCACCCGGGAACTTCAAACCTAAATGTTGAATCTCCCAGATGGAGAGGGATAGGAGGGGGGCATGGCTCAGGGGAAATTCTTGCCCTTAAAGCTATGCCCCCTCATGGACACGGAAAGAGAACACATTCCCTCACTATGTTGTAGCATCTTTTACATATTCTCCTTTTATCTGAATAAATTCCCATATGGATACAGCATTCTCAAGGTGGGAAATAAAATTCAACATTTTAACTTTCTTTGTACCTATGATACAAGCATATAACCTAGGTTCTGACAATCAGAGATATCCTTATGAGTCTAATGAGAAAGGGAGCATTGCTGTAAATTAGCTACTTTTTTGACTCTGTTTTTGGTACTTGAGGTGAGGTCTGATTAAGAATTATCAGTTTCCTAGAGGTATCAATGGAAAACGTTTTACCATTGAAATCTAACCCTCAGGGTTCTATGACATGAGCTTTGGTGCCTGTGCCTAGATGAGGTGGCATGAATTTGTGAGTTGGGTTACTGATTGGGTGATTTGGTTATGAGTCTGATTACATTCTTCTTGTCCTGGTGTAATAACTTTGACCTTCCTGGAGATTATAACAATCTACCTAATGGGCCTTAAAAATTCTTCTTCTGTTGAAACAAGCGAAAATTGATCTTTTGTTTCCAACTAAGAATTAGAAATAATATATAAAGTTATCATATTATACCACTTTATAATTTTCCAAGAGTTATTTTAATTATATTTTGGTCACATTTTTCCAAATGAAGGAAAAAATTATCTCTATATGCATTATCTCTCACCATTCTGCTTTATTGTTTTTAATAAAATACTTTATTATACCTAATTTAGTCAATTTATTTATTATTTTTAGTATTTACATCTTTTGAAACCAAGTCTCTCACATTTTTCATTCAATACCTTGTTGCCTACTCTTGTACTCCTATGGACACTGTAATAATCGCCTACCTCCTTTACTCATTTGCCTCATTTTTTCTTTTCTTTGTGTTGTGTGTTCCTGATTTTTAAATATATATTCTTTTTCTTAAACTATAAGTTCTGGGGTACACGTACAGAGCGGGCAGTATTGATACTAGGTATACACTTGCCATGGTGGTTTGCTGCATCCATCCCATCATCTACATTAGGTGTTTCTCCTAATGTTTTCCCTCCCCAATCCCCCCACCCCCTGCTAACCCTCCCCTTGCCCCCCACCTGCCTACAGGCCCTGCTGTGTGCTATTCCCCTCCCTGTGTCCCTGTGTTCTTATTGTTCAATACCCACTTATGAGTGAGAACATGTGGTGTTTGGTTTTCTGATCTTTGTCAGTTTGTTGAGAATGATGGTTTCCAGATTCATCCATGTCCCTGCAAAGGACATGAACTCATACTTTTTTATGGCTGCATAGAATTCCATCGTGTATATGTGCCACATTTTTTTTATCCAGTCTATCATTGATGAGCATTTGGGTTGGTTCCAAGTAATTGTTATTGTGAACAGTGCCACAATAAACATATGTGTGCGTCTGTCTTTATAACTGAATGTTTTATAATCCTTTGTGTAAATACCCAATAATGAGATTTCTGGGTAAAGTGGTATTTCTAGTTCTAGATCCTTGAGGAATTGCCACACACACTATCTTCCACAATGGTTTGGCTCTATAAATAGTATACTATGGTCATATAAAGTGCCTGATATGTTTATTTAATGATGTAACAAAAAATAATTACATATAATTTTTATTTCTATTATTTTCATATAGTATTAATTATGTATGCACTATTAAATATTTATTTGTCTATCAACACTTTTCTTTTTAGAGTTTTGCTCTTGTTACCCAGGCTGGAGTGCAATGGCATGATCTCTGCTCACTGCAAACTCCACCTCCTGCATTCAAGCAATTCTCCTGCCTCAGCCTCTCGAGTAGCTGGGACTACAGGTTGTGCCATCACGCCCAGCTAATTTTTGTATTTTTAGTAGAGAAAGGGTTTCACCATGTTGTTGTTGTCAAAACATGAAAATTTTAAATTAATAAATGTTTTACTTTGTATTATCATGTAAGGCATTACCTCAAGACTTAGTGACTTAAAACACTAATCATTATTTACTGTTTTTAAAGTGACTGTTGGTTATAAACTTAGGAGTAGGTTCACTGGTGCTTCTGACAAAGTGTCTTAATGAGGTTGCATTCAGAGATGAGCTGGAGATGCAGTCATTCAAGGTCCTTCCTGAGACCAAAATACCTCTTTTCAGGGCGGTTCTCTCACATCACCAGCAAATTTTTGCTGTGTGCTGGTGGAAAACTTCTGCACATCTCCATGTATATTCCTTTCTATAGGGCTACTTGGGTGTTTTCATGGCCTGGCACCAGGCTTCCTCCAGAAGGAGCAAACCAACAGAGCAGGGTGAAAGTTGCAATGTCTTTAATGACTGCTCTGTGCAAGTTACACATAATCACTTTCAAAATGTTGACCACACGGTCAGGTTTTAGACAATAGAGAAGGTCATTACTGGAAGGCATCAGTACATGGAAACTGAGATTATCAGTGGCCAGCTTGGAGGCTGGCTACCACAGTAAGAAATTAAGCAAATAAATATGATTTTTGTTAAACAAAAGCAACAATTTTTTATGAAAAAAGGTATGTTCATATAATTCATTTTCATCATTATGTAATTACAATCACACAAAATTACTTGTAGTGTTATTATATATTAATTTTCTATTGTTTATTCATTTGTTTGCTTCCTAAGGAGAGGGATTAATAATGTGTAGCAAATCCATGTGAAGTTTCACCATTCACACTGAAAAAAATAAAACTTTATCACCCATATTTCTTCCTTATAAGGAAGCTCAAAATGCATCTTGGCATATGATTTACAGCTGGATGTTAATGAGGCTGGGAATAGAATCAGAATTTTATATTGTAGCTCTTAACCTCCTCCCTAGTTCACCTTTTCTGCATAGAAGAACCAATGTATTTAATCCATTTTTAAAATAACCACTAGAAAAATGCTTATTTTTCTTCACATACTCTTTTTTCTTTCCTTTCTTTCTTCTTTTACTTAATTCATTACTCAAATATAAATTCACAAACATTTTTCTTCTAAATTATATGGAATGCTGTGTACATAGATGATAGTAAATGCATAGACATTTTAAAAAATATCTCCTATATTAAAGTCTATTTTTAGTGCTTTGTGGAATATAACAAAAGCCAGATACCTTTTTGCTAAAATGGCTTTGAGGATGGTTGCAAAAACTAAAAATAAAAAGGCATATATTTGAAAAAATAGTAGTATAGTAATCTAATATAGTTTATCAAATTGGATACACAAGTAATATACAATAATTCCCAAATCTTATTTTTCTAGTCTGGTCATTTATTGATATTCATTGGAGGATTGTTTTCACGGACCACTCCCATACCAAAATCTATGTGTGCTCAAATTTCTGATATAAAGTGGTATAGTATTTTCATGTAACTTATGCATATCCTCTTGTATATGTTAAATCATTTTAAGATTATTTATAATACCTAATACGATGTAAATGATGTAAATAGCTATTGCTGTATTTTTTAGGGAATAATGACAAGAAAAAAAGGTTTTTACATCCTCAGTACAGATATGGTTTTTTTCTCTAGATATTTTTCCATCCCTGATTGGTTGCATTTAAGGATGCAGAGCCCAAAGATATGGAGAGCTGACTGTAATTGTAATTGTTTATTGACCTTTCATAGATAGCTACTAAGAAAAGAGCAAAGTCAACAAGTTTAAAACGTTATTCTTTCTCAATATCTGGGAGATAGGTCAAACTATCATTACCATAACTTAAAAAGAAGATAATGGGGAGCTAAGTAACTTTTCAGTTACCTAATCAATCTTCAATATTAGAGCGTCAGCTAAAACTGTTCTTGCTAATAGTTAAGGAATAATTTGGAGGGAAAATGTGCATAAATACTAGCCTTTATAATTTTGGTTATAAATATATTTGGTTCTTTTTCCCTATTTGGTTCCTAGCACAGAGTTCCTAAAACCCTTAAGATTTCCTGAGAGAATGACAGGCACATTATTTATTATTAATAATTAGATGATATCAACCATAGCTTGAGTTCATGTTAATAAAGTGATTCTTGGTAGCCCCTAGATAGCTTTAGGATGGGGGCTGGTCACTGAGGAACCAACAATGTAGCTAGAAGAATGGATCTTTCAGCCCCACGACTTGACTTTTAGGAGGTGGCAGGGGCTGGAGACTGACTGAGACCACCAGTAGCCAATGATTGAATCAAGTATGTCTAAACAATGAAACTGTATATAACACCCTAAATAACAGGGTTAGGGTTGGAACATACAAAGTACTAGGACAGTTGTGGTGGCACCTGGAAGCTCTGCCCCACCCCCATACCTTATCATCAATTTGTCTATCTCTCCATTTTATCCTTTATAATAAATTTAAAGAGTAAGTAGAACACTTTCCTCAGTTCTGTGAGTCAGCCAATCCGAAGTGTGGGTAGCATAATACACCAGTTTTGGCTGGCCTGTGAAGAGTGAGCTGACTTTAGGGTTGAACCCTTAACCTGTGAGGCCTGGGCTAACATCACAAAGCATCAGAATGTAACTGTTGGAAACCGAGTTTATGTTGGAGAATTGTCGGAAAAAGGACATGCATTTCATTACGGAAAAGGCCACACACGTGATGTCAGAGAAAAGATATTACAATAATATTTACATAACCCAATCTTCATCAAAACCTAGTGATCTTGAAATTTTAAAAGTGGATGATTTATGTTACAATTGCTTACTGTCTGATGATTATTTTTAAAAGGCAAGAATAAACTATCCGGAATTCGAAAGGGAGGCTTGAAAAATTTAGATTGTAATTTTTAAGGAAAGACCATAGAGAGATAAAGAGCTAGATAAAAACTAGAGCGGTGTTTAAGGGAAAAGGCAAAACCAAAAGCATGGGGGCTGGAGTATGTCGTTTTCACATGCCCGTGCAAGTTTTCTTACAACTCAGAAAGAAATGTGAAGAGGTTCCTTTCCTACCTCGGGAAATAAGAAAGTGAGGAACTTCTAAAAGTAGCTGAACACAGTTTTTTTTTTGTTGTTGCTTTGTTTGTTTTGTTTTAAGACAGTTACTGATTAAAATAAATCAATCACCTCTGGGGTTGCAGGACATTTGGGGAAATGTTAAAAGAGGCTAAAGACCAGTCAGAGAATGAGCGCTCTATCGAATTAACTTTGTAATACTGAAAAGTGTTAGAAGTGGGAGGCACTTATGAAATATCCATCTAACACAGGATTATATGATGTTTGCAAAAACACACACTGCAAACTTTATTATTAAGCTGCCTCTTTTATTGGTATAGTATTAGATTAGATTTTTAACTTTTCAACAAAATGTACTATCTCATTTTGTTTGGATATGAACACCTGAGTCTCCTTAGCTCAAACGTGTTCATTTGCTAGTCAAGAGAAGAAGAAAAAAAACCCCTCCATATATTTACCACTGCCTGAGTAGTAAATGCACAGTTAAGTAGCAAGGTAGGAAACCACTGGAAAAATGTGCTTAAATCCTGAATTCACTTTGAGAAGATATTTTGTAGCTTCTTACATTTTTTTTGTTGTTGTTCAAGCCCTGTGGTCAATTTGTCTCATTTCTAATGATATCATTAGAAATAACTGTACACATTAGTAATTTGTTTGTGCTGGTGGAAGAATAGGGAATGGAAGAAAAGATGAGAGATAAAAAATTAATGTCAAAATTTACATCAAGAAAATTAAAAAGATACTATCTGATTTTTAGTGATTGAATTGATACAAAGTATTTTAGTTCATCTCAAATAAATTGGATTTTGTAATGATTTCACAAACTGAAATGGATTTTATTTATTTATATGTTTCTTAATGTAATTTTCTTCAGACATTAACAATTGATTAATTATGATTGTGACAGTGGAGAAAACCAATTACAATCATCTCAACTAAAAAACCTTTAGCTATATCATCACTCTTAAATAAGTCTTCATTTATAAAGTATCAATATAAAATTAATATAATATTAATATTGATAATGAGCATTCCTTTAGAACCTTTTTTGTCTTGTAAAATTTATCTTCAGTATTTTTCAATCTTACAAAAGCCTCCGAAGTTAACTGGTAGTATTTCCATTTTTTACTTGGAAAACTGAGATTTTAAAAAGGTACGTAACTGCCCCATCGCTACCCAAGAGGCAGCACAGCTGAAATTTGAATTCAGGGCTCTCTGACTCCAAATGTTATGCTTTCTCCTTTCTATTACATTTTTCCTTTTCTAAAGTGATTTCATATTTCTGGGGGTTTTAAAAGTTAGTCGATAATGTCTGTTCTTTTCATCTTGATTTCAGAACTATTTGAGAAATAAGGCATAGGAAGATATAAGGCATACGAAGAAATAAGGCATAGAAAAATGAAGATCAAGATGTAAGTTTTTGGAGATATTGTTGTATTTATAAAGTAAAATAGACTTCTTGGAACTTCATCTTTGAAATAGGGAGGCTCTCACATCCAATCAGAGACAGAAGTGGACAAATGTAGGCCTCTTCACAGAACAGTACCTCGTTACTGAACCTAGCCCATACTGTAGAGCTGAACCAACTGCCCTGTGTGCAGACTGACTGACCTCACCAGTGGGGCAAGGACGGAGTGCTAACCTGTGTTTTAACTCCTAAATTCAACCAATTAAAAAAATCATCTTTCCTTTCCTGGGCCAGAGTTAGTGAGGATGGGAGAAAAGCTAGAAGGGGCTCTCAAGGACAGAAACATGATTATTATCAAACAAGTATACTTATTTAAGTGTCTTTATAATGTATTAGCATAGCTTGACCATGTTTAAAGAATAGACAAAGAAGTTTGGGTTACTTTATACCTTAGCCTGCTCTAAAATAAGATATTAATAAACTAGTGATATAATATTATATGATGATATGATATATATAATGCAAGGAAATTTTAGAATGCTAGTAATTCATATTGTGATCAATCAAGATATTACACTTTGGAACATACTCAGATATCTTTTTTTTAATTCTAGAATACAACTTTATAATTATTATCTAAAATAAAACTTAGATATTTAATTATTTGAAACGCTTCCAAAGTTTCAAAGAAATGTTTTCAATCACTTGAAAGTCAATGCTAATTTCTGAAATACATATGTCACCAGGGATGGATGACCTAATTTAGATGAATTGTGATTCAAGTATTCATCTAAAATTCATGGTTGACCTAAATCAAATGTGAAAGCTTCAAAGTTTGGTTAACTGTATTCATTATTTCCTCTTTGTATGTCTTTTTATTTCCTGTTTCTGGCTTGAATTGGAAGCAGAATCACTAGCAATGTTCGGAAAGCTGTTTCTATAATGATTCTACCAAACTACAAACCTAAAATGTACAAGAATTCATATTGGCTTTTCAGCATCAGGAAAGACATTTTTATAAATTTATTTCCTTTTCTGTATCATGTAATTGTTTAATTAATCTTATTGACACAATTTAGTTGATGTGATTAATGTGTCTTTATATTTTCATTTGCTGAAATATTTAGAAACCAGTTCTTATTTCAATAGGTACTGACTCTATCTTCAAATATTCATATCTGAATTGGCAATATGCATTTATACAAAATTAAATGCAAAATCTCATATAGAAAAAAATATTTTTATAATAAGTTTTCACGTGGCTGGCTTCTAAATTTTTATATCTTGGCTGGAATACACCCGCCAATTACAAGGGTCCTTTTGTAATTATGTATTGTATAGAATGTAACACTAGTCATTTTCACACTGTTTTGGGTCTTTCATTGAAAGGTATAGCTATTGGTTAACACCTTATTTTTGTTTAACAGATGATTGTGCTTCTCCAAACATGATAAGGTAAATTGTATGAGGCCAGTAGCTCATACTCACTACTAGCTTAATTGTGTGAAAATAATTAATAAAAGAAGCTAAATATCCCTTTCATTTGCTCCAAGTAAAGTAGATTTCTCTCTATATATTTTCACTTGCCTTATTTCTATATTATCTACTTACTATATGTATACAAATGTGTGTTATGTGTGTGTGTGTGTGTGTGAATAATGAATGAGTACAGTCAACTGATTTTATTCACTGTAGTTGTTTTATAAAACAGCCATGAACACTGAATTAGCAAGTACTGAACCATGACTCCAAGGAGAAATACAGTAAGGTTTCTGCAAGCCTGTGGTCACACATTTTATCAACCAACTCTCCATTTGTATTACGTAGTTTCTTTTAAAAAACATCCTTGTCAAACAAGCCAGCTTCATCAATGTTGAAAACCTGTTCTTCCACCTGACCCATTTCCTGCATAACAGAATCTACCTTGCCTGCAAACTCAACATTTTTCACACTGCATTGGCTTTTGAGACATATGAGTCAGTCAGCACTAACTAAGGGGGCTTTAACATTTTCTTGCCTCTGGGTGAAATGACCATATACTTTCATCTTCAGCCTCACAACAATGTTTGCTATACTTGAATCCACAAATTTTGCCACTTTTTCATCATCTTCACAGAGTTTTCTGGTGCAGCCTCATATAATGATTGGCAAATATTTTGTTTTTCTGTATGTTCCATATTATTGACTCATTAACATTGAATTCACAGCAAAGGCACAGTAACTCATACCTGAACAAAGGCTATTTAATACTATTTAATAAACATATATTCTCTGTAAGATATATTACAGCCTTCTTGTGCTAAGAATACTGGACAGCACTTCAACACTATATTTGAGGTCATTTTAAATGATGAGCTCACAAAGGCACAAACATGAATTAAATATGTCATGAAATAGACTGCAAAAAGTACAGTTGTGTTTACAGTGTGATAGCTGTTGTTTCCAATACGGAAGGGCTGTTTACAGTATCAGAGAGTTTATTCCACCTCAGTTCTGTGCTTGCCACAAATTACCATGAAAGCACCTTAAGCATTGATTAGGTGATTGCAAATAAATCTTAACAAGGAAACAAATTCAAATTAAAGGATAAAAATTGGAGAATAAATAGGATTGAATCTATGTATATCTTCATGCCAATTATTCCATAAGATCTGTAAGTTCAAAGGATAGGATTTGTTGAACTACAGAATTCTATGACATAGCAAGGCCTCAGTTTCCTATGCTTGAAGTGGTATGACATAGAACCTATTGTCTACTGACAGTATACTCAGTGTGTGTATTTTGGCTTCAGGGCAGTAGATGTACTTTGATGCATCACTAAAATGTGGTTAAAGGTAATATCAACCCCGCAGCTGAAGAAGGCTGGCAATAATTTTGCAGATAAGCAGAATATCAAGAAAAGTGATCTGAGAGTTTAAATCTAATATAGAATTATAATTCTAGTTTTACAGTCTGAAGAATAAGGCAAGATTTGGGAGAAAAGTTTAGTAATTCCAAGAGTACCTAATGTTTAGCCCAGTTGCCTTTCATTCTATTTATCCCTTAATACAAGAACAAGATTTTCACTTGCCCACCACTTTCTGGTGATACATACATCTCTTATCCCACATTTGTGACATAGGATTTGTTTGTATACACCCATATTTTTGTAGAATAGGTTCTGGGACTGATATGAACAGAATGTAATTCACATGGAGTAAAGCTGGAGAATATGAGGACTGACGCCTTTGACAACATTTGCTATTTAACACATTTAAATAATAAATAACACAGTTTATACAATAAAGTATATCAAAGTTTCCAAAAAGCTAACATAAGCTAGTATTTGGATTATGTATATAAGTTTGTGTTTTCTTAAGTTGGATTTATTTAATTTAATCTATTAACTGGACTGACATAACATTTACAATGCCTTTAAAACAAAAAACACAAAAAAGTCCTATAGACATAAATTAGCTAGATGTGGGAAGATAATTATAGTTTGTATTATTAACATGTGCAGTTCAAAGCAGAGGTTTAGGGGTATAACTGTATAGAAAGAAATCGGATGCTGGAATATCGTGTATGTCATGATAAAATGCTTTCAAAGTTTTTGTATAGGAAATTTCTTGAAAACAGCTCCCAGCTCAAATTAAAAACAAACGTGCTGTGTTTTCATGTACAATTTCATCTGGATTTCTGGCTATCTCTCACTTTATCAGTCTCATATTCAGGAAAGAACTTACTCTCAACCTCACCTGTTCCAGAAGTCTTCGCTTTGTCTACAATTATATATTCTATTGTGCTATTCCCTCATGTCTCCTGGACAAAGCTGTGTGGATTAAACTTAAGACCTTCTGCGCAGCAGAAGAAACTATCATTAGAGTGAACCAGCAAACAACAGAATGGGAAAAAAATTTTTGCAATCTACTCATCTGACAAAGGGCTAATATCCAGAATCTACAAAAAAAATTAAGCAAATTTACAAGAAAAAAGCAACCCCATAAAAAAGTGGGGGAAGGATAGGAACAGATACCTTTCAAAAGAATACATTTATGCAGCCAACAAACATATATAAAAAAAGCTCATCATCACTGGTCATTAGAGAAATGCAAATCAAAACCACACTGAGATACCAGCTCATGCCAGTTAGAATGGCGATCACTAAAAAACCAGGAGAAAACAGATGCTGAAGAGGATGTGGAGAAATAAGAATGCTTTTACATTGCTGGTGGGAGTGTAAATTAATCCAACCAGGTGGAAGACAGTGTGACTATTTCTCAAGGATCTAGACCTAGAAATACCATTTGACCCAACAATCCCATTACTGGGTATGTACCCAAAGGATTTAAAACATTCAATTAGGGCCGGGCGCGGTGGCTCACGCCTGTAATCCCAGAACTTTGGGAGGCCGAGGCGGGTGGATCACGAGGTCAAGAGATCGAGACAATCCTGGTCAACATGGTGAAACCCCATCTCTACTAAAAACACAAAATAATTAGCTGGGCACGGTGACACGTGCCTGTAATCCCAGCTACTTGGGAGGCTGAGGCAGGAGAATTGCCTGAACCCAGGAGGCGTAGGTTGCGATGAGCAACCTGTAATCCCAGGTAAGCCGAGATCACACCATTGCATTCCAGCCTGGGTAACAAGAGCGAAACTCCGTCTCAAAAAAAAAAAAAAAAAAGAAAACAACCAAAAAAAAAAAACCATTCAATTATAAAGACACATGCCCATGTGTGTTTATTGCGGCAATGTTCACAATAGCAAATACTTGGAACCAACCCAAATGCCCATTAATGATAGACTGGATAGAGAAAATGTGGCACATTACACCATGGAATACTATGCAGCCATAAGAAAAGGATGAGTTCATGTCCGTTGAAGGGAAATGAATGAAGCTGGAAACCATCATTCTCAGCAAACTGACACAAGAACAGAAAATCAAACACTACATGTTCCCACTCATAAGTGGGAGTTGAACAGTGAGAACACATTGACACAGGGAGGGGAACCTCACACACTGGGGCCTGTCGGGGGATGGGGAGCTAGGGGAGGGATAATAGGGGATGGGGGGATTGGGGAGGGATAACAGGATAAATACCTAACGTAGATGGTGGGTGATGGATGCAGCAAACCACCGTGGCACGTGCTATGTAACAAGCCTGCACAATCTGCACATGTACCCCAGAACTTAAAGTATAATAAATAAAAATAGAAACTAAAAAAATACTCAAAATACCTCATGTCGAGTATTAAGGAACCAAATTCAGTTTCACTTTCCCATACTGCCTAGAATCACATACCAAAAGCTATTCATTTAACTAATACCCAGCACTTTCTATACATGATGCATTATTGTAGGCACACATAATACATGAACGAAAAAAAACAAACAGAAATGATTGCCCTGTGGAGCTTACATCCTAGTAAGCATGCTAATATCAAACAATAAACAATAGCCTCCTTCCTCAAAACACCATTGTTTCTCCCAGGAACGAGTATGGAAGAATCTCCAAACTGATTGATTTTTGTGACGGAAGTTCCAATAGTTATGTTTATGGTTAGGTCCTGAAGAAGCACCTTTGGAAGAAGATGATGAGAAAGAGACAGGAGATGGTCCAGTGGCATCTGCTTTATCTCTGATGGCATTCTCTCTTAGCTTCCTGTTTTTCTGTTTAGTGAAATTCCTTTTCCTTGTAGATGGTCTCCTTGGATTACTTTCTTCAGTCCAATATACATGAAGTGTGTTAAAATTTGTTCTGTATAGTATCAGAAAATCACATTTAGACCCTACTATCGCCTACTCTTTTGAAGCCCTTTGAGTCAGTTGTGTCCTCCTGGAAGCACACATCAAGACAAAATTAAAGGTACAAGAAAATCTTGTTTATAATATCTATGAAAGATAAAAGGGGAAGGGGCAAGAGTAGATGGGAAACGTGCAGACAATACAGGTTTGAGAGAAAGGACTGTCAAGCCCCAGATGGTAGTGCAGCTCTGAGTGAGCTTTGGCCAGTCTATTAGGGAGCTCTGAGACAATTGCTAAAGAGGAGGCCCATGCTGGGAAGAAATGCCTGGAATCTATCACTCTCATCTTAAGCAGTCATTAAATCCTGGATGCTTGGGAAGAACATGGCTTCAGTTTAACCACTGCAATTGATTTCAAGGGTTCTGTAGCTGAAGGCTATCAGTTAAGTGCTCTCTTTGCAGTTGACTGGAAAGCTCTTTATTGCAAGAAATTCCTAATAGTGCACTTCTATGATGCCACATCTATCCATCGCATTTATCCTATATTCTTCCTTTTTTTTTTGTCTTGCTTGCTGAAGCAAATCTCTGAAAATCAATCGGATTGCCTTCCCTCTGAGTGACAGCAGATAACATCCACCCTATCTATACCATTGTATGCATTTCTTCTCTCAAGCTACCTAAGACTGGATGTGAGTCATACATACTTCTCTCGAGTTTTGCTTCCTAAACTGTGTTTGTTAAACACACACATTTTTGTTTATACATTTTTTCAGTTTAAGTATTTTTCTATTTTTCTGTATAAACATGTAATAATAATTATAACAAGCAGAGAAAGTAACAGAATTTTTATGCTCTTTCAATGATCTGAGACTAGAAATATATGGTTTAGTGTTCTTGATTATTTTTTAAACTTGAAGTCTTAAATTTCTGAAATTCTACAGTTTATCATGTCTTCAATATTGATGCACATTTCCAAAATCCTTCTATTATTGACAATCTTTACTAGTTCTCATTTGTGTTAATCTTTACCACACTCTCATTTACCCTTAGAAAAGCTTCCTGGATAATTTTTTATTCTTCTTTTTTTTTTCATTTTTTAATGGGTGGCCTTTATTCTTATGCATTGCTGCGGTCTATGACCCCCTAAAATTTGTACATTGAAACCTAACATCAGGATGATGATATTAAGAAGTTAGGCTTTTGGGAGATAATTTGGTCATGAGAGCAGAGCTTACATAAATGGTATTAGTGCTCTTATAAAAGAGGCCTGAGACAGCTTTGCCCTTCTGCCATTCAAAGATGCAGCAAAAAGGCACTATCTATGAGACAGAGAAGAAACCCTTACCAGATAAGAAATCTGATGGTTTCCTGGTCTTAGATTTTTCTGCTTCCAGAACAGTGAGCAATATATTTATATTGTTCTTAAATTACCCAGTCTAAGGTATTTCTAATATAGCTATTTGAATTAACACATATTCATCATGGTTTGTTAACAAATAATTTTTGTTTTTGTTTTTGTTTTGAGACAGTGTCCCATTCTGTCACCAGGCTGGAGTGCAGTGGTGTGATCTCGGTTCACTGCAACCTCCACCTCCTGGGTTCAAGTGCCCCAGCCTCCTGAGTAGCGGGGATTACAGCTATGGACTACCACTCCTGGCTAATTTTTGTATTTGCATTTTTTTTTTTTGAGACAGAGTCTTGCTCTGTTGCCCAGGCTGTAGTGCAGTGGCATGATCTTGGCTCACTGCAACCTCCACCTTCCAAGTTTAAGCTATTTTCCTGCCTCAGCCTCCATAGTAGCTGGGACTATGACACACGCTGTCATGCCTGGGTAATTTTTGTATTTTTAGTAAAGACAGGTGAGTCATATTGATGAGTCTTGTCTTGAACTCCTGACCTTGTGATCCGCCTACCTCGGCCTCCCAAAGTGCTGGGATTACAGGTGTGAGTCCCTGTGCCTGGCCTAATTTTTGTATTTTTAATAGATATGGGATTTCACCATGTTGGCCAGGCTGGTCTGAAACTCCTGATCTCAAGTGATCCACCTGCCTCTACTTTCCAAAGTGCTGGGATCACAGGCATGAGCCACCTCACCCAGCACAAATTGCTTTTCATCTTAAGTGGTTTCGATTATGGATATCTGGTATTCTTCTGATGTTCAAGATGATAGCTATTGTATTTTAACTCTGCACTAGCTTTCAATATATTGTGCTAGATGATGCATTTTCTCTGAGTGTACTTTTACCGTCGCAACACAATATTTCCTAAAGAAACAAAACTGACTTTTTACTTGGATATAGTGTTGTTTGGAACTGTCTTAGATAGGACTGAATACAAACTTATCAGGTTTTTAATAAATATATTGGTTTTTTATTGAGTGTTTTTTATCTGATCACAAACATTTCCTCGTTCTTTAATTTGTAGGAAATTTCTGATGTTTAGTGTGCTTTCTAAAATAATTTCTTTCTTAGAATGAATTAAAATGGGTACTTTTCATCTGTAACACTAGCCTAGCTAAAATCAGAAATATGTGTAAAACATGGGTGATAAGAGTGCTAATGACCATTTCTCAATATGAAACTCAGATATATTAATTCAGCATCTTTACGATTAAGTAAAATTATTAATTTATTAGATAATCTATAGATAAATTACAAAATATTCCCTGGGTATAGCTGATATTATGATTAATAATACTATATTAACCTATGAAGCTATATTAATAAATATCTCATACATTTCCCAGGAAGAATCTGGGCATTGTAAATATACTATTGTAAAGATGTATACAGTTCAATACTAGATTCTTCCAAACCAAAACTAATTAGAAAAGTCAAAATTGGTCAACCTGAAATATGATATTACTGCAGATAATATGGTAGCATCCTGGAAATAAAATACAGACAGAGTAGAAATGCAAAGTTCTTATTATATTCTAGTGCATTTTTTCTTATTATTGCATTATTTTATTTTCATATTCATGTAAAGCAAATAAAGTAGATCTTGAGAAGTAAAGAATAATAATTAAATTTAAATATTATATTTGAAAGATGTACTAGCTTAGCAGAAAGATCATAGTTTTTATTTTCAGAAAGGATTCAGTTTAAACTCTGACTAAATAAAATTTACTTTACCTATTAAAATGAAAATTTCCAATTACAAAACATCAATAATAGAACCAATTTTACACATTTGTGAAGATAAAATGTCTGCTACAGTTAGTGGTAAATATTAAATTTTCAATGACTGAATATTATAAAAATAATAAAATTTAATGACATAAGTTATCTGTAACATTGCATTGCATCATCAGAAATACTATGAACAATACATTTATTATAATAGTATATCTAAATTGCACTTATAATACTTAATTTGTCATTTGTATTATTGGTTTTATGTTTCTATTAATCCTATTTTGGATATAAAATACACTTACCTAAAGAGTCTTATATATCTTAATTCAGTTCAAGAAATCCTTGGTACCATATAAGCATAATTAAAAACTCAATTGAGAAGTAAGCCTAAATTAAGAGATTCCTGGGCAACTTGTCATTTGGCATGTGTCTCTGAAAACGCTTCTGTCTCTCTGCTCTAGCTGGGCAGTTATATATTAATATGTTTGCCAGCATTTAGTAGGATGATTGAACACACAGAAACCCCAAATGTTGAAAACACTTTTAAGAAATGAAATTACTTGTATATATGGTATTAACGAAGAGTTGACGGTCTTAGAGGAGTATACATTTTGCTGCGACTCGACTGCTTTGGCAGATTGTTTTCCCAGCATAGCTTTTTAGAGCTCTCTGCTGTGATTTCCTTATTTGTTATGTGATGTTCATGGTGAGCAATGAATTGCCTATGAGTCAGCAATATAAAGTGTTGTTATTCAAAGCATTATAAAACACTCAGCTGTCCTAGCAGACATAATGATGTACCTAAGACAGAGCACTAACAAAAAGTCAAGAAGGCTTCTTGGCCTTGTAGTTTCATTATCTTGTTACTTGAGAGTACTTGACTCAAAGGTCAAAATAACAGTAAAGAAGAGCAGAACATAGGACTGGAGTGAGAGAAGCAGATTGCTGTGTCTCTTTCAGCATTGTAAAAAGTCATAGAACATCCTTAGAAGCGCAGAGATAAAGAAAAAGCTATACCAAAGTTCTCAGACACTTAATGGTGACTAATTGTTTTATTGTGTAATTGATTACAACCTAAAGCTGAGACATGTCAATAATTGCACCCCTAAAATTATATTTTGCTTTAAACTTTTAACAATTTTAACTCATAGGCAATTCATTGCTCACCATGAACATCACATAACAAATAAGGGAATCACAGCAGAGAGTTCTAAAAAGCTATGCTGGGGAAACAGTCTGCTAAAGCAGTCAAGTTGCATGCAAAATGCATATTCCTCTAAGACTGTCAACTCTTCGTTAATATCATATATGCAAGTAATTTCATTTTTTAAAAGTGTTTTCAACATTTGGGGTTTCTGTGTGTTCAATCATCCTACTATGACTAAATGTAACTTTTCTCAAGAAAGTTACAGCAAAATAGATAAAAAGCCACAAGCACCATTCAGCAATTATGACTGATTCTTATCAATTTATAAATAAATTCTTTTTTAGAAAAAGAACTAAATTACATTTAGATTTAATTTCTAGCAACAATATTTTTAAAATTTGAATGGCACGTAATGGTCACACAATGCTATCACATCAGAGGCTGGACCCAGAAAACAAGAACTACATAATATCTAATTAAAATACCTCTTTGCTTAATTTAACTTAAAGCAAATAAGAAAACAGAGTTAGTTAATATGTTTAAGTAGCAGATTTGCCATCATGATTTGTATATATGGACAAACTGCATAGTAATTTTAAATATTATTTGGGTGGGATTTTTGATGTAATTGAGAGAGCGAGGTTTTTAGGGTCAAACAGAAGTAGGTAGGCAAAACAGCTTGTTTTTTTAATATATTTTTCTTCTTTCTCTTTCTCTCTGTTTTAAATTTTATTACTTTGATATTATTATTTTTAAACCAGGAGCAAGCTCTCTACTTTTCTCAGCCAAGATTTCTTGTTGTGTAAAATGGTGCATGTCATATCTATTTTGTGAGGCACTGAGTGTTATAGAAATGTATATATAATGCTTCCCACATAAAACATAATAAATGGAAACTATTATAACTTCCTTAACAGAGAAATGTGACTGTGACATTGGTTACATATGTGTATGCATATGTCAACCCCCACCCAATCATACAGTTTAAACAAGTCAATTTTCCTGTATATTCAGAAAATTTACTCTAACAAAGCTACAAAAATCTACTTTGAAGTGATCGTTGCATATTTTTCTCTTTTTTTGAACAGCAAACAAGAACATATAGTTGTTTCTCTGTCTTTTATGGCATAAAGATATAAAAATGACACAAAAAATAATAATATGTGTTATTTGTTGCTTCGAATTTACAAACAGTTTTGAAAAAAAATCATTTACTGTTCACAGACAACCTATGAGATAGAAAGGCATATTTTAAACTGAAAAAAAATCTAAAGATCAGGTAAACAATTTTTATAGTTAGAAAACTCCTTAAAGTACCATGGACCACCATCAAATTTTCAGAAGCTGAGTCATCTCAAAACACATACTTTATACCTCAATAGATCTTTCTTTGTATACAATTACAAAATGTTCTGCCATAACAAATTTGGAAGATTTATAACACTGCATGGAAAATACGAAGAAAAAATTTCTATAGAAAGCATATAGCAAAAAGAAAATAGCAAGGGATTACTAACATTAAAGAATATCTATGAAACAACAAAGGTCAGAAATTTACATGTTCTTCCCTCTGCCTCCCTCCCTTTCTTCCTTCTCCCCTTTCCTCCTTCTCTTCCTCTCTCTCTTCCCTCCTACCCTCTTTCCTTCCTTCCTTTCCTCCTTCCTTCTTGCCTTCCTTCCTTCCTTCCTTTCATCTTTCCTTCCTCCCTCCCTCCCTCCCTCCCTCCCTCCTTCTTTCCCCTCCATCCTTCCTCTCCCTTTCTTTTTCTTTCTCTCTTGATTCATTCCTTCCTTGTTTCTTTTTTTACTTTTTGTTTTCTAAAATATTAAACTCAACTATGCCACCAAAGTCCTTTGTGTCTACCCACCCTATTTCCAATCAAGGTGTTTTGGTTACTGTATTATATTGTATTACATCTTCAATGTAAATTACAGAATCAGGTTCTCCAAATTTGTGTTTAAATTACCTTGGAAAGAATTGAAATGTTTAACAAACTAAATCTATTTATGTACTTAATATATATATATATCTCATTCTTTTTTGGTCTTTATAATATTTTTAAATTACTCAATGAAGAATTTATATAACATTTATAAAACTACATCTATGTATGAGTTATATTTTCATTCTGAATTTAGAAACTTTACTGGACTAATTCATATCTAGACACCAGGGTTGAAATGAAGTAAAAATTCCTAAGGATAGCCAGAGAGAAAAGTCAGGTTACCCACAAAGGGAATCCCATCAGATTCACACTGGATCTCTCAGCAGAAACCCTACAAGCCAAAAGAGAGTGGGGGCCAATATTCAACATCCTGAAAGAAAAAAATTTTCAACCCAGAATTTTATATCCAGCCAAAATAAGCTTCATAAATGAAGGAGAAATAAAATCCTTTATGGACAAGCAAATCTGAGAGATTTCATCACCACCAGGCCTGCCTTAAAAAAGCTCCTGATGGAAGCACTAAACATAGAAAGGAACAACCAGTACCAGCCACTGCAAAAACAAACCAAATTCTGAAGACCATTGACACTATGAGGAAACTGCATCAACTAACTGGCAAACAACCAGCTAGTACCAAAATGGCAGGATCAAATTAACATATAACAATATTAACCTTAAAAGTAAATGGGCTAAATAACCCAATCAAAAGACAAAGGCTAGCAAATTGAGTAAAGAGTTAAGAGCCTCCAAAAAAAAAAAAAAAAAAAGAAAAGAAAAAGACCCATTGACCCATTGGCATTTGGCATGCTTTATTCAGGAGACCTGTCTCACATGCAAAGACACACATAGGCTCAAAATAAAGGGATGGAGGAAGACTTACCAAGCAAATGAAGAGAGAAAAAAAAAGCAGTGGTTGCAATCCTAGTCTCTGATAAAAACAGGCTTTAAATTAACAGAGATCAAAAGAGACAAAAAAGGGCATTACGTAATGGTAAAGGGATCAATGCAACAAGAAGAGCTAATCATCCTAAATATATATTGCACCCAATACTGAAGTATCCAGATACATAAAACAAGTTCTTAATAACCTAAAAAGAGACTTAGACTCCCATACAATAATAGTGGGAGACACACCTCGCTGTCAATATTAGATAGATAAAGGATAGAAAATTAACAAGGATATCCAGGACTTGAACTCAAATCTGGATGAAGCAGAACTAATAGACATCTACAGAACTCTGCACCCCAAATCCACAAAGTATACATTCTTCTCAGCACAACATCACACTTATTCTAAAATTGACCACATAATTGGAAGTAAAACACTCCTTAGCAAATGCAAAACAATGGAAATCATAACAGTCTCTCAGACCACAGTGAAATCAAATTAGAAATCAGGGTTTAGATATTCACTCAAAACTGAACAAATACATGGAAATTGAACAACCTGCTCCTGAATGACTACTGGATAAATAATGAAATTAAGGCAGAAATAAAGATGTTCTTTGAAACTAATGAGAACGAAGATATATTATACCAGAATCTCTGGGACATATATTTGCATTTTCAATAGAAATGCATCACTATGAGTTTTGCTGTAGACATGCTGATTTGGGACATTATGCTTCAAATCCTGATAATGGATAACATGATTAATATGGTTTCTTACTGTAATTAGTAATTTTTATTCTAGTAAAGTGTTTTAGCCTAGATCAGTTTTCATTCCTCAGTTGCTTACTCTAACGAGATAGCTCCTTGTACAATTTTAAATATACATATATTATATATGTAGATATAATAATGTATCCTGCCTCTAAATATATGTATATAAATATATATATGTATTAATAGATAATATATTTAGAGACAGGTTAATTATATTTATATATATGACATATGCATTTTTAAAAATGTACAAGGAGCTAATTAGAATGAGCTATATTTATATATCTTTTATATGATATGTATTTTAAATATATAATATTTAAATATATATGTATATATATTTTAAATATATAATATATAAATATATGTGTATATATTTAGAGTCAGGATATATATGTATATTTTATAAAAATATATGTATATTTAGAGGCAGGATCTCGTCCAGGCTGCATTTAACCACTGGGCTCAAGTGATTCTCCTACCTCAGCCTCCATAGCAATTGGGACTACAGGCATGCACCCTCATGCTTGGCTTGATTTTGAATATTTTAAATATTACTCTCAATTACTCATTTATAAGTTGAATTTACTTTTCTATTTGGTACATTTTTCCTCTTGCTGATGTATTTTTAAACACTTTAATGTTTAAGGATATTAATGCCTTAAATAGATAACTATAAAATAGATACTAATTTTACACACATATTTTTTGCATGATTAAACTTACAGATATTAAAGATTTTATTGAAGGGAAACTGAATTAAAGAAAAGCCAAAATGCCCCAAATCCATGTATCTTTTTTTGATACTTTGAAATAATAGACTCTGGCCCATTACACTAAAATTAATGAACTATTTCTTCACGGTAATACACGAAAAGAGGAATCACTTAGTTGTAAAATTTAAAGTAGTCTTTTTCTTTCCTATGTCATTTGTTAAAGAGAATATACCATTCAGGCCAGGTAGAAACAAAGAATCTATTCATTGAAAAATGAATTGATCAAATATCATTTGCCAATAATAAGCACTGCCAGAATTAAAATTGGGCTTGTGCAGACCAGTTGAAAGCGATTTAAAGAAATTCTAAATGTTATAACCTCTCTCCTCCATGCCCCCCAAATCATGCTGCTATCAATTTGCTTTGTGAAAAATGAGAACTGCATTGTATAAAATTTTTTGGCATTAAACTTTGAGCTGTCAACAGCCTGGTAATAAATACAAATGTTCCACAATGTCTTCTCCTATTATTTCAAATATTACTTGAATGTATGTTCTAAACCCATATATCAAACCAAAGTCATAAGTTCCTACTGAGTAATTCCACCAATATTTCCTCCTTAACTTTTTGTGCTTGAGTTTCTATTATCTAGTAGATACATGTTATTCCTAGGGAATAATGCCTGTTTTTATATTGCAGACCTAGGTGTGTTATTGTAAACTAATATGTTTCTAGAGTTTTGAAAGCAGCACTTAACTACCTTGTGTTGTAGCTTACAACAAAAACATATTGATTTAAACTAGAAGGTAAACTATCCCTGCCACATGATGACTGCCAAGATAATTGATGAATGCATCTGGCATTTATCAATACTCACTCTAATATGATTTTTCATTCTCTATAAAACTTTGAAAATTACTCTGCATTCAAATGAATAATAAATAGAACATTTATTTTTGCAGACCTTGTTCACATTAGAATAATGTTGTATTTTATTTTATTACTTTATTATATCACAAATTTTAAAGTCCACATCATTCCATAACTAAACGTAAATAAATATTCCATAGTCTGAAAGCTATTCTCATAATTCCATAACTAATTTCATAATTCCATAACAAAATATAAATAGAAAATAGTTCCAAGTTTTAAAGGAATTAATTGTATAATTATTGGAATTAAGGCTCAGTGCCCTTATGGTTTTGGGGGTAATTGAATCATTTCCCTGGTAAGTTGTCTATTTAAGTGGTTTTACTTATAAACAATTAAAGTGGTTCAGTTTAAAAAATGCTTTTGTTCTTAGTATGTTTGCTACTAGGTATGCGAAGGTAAATAAATCACATTTCCTTCATTCAGTAAGTGTATTATTCTATTCTTACACTGCTATTAAACATATATCCAAGACTGGGTAACTTATAAAGAAAAACAGATTTAATGGACTCATGGTTCCACGTGGCTGGGGAGGCCTCATAGTCACGGTGGAAGGTGAAGGAGGGGTAAAGTCATGTCCTACATGGCAACAAGCAATAGAGTGTGTGCAGGGGTACTTCCTTTTATAAAACAATTAGATTTTGGGAGACTTATCCAGCATCATGAGAACAGTAGAGGAAGAACCCTCCCCCATGATTCAATTACTTCCCACTAGGTCAGTCCCAGGACACATGGAAATTATGGGAGCTTCAATTCAAGATGAGATTTGGGTGGGGACTCATCAGTAAGGTATAGGCTAGTTCAAGAAGATATATATACAAGAAAATAACTTTCTATAAAAGTTATTAAGAAAGACAATGAATAATGCTCAAAATAAATAGACAATTGAAAATATTTAATTTTATTTTTGCTGTTTTGAATTGATTTCATGCCTTTTAAATATTAATGTGTTTTATAATTACAAAAGAGTCAGAAGAAAATTGTTTCTACTTGATGTTTATAAATCAAAAGTAGCATATTACTACAAGTCGTGGATTTGTATTATATGAAACAATAAATAAAACACAAATTTATATGCTGTTGGCAAATAAAAATTATCATAGATATTGTAAATACATTAAATCAGCAGAGTTTTGCACATTAAATCTACTTTTATGTGTGGGGATAATCAGTGTAGAAAAACAAACAGGTGACTCTACCTTTTAGTTAGATATTACAAACAGTTTGAAGCCAGGCCTGGTGGCTCATGCCTGTCATATAAGCACTTTGGAGGCCAAGGTGGGCAGATCACCTGAGGTCAGGAGTTCAAGAGCAGCCTGACCAACATGGTGAAACCCTGTCTTTAAAAAAAAATTAAAAAAAAAACAGTTTGGAAACTAAATCAGTTTTGGCATAAAACTGATATTTTCTTTTTATGTTCCCAATTTCCCAGAATGCCAATCTGATTTGAAAGCATTTTTTCCTTTATTTTTCAACTACTAAAGATGTTTCACTGGTAGAGCAATGGTAAAGATACCACTTGACCTGGTCTTCATCCCTCTATTCAAATATGTAAGGAGTTCTCATAAAGACAAATGGAGAAGTTTGCTTCCCTCAGTGATTTAAGGATTTCCTTTGAAAAATGAGGTTATTATTTCCTTAAATGCCAATAATTATTTTGCTGATTTGGAAAGACATTTATGAAATCCAGGTGAACAAAACTTGAACAGTAATATATCAGTTCCACACCCTGGCATAAATAAATTATGAGCTTAGATATTCTATTTTTAGAATTAAAAGAAATAAATCTATTATAAAAGAAATTTCTTAAAAAATCAAAATAAGATGTTACCAAGACAGTATTTAATGTATATAAAATACTTTTTAAATGTCTAGTATAATCAAAGCACTTAATAAATACATGAATATTATTTTTATTATTTCAATAAAATGAAAAGTAAGATAATCCCTTTTCTTATGTTTGTGCTATCTTATACAACAGAAATGATATATAGCATAGTGATTTGTGACAGATTTACACAGTCATTTACATGACTGATATGCAACCATTTTGCATTAATTACCAGTTTACATAATACTGGAATCTCCCATGCAGATTTATAGATAGCCACTATCCTGAGCTCCACAGTGTCCTTTTGCCATAGCTTTCACCTTTTCATAGAGTTTCACATAATTTACCAATCGAGGGATGATTATCTTACGCAGCAGACCCTCAGCTCCACTACATAGGCCAGTGCCCATTGTGGTTTATGGTTGCTCATTTTGTACCAGAAGTTGTTAAATAATTTTTATTTTACATCTGGATTTATACTAGATCACCATGATAAAGTGAAAAGTATGTGATATGGTTTGGATGTGTGTACACTCTAAATCTCATGTTGAAAAGTGACCTCTAGGGTTGGAGGTGAGACCTAATAGGAAGTGTTGGGTCATGGTAGTAGATCCCTCATGAAAGTCCTGGTGCCCATCCCACAGTAATTAGTAGTAATGAGTTTATGTGAGAGCTAGTTGTTTAAAAGAGTGTGTCAACTCCCTGTTGTTTCTCTTGCTCCCTGTCTCACCATGTGACACACCTGCTCCCACCTGCTTCACCTTCAACCATGATTCTAAGTTTTTTGAGGCTTCATCAGAAGATGCGGATGCCATGCTTTTTTGTAGAGTGTATAGAACCATGAGCCAAATAAACCTCTGTTCTTTATAAATTACCCAGCATTGGGTATTCCTTTATGGCAATGTAAAACAGGTTAACACAATGTGAGATTTGAAACATATTTTGAGTATTATTATACTTTTAAACTGGGCAGAATTAAAACCTTGGTTATATCCTCTGCAACAATGGTCTTATTTTATATACTATTCATATCATGAAAATGAAAAAGAAGTTTTATGAATGAAATAATCTACAAAGTAGACCTTAAAAATTGACTCTGTATGAAAGTTCTATTAATAGTTTTTAATTCCTAAATTTATATGAAATACTTGCCAGATTCCCAGATGGGTTAAGCAAATGATTTCCCAATAATCTGTTTTATTTTACCTAATATTCATAGTTACTTGTATCAAGCACTGATTCAGCCATAGGGATTCATCATATAACAAAACAAAACAAACAGTTTCATTATAAAGAAGCTTATATTTTCATTTGGGAAACAGATTAAAATATTAAGTGAATTAATTAATAATATAATACATATTGAAAAAGGCTATGATTATAATAAAACTGAAACTTCTGCACTCTCATAATACCTTTTTTGTAACCACAATAATATAGCATTTTTCTGCACCTAAATTTAAATTATTTCAAACTAATAAACTTTGGTACCGGAATATGACATTTAATGCTTCTTTTTTATTAAAAAGACAAAGTAAAATTTAGTGAAGTTTGAATTGGTCAAGATATGAGTCTAGGAAGACACATAACTTCAGAAATATACAGAAACTGGCTCTCCTACCAACAGAGGGAGAAATAATATAGAAGATTAATAGCATACTGAAATTTTGCCAAGTCCTACTGAAACAACAATGGTAACTTCCCATAATATATCGAGATTAAAAATGATTTTGGGGATACATTTACTTCTTGAGTTCATTAGAGATTCATTAATTTAATTAAATATTTTATTTTATTTTATTTTGGGGACAGGGCACTGCTTTGTTGCCAGGTTGGAGTGCAGAGGCATGGTCATGGGTGCAGAGGCAGCCTGGACCTCCCTGGCTCAACTTAAGCCTTCTGGGTCGCTGGGACTATAGGTGTGCACCACCATGTCCAGCTAATTTTTAAATTACTTTTTTAGAGACAAGGTCTTCCAGTCTGGTCTCAAACTCCTGGACTCAAGCAATCCTACCACCTCGAATCCCCAAAGTATTAGAATTACAGGTGTGAGCCCCCGTGTTGAGCTGATAATCATTTTTAAAAGATTGCTTCATACATAGGACAGTGGCCTCTAATCAGTGGGTCTAACACCTGTTGACTCTCGACTTTCACCTTGATTGCTTCTAATAATATTTTAAGTATATTTCTGCTTGGACTTTATGCTAATCATGCCCTATTATGATAGCTTAATAGATGGCTTTCTCTCCCTATCAAACTTTAAAAACCTAGAGTGAAGATGAGACTGCCTTGAAAGTAAGTGCTCAAAATTCAAGGAAAGTTTTTACTGCTTTTGGATTTGCAAATGGTCCTAGCTCACAGAGGCAAAAGGAAATTTAATTCATACAGCTCTTCTATACTGTCTTGTATAAACTACATTAAGATCCATGCCACATTTTCATTATGAAATTATAAGGTATCCATGCAGATTGTGGTGATCCACAGGGAAAAGATTTTAAGTTTTATTTATTTTTTCTTTCTACTATGCCATAGTAGTTTAGGATTTTTTTTTTAGTTTCATCATCACAGAATTTAAGAGAAATTCCTATCATTTTATATATATATATATATATATATATATATATATATATATATACACATACATATATATACACACACACACATTAGTGTATATAGTGTGTGTATGTATATATCCACAAACATATTTATATGACTGTGTAATATTAATACCAATGTAGATTTTCTTCTATGTTTGAGTGTGTATATACACATATATATACATATGTGTATATTTATATCTATAAATATGTACATATAATCTATTATCATATATATATATCATATTGGTAGAATGAACAAAAAACATCCAGTGTCTCTGTTTACATATTTTTATTATATAAATAAAATGTATATTTATTTTATATATATGTATAATATTCATAAGCCCTAAAACATTCCATAAACTATGGAAGGTACTTACAAACTATGAAACATACTCTGTCATATATGGAAATGAACAAATATACAAATAATTCAAAAAATAGATACCCCAAGATACTTCTCAGATATACTTATATTGACATATACCATATTTTAATTGCACTAAGAACATCTGAATACCTATGTGTAAATTTGATTTTTATCTACTGTCAGTGAAATATTGATGAAAATCGCAAACAGATTTAGCAAACAGACTTACAAATATTGATTATTTCTGGAGCAATAATAATATCCAAAAACTATCAGGAGGATGGATTCCAAAAGAAATGATCAATAAAAGCTCAAGTTGTCAACTACTTCTTTCTTAAAAGAAAGTTAATGGCCTCTGGTTTTCAAAAATCAACATTTACTTTGGTATGAAAAGCATAATTTTAGAGAATCTATATATTTACATAATTATTAATTCAGCAACGAATGCAGTTAAGACACATAAAACTTGAAGACTGGCAGATAATTTGTTAAGAATGTAATACATTCTACTATAGGCATTCACACTGAATAAGAAAGCTTCCAATTAAAACATTGTGTCAAACTTTGGGTAGAAGTTGCCAAAGTATTTAAAAGTAGAAGTTTATTTTTTATAGCAATATAAAAAAGGCTTTCTGTTGATATTTCATGCACAATTGAAATTCTTATTAAAATAATATAATTATTCAACGCTCATTCTGAAAAAAAAAATTATAAAGAGCATATATTTAATTTGCTTGAAGTTGACATTTAATTTTAAATCAGAATCAGGAATTAGAATACAGTCAATAATATGAGTTTTGTTTTTAAGGGCTAAAAATATAAAAATGAGGAATTTTAAAGCTGATAGTTGTTAGAAGTTCTGCAAATTTACCTACACTGAAAAGGGAAGTGCGTTTAGAGGTATGGGGAAAGGTTTAGAACTTTCTTTCCCCACTGCAATTTAATTTTGGCTCTATGACACTAAAATAGGTTATTAACATAGTATTGATCCGGGCTTGTTTACGAAGTTATCATTTACCGAAATGTGTTCTATAGAATACTAGAATACTAGTCTATGCATATGTTTCTATTCAGGCCTCCTGAAAAAAATAAATAATAAAGATCTTGTCAAATAAATTTGGGAAACTATCCACAGTACATTCATCTTGATGATTTACTCCGAAGCAATTTCCAAATTTTTTTATCCTATTTTTTTTCCTGAGTCTCTCTAGAGAGCAGCATTTTCATATATAAGCTTTACTACACATTCCTAAAGGGAAATTAAAAATGGGATTCTGGAAGACTTTTTGAGATATAATTTTAGAAAGTTTGCATGACAAGATAAAATTTTGAATTTAATTATGTAAGTGTAAGGTGACACTGAAAGGGAGTGAAGTGATTAAAGGGGTGTTTTAAGGTGAATCCAGTAACTTCCGGGGAAAAATACTTGCTCTACAGAGTGTCCAGGAGGTTATTATAACAATGAAAGTCCTCTGTTTTATTAGTTTGACCAAATGCAGGCTTTAATATACGTATTTGAAATGGTATCTACTGATTGGTGAGGTTTTATGTGGGTTCAGTCCATCATGTGTTACTGCATTTTATTCCTCCAAAATTCTGTTGCTTCTTCATTTTTCTTCAGCACACACACACACACACACACACACACACACACACACACACACATATACACACACACACAGCCTCAGTTACAATTTGTCCCATGCTGTGAATAAAATGCCTATACCTAAATTTCATTTCCAACCCCCCCTAGTTTCCCAATTTTGAGATCCTTTTATCCTCTTATTGACTTTTAGAGTGGAGAGAAGAATTTATTAGAATCAATTTTATCTATTGCTTTCAGAATTCTGTAACTTCAATAAGCTGTAAAAAGGTTAATGCCCTTTTATTAAAATGAATAAGCCCAATATCTTCAAACTTTTCTTTCAAATAGCATCATTGATTCTAAAACACTATGCTCTGCTCCTTCAAGGGTAATTATGTCTTTAGGTGGCTATATGCCAAACCGGTATTTTACAACATATTCCAGCCATGTCCAGAATCACATAAGGATTGCTCTGGTTGAAATGGAATTGCTCTAGTAGAATATCTTATCTGCTATCTTTTAAGCCATATGTTAGGCCTTAGGTCCACAGGTACTATAAGAGCTGTACAATACTTTTCTTCTGTCAAGGTCATTTCCTTTACTCCCATTTAGCTGAAATTAGCAGATTTCTCAAGTCTGTCTGGTCATAATTGTCCTTCCCTGAATAGTGTATCACTTTACTTCTTACTGAAGATAAAATTTTATAGATTTTCTTGCTGCATGCTCATTAGTCAAAATAAATTGCACATATGTAATTTTTAGATTTGTGTAAGTTTTGTAAGCCCATGGTAGAATATTTTAATTGTAATAGTTTAAAAGTAAAACATGAAATGTTATAAAATTATCATTAATCTATGAAAATAATTTAATTTACAATAACAATGGAAAATTACTTTGCTCCATCATTAGGTAAATATTTTTAGAGATTATGTAAACTCAACTATTTCACAAATTTTATTAGTAAGAACTAGCAGTAATATAGTACAGGTGGAAAAGCTCTTCCTACCCATCCATTCACTATCTGCCACAATTCTTCTTGGTCTTTCTTCATGTACACTGTTTCCAGTAACCATGAATTCATGTAAGATTGATGACTAAAAGAGAAAATGGTTAGAAGATGTACTTTAAAAAGAGGATATAAAGTGTTACTTTACCTCTCATTTTTAAGTTCATTCACATTTTGCTGGAGCTTCAATTTAAATATACCTTGAAGATTTTCTTGACACGGCTAAGGTAATTTGGTTTTAGAAATCACATTAGATCATAAAAGTCTATATTTAGCACAAAGTAATGAGTCAAATTTATTTTAGATTTCATAATGTTTTGTAGAAAATATATATATATAGTAGAAAAGCTGCTGAAGTTCAGATAACTTGTCCTTTTTAAATAACAAACTTGGTCCTTTTTCAAGACAAGCTTTGAGAAAGCCTTTAAGGTCATTGGCCAGTTGTAGGAATAACTAGCTCAGCTATCTTTTTGGTTGAAAAAGAAGATGTTTTACATGCATGACAAAAGTTGGCCTTCTGATCTATGTATGCTATTAGAGTGACAATAGATGAAATGCTAGATACAGGCCAGGCGCAGTGGCTCAAGCCTGTAACCCCAACACTTTGGGAGGCTGAGGCAGGTGAAACACAAGGTCAAGAGATCAAACCATCCTGGCCAACATGGTGAAAACCCATCTCTACTAAAAATACAACATTTAGCTGGTCTTGGTGGCATGAGCCTATAGTCCCAACTACTTGGGAGGCTGAGGTGGTAGACTCGCTGGAACCCAGGAGGTGGAATTTGCAGTGAGCCAAGATCATGCCCCTACACTCCAGCTAGGAGACAGAGTGAGATTCCATAAAAAAAAAAGAAAAAAGAAATAATAGATACAAAGCAATGTACTTGGTTTGCTGTTTTATTTAAAATGATTTTTTCCTGCTTGATTTTTCTTATATATAGAGTCCAAAGTGAGGAACATAAAAAACAAAAATACAGATATATGTTTATTAACATAAGGTCAAACTAACCTTAATATTATTTTAATTCACTTTAAATAATAGTTAATGTGGGCAGTGGTGAATAAACAAACAAATATATAAATAAATATGTTACTCCATTCAACATCTGAGATTTTCAATCTTAAAAAAAATTCAAGGGTGATACAGAAATTTGGATTAAGTAGAGAATTGAAACACAAAATATTGTAGTTATGCATAGACATCACAGAAGTAGCACCACTAACACCAAAATACAGAGATTTTAGGGCCATTATGAAAAAAAAGTGTCATTCACTGGCTTCCTCTACTTTCATATTTATTTAAGTGAGGCAAAACATTTCATTCTCTAAGTTAATATTCATCTTAAGCCAAGTAACAAAATATTTTAATGACTATGTAAACCCAATATAAATGACTAATACTAGTGACTTTAATGCAAGAATTACCTTGGAAAAGTACTTAAAAAGAACAGCTGAGGAAAAGGATCCATAAAGAAGCATTACTTAGTAAAATGTTCACAAAGAGACGGTGTGGGGAAGGTGAAGTTTGATTTTCTGATACGATAGTTTTTGTTGGCACCAGCTCTGAAATATGAGCCTGATATTTTATTTAGTACCTTTCTTATTTGGCATAGCATGAGACTTCTTTAAAAATATGTATATATGTGTTAAAATACTGATCTACTCATCTCCCTCCATGTCTCCTTCTGCAGAATAATAAGCGAAGCATAAATTCTGGTATACCTGGCAATCAAGAAACATAGAGGTGGCTTTCAAGTAACTGCACACAAATGTGTTTTCCATTTCTCTTAACACTATGTTTTCTCTGACATTCACTGGGAAAGGATAAGGGTCTCTTATGCATATATTCAGAAGCTTTTTTTTACCTTACTACACTAAAGCCAGCTGTGTCATGAACCACCATAGCTATTTTGCTAATGGTCACGTAAACTCTTGGAGTGTCCTCTCAAAATGCAAACTTTCTGTTATATACATATGAATGCCTTCTATTACATAGGCTTAATGTGAGAATTAAAGGAGACATAAATGTAGAAATTCCTAATCCAGGCTGAACACATGATTTGCTGACTATTACCTCTTATCTTGCTCTTTCCTTCATTACCCTTAAGTCTACTTTTTTGTGGAAGAATAATTTGTTCTAATTAATACTGTGAAAATTTGCACACATCACTCAGTAGATATCATCCCATTTCAAATAGATTGACCTGGCAAGAATTTTAACTTTTCCCACTAGACATTTTCTAAAATTTGAGATACTTATAACACCAATCTCTAGTGGCCCTGGCAAGACAGAACTGAATGGCATTTGGAATCAGACATTTTCAGATGACTACTGATATTTATGGCTGATCGATTATATCCTTTGGTACTATAAATGTCTTGATCTACTGCCTTCAGACTTGCATAGTTACAAGTGAGAACACTGCTGTCAAACTCACTTTTTTCATTTTGAAATATATCTTTTGAATTCTGGCTGCTCTAAAGATTTTATTCTCTTTATAATATCTTTTTTTAATTTTTTTAATTGCATTATGCAAGTTGTGTATGATGAGTCTTGTGTAGTCATTGTTATTTTCTCCTTTTCTTCTTTTTTCCTCTCTTCTGCTCTCCCTCTTTACCCTCCCATCTTCTTCCTCTCTCTTTCTTTGGGCATGTATTGGTTTTCAAGTTGTAAATATTTTTTGACTGACGTTTCTTCTTATATATTTATTTATCTCCGCTTACCCCTACTCTTGTTTTAGTCTCCAATGGCATTCAATGTTTTTTAAACAACCTTTGATATTCTCTCATTTTTCTTCAATTTATTCTTTTCTATGATTAATTTTCTGTAAGTTTTATTGATAAATCTTAAAGTTCTCTAATATTTTCTTCTGAAGCACCTAATCTATGAACTTCAAGAAGTCCATTTCTATTTCAACTATTATATCTATAGAAGTACCATATAGAAATTTTTGTAATTCTAATTTCTCTTCTCACGAAGTTTATATTTTTATTTACATTTTTCCTTGGGCCTGTGCCTTATATTTCTATTAGCTGTTCCAATACCCTTGTCTCATAATTCCCTTATCCCTGTTCTTCCTAGGTTTCTTTATAGTTTATCTTATTTTTACTTCTTATAGATCACATTGTTCTATTTTTTCTAAATCTATGTGCTTCCGCTTAAGAAGTTAATTGATGTCACTCTCGAAAAGTTCCTACTTTCCAAACTGGGTGAGCAGGAATCCAGGTAGAATTTCTAAAAAGAAGGTTTTGTTTGAAAAGCAAATTGAGACCAAAGTGCTTTGAATGTTATGTGAGCACCCAAACCACAGAAATGGAGAGAGTAGCTGGGAAGCAAAAAAAAAAAAAAAAAAAAAAAAAAATGCAGAGAAAGTTCACATAGAATTAAGTAGGTTAATAAGATAGTACTACTGTGAGTATCATCTTCCTTTTGAACTGCTTTTTTCCTTGTACCTATTATCTCATGACATATTAGTTAATGCCATCTATGACTCTGCATAAATAAGTGAAAATCATTTTCAGCTTCCTAAAGAAGATTGAACATTATCATAACAAAATCCAAGTCACAGAGTATTAATTTAAGAAATGGAACAATGTTACCAGATTAAAAGTTAGAAATCATGAGACTTTTTAAAAAAGACAAAATTCTTAGGTTTAGCAATATCATTCTATAGTACCAAATCACTATGGACAACCTTCATTTTAATTATTTTACCATTTCTGTATATGTAGAGATTTTGTGACTGCTTTGAGATTATAATCAATGAATAAAATTTTATTCTAGAGGAGGGAGGAAGATGGCACTCTAGAAGCAACTCACAATTGCAGCTCTCAGTCAAGATGCAGAGGGTGAGTTCACACCACATTTCCATACGGATCTTTATAGCCCACAGAGCGGAGAAAAGCCCAGGTGTAAGAGGGACGCAGGATGCAAGCACAGTGGTATCCACTGGTGCGGCCAGGCAGCTGGCGCTGCAGCACAGTGGCACGGCGCACAAAACACATGGGTCTGGGCGCCCTGTTAAACTGGCAATTTGAGACATGGGAGGGCAGATTGCCATGTTCATCTGATTGAACGGGTTTTGAATGGTGAACCAGACCAGGAGATTTCTGGGAGATGAACTGTGAAACAGGGCAGCAGGTCGCTGCACAGGGAATCACACAGTTCCCAGTGCCCTTTCAGCCAGTGGCTGAGGCATCCGGGAGAGAGTCAAGCCTACAACTTAAAAAAAAAAAAAAAAAAGCAAAAAGGCTCGGAGGCAGGGAGCCAAGTGATCAGGCTCGACGGTCCCACCCCCACAGGGACAAACAATACAGCGATTCGGAGTGCCCAGGGTTGAGAGTTCCACTGTGGGCACAGCTGAACCCACAGCTGTGCAGCTTGGTGGGGGAGGGGCGTCCGCCATTGCCGAGAGTTTCCACCCCTACTGAGGTACTCGCCCATTGCTGATGCAGTCAGCCATTGATGAGGCAACCCTCCATAACAGAGAGACTCCACCAACAGGGCAGAGCCCACATCAGCAGGGTGGAGCCTATGTCAGCAGGGCAGAGCCCGAAACAGCAGGACGGAGCCCACAGCAAAAGGGTGGACCTCATGCCAGCAGGGCTGAGCCTCGGCAGCCAAATAGTGACTAGACTGCCTCCTAGCTGGGCAGGACAGTGCAACGGATACTCACAAATAAAGCCCTAACTCCCCGAGACAGAGCATCTGAGGAAAAAAAGCGGTTTCATGAGTTCTGCCGCAACAGACTTAAACGTACTTGCCTAGCAACACTGAATGAACAATGGAGCTCACAGATCAGCACTTGAGCTCCTATAAAGTACAGATCGTCTCCTCAAGCAGCTCCTTGACACACATATACCCAAGGAATCACCACAAAAAGGACTGATCAGACGGACATTTGGCAGGCATCATTCTGGGACAAAGATAGAAGAAGAAACTGGTAGCATCCGTCACTGTTCCGCAGCTGCTACAAGTGTACCCCAGGCAAGCAGGGCCCGGAGTGCACCTCAGCAGTCTTACAGCAGACAGGCTAGACTATTAGAAGGAAAACTAAGAAACAGAAATACTCCATCATTAACAATCTGGGCCTCTACTCAGAGACCCAATCGAAAAATCAGCAACTACTCAGATGACAGGTGGATAAATCCAAAAAGATGGGAAGAAACCAGCACAAAAAGGAGGAAAACACCCGAAACCAGAACACCTCACTGCCTACAAAAGATCAAAACTCCTTACCAGCAAAAGAACAAAGCTGGACGGAGAATGAGAGTGATGAAATGATGGAATCAGACTTCAGAAGGTGGGTAATAAGAAACTTCTGGGAGCTAAAAAAACATGTTCTAAATCAGTGCAACGAAACTAAGAACCGTGAAAAAAGATTTGAAAAAATATGTGAGGAAATGATAACAAGAATGGACAACTTAGAGAGGAATATGAATGAATTGAAGGAACTGAAAAACACAACACAAAAACTTCGTAAAGCATGCACAAGTTTCAAGAGCTGAATTGACCAAGCAGAAGAAAGGATATCAGAAGTCAAAGATCAACTCAATGAAATAAAATGAGAAGTCAAGATTAGAGAAAAAAGCACAAAAAGGAATGAACAAAGTCTCCAAGAAATGTGGGACTATGTGAAGAGACCTAATCTACGTTTGATAGGTGTACCAGAATGCGATGAGGAGAATGAATCCAAGCTGGAAAATACTCTTCAGGAAATTATCCAGGAACATTTCCCCAACCTAGCAAGGCAGGCCAACACCAAAATCCAGGAAATTCAGAGAACACCACAAAGATACTCCTCAAGAAGAGCAACCCCAAGGCACATAATCATCAGATTCACCAGGATAGAAATGAAGGAGAAAATACTAAGGGCAGCCAGAGAGAAAGGTCAGGTCACCCACAAAGGGAAGCCCATCAGACTCACAGCAGATCTCACCGCAGGGAGATCTTCAATTCAGAAGAGAGTGGGGGCCAATATTCAACATCCTTAAAGAAAAGAACTTTCAACCCAGAATTTCATATCCAGCCAAACTAAGCTTCATAAGTGAAGGAAAAATAAAATCCTTTGCAAACAAGCAAGTACTCAGAGATTTTTGTCACCACCAGGCCTGCTTTACAGGAGCTCCTGAAAGAAGCACTACAAATAGAAAGGAAAAACCAGCACCAGCCATTCCAAAAACATACCAAATGCTAAAGAGCATCAACAAAATGAAGAAACTCCATCAACTAACGGGGAAAACAGCCAGCTAGCATCAAAATGGCAGTATCAAAT
>CM052650.1:26967679-26999229 GCA_028533165.1 Leontopithecus rosalia
CTGTTTACAATAGCAAAGACCTGGAACCAACCCAAATGCCCATCGATGATAGACTGGACTGGGAAAATGTGGCACATATACACCATGGAATATTATGCAGCAATCAAAAATGATGAGTTCGTGTCCTTTGTAGGGACATGGATGAATCTGGAGAACATCATTCTCAGCAAATTGACACAAGAACAGAAAAGAAAACACCATATATACTCACTCATAGGTGGGTGATGAACAATGAGAACACATGGACACAGGGAAGGGAGTACCACACACTCCCTTTGGTTTGTGTGTATTGGGGGAAATAGGGGAGGGACAGCGGGGGGCGGGAGTGGGGGAGGGATGGCATGGGGAGAAAGGCCAAATATGGATGAAGGGGCAGAAGGCAGCAAAACACACTGCCACGTGTGTACCTATGCAACTATCTTGCATGTTCTGCACATGTACCCCAAAACCTAAAATGCAATAAAAAATCAGAAATAAAAGCTCATTTACAGTATGTTCAAAGAAAAAAAAATTTGATTCTATAAGAAAATGTCTGCTTAAGACAGACATTTTAAAAATTATTCTCTTTTATTATTATTATGCTTTAAGTTCTGGGTACATGAGCAGAACATGCAGGTTTGTTAGATAGGTATACACATGCCATGGTGGTTTGCTGCATCCATCATCTGTCATCTACATTAGGTATTTCTCCTAATGCTGTCTCCCTCCAATTCCCATTCCCCTGCTATCTCTCCTCTAGCCCCCAATGTCCCAACAGGCCCCAGTGTGTGATGTTCCCCTCCCTGTGTCCCTTGTTCTCATTGTTCAACATCCATTTATGAGTGAGAACATATACTCCTACTTCAAATGCTGCCTCATGTCCACCTTTATTATAAAAATATTTTGATCTTATTATAGGGAGAAAATGAGCTGTTTTCTGTTCTCTGCAAATTAACCTGGAAATGTTTGTCTTTTCTGTGTGACTCCATCCTTTGGACAATTTGGCTGGACAGGACTAGATTCATTTGGGGACAGTAACATCTTTGCTCCCAGGATGGAGAATTAGGCATAGGATACTCTAGTTTAAGGGACTGTTTCGGATTAATGTAAGTTTAGTGCTCTGGACAAGTCATTTTCTGCATACTGTGTGGTCTGAGAAGGCAAGAAAACATCTTAGAAAACAAAGGGATAATATGGACCATCACAGAAAAGTAACTGCGTTTCTGGTGCTTTTCATACTCTTTTTCTCCTCCCCGGAAATTGTCTCAGTCCCTCCTATTCTGTGGTCCAAATGAGATATTCTGAAATAATTTTAATAATTACTAGCATCCATCTAAAAATTTAATTTTTTAATTTCAAGTCAATTTAAAAAACTATGCCTCCTATTTTATAATGCTTTATTTGATGTAATTTCAAATCAGTTTCTAAGGATAACATCCAGTAAAGCATTATAAAATAGGGTGCATATGGCGCACCCATTTCTGAATAATCATTAATTATAGAAAAGTACCTGAAAGATAAAGCATTATGTTTATTACTTATTTTTTCTTTCCCAAGAACTTTTGAAACTGGTCCAATATAGAGTATATTTAGGATAATGGATTAGCTACATTGACAAATACTTAAATCAGACTTCCTGGGTCTATAGGCAGTTTCTGCCTTTTGTCACTCACGTGTGGCTTCCAAAAGTTATTTATTCTCTGTGTGCACTTGCAAATAAAGGGAATGAATAACTATATCAGCCTCCTTTTACCTTTATAAACAGTAAGTACATTAATATATGCATTTAATACATGAGTTAATATACAGAGTTAATACATGTAAAATACTCAAGAAATGTGGGCTGTTATTGTTATCTAATTAAATCTAGTAAAAGTCTTAGCTGGTAAGTAAGAAAGTTTGTATATACCATTCTCCTTTTTCAGGAGGAAATCTTGTTACAGTTGTATTAAAGATGTCATTAACAACTTTTAAAAGGCTCTTTTCCAATATTCTTAAATCTCATATTTGTTATAAATTGTCTGTTAATGGTGTCGAGTAACTGGTCTTAGAATTCTACATAATAGTTATAACATAAGCATTTTCTTTATATTTTTTGACTTCAAACACTTTGGACATTTTTGATATCTGTAGTATTGCAATTTAATGACCAACACAGGTGATAATAATGATTAATCCCAAAATATTGACTTGTTTCCATTGAAAGTGGCTCCATGTAGTGGTAAATAAAAATCTCAACCTTCTGGGAAGGACATTGAGAAAAATCGCTTTATTGACAGTGCAACTATTCATGTTTAGAAGTTAGATTAAAAGTTAGATATGCTATCTCTTGTCACTGTTGGTAGCTCCAATTCTTCACCTCTTCACCTTGTGTGCTGTAACATGACATGGTTGATAAACAGTTTCCTCATTTCTGAAGCCTTTATATCAGGTTGGCATGTTAGCTGCAGTCTTTTCAGAAAGTTAATACTGTGCTTGAAGTTGATCTTCTACATGCTCTCTGAATGTCGCTTTTGTCTATAGCAATTTCAAGCACCCCTCTTCGGTTCATCATCAGCTACCTAGCTCTTTAGTTTTCTGCTGTTATTCTCCCACATTGTCCACTTAAACTGAGCTTCCTTTTTCTTTAAAGTTATATCTTCAATGCGAATGATCTCACTGGTAAGAAACTTGTTTTATCGTTTTATGTGACATATTGAAAACAGTAAGAACTCTTGAAAATGTCTACAAATACCCACTCAGGTACTGGTAACATGTTCCAAAGATGTGCAGCAGATCTCAAGTGTTTTGAAACCTTTAGGATGTTCTCGTCATTGTAGTTGCATTTCAAATTTTGAGGTATTGCTTACATGTACTTTGTAGTCACCAAGTAGTATATACATTTTGGATTTTTAATTTGGCAAATAAAAAGAAGAAAAGGAAAGAGGAGGGGAGGGAAGGAAGGAAGGGAGAGAAGGAGGGAGTGAGGGAGGGTGTGAGGGAGTGGGGGAAGGAGAGAAGAAGGGAAAGAAAACCTCCTCTGTAAGGATAGCACATCTGAAGTGACCAAAATGTAAGACATTCTCAACTGTGTTTTTTCACTAGATTCAGCTCAATATTGTTTTTCTCTAAGGATAGTTTGATTATTGGAAATTAGCATTTTAAATTTACTAATTAATTTGGTAGAAGCATGCTTCTAGTTGCCAAGAAGTCATATATAGAGGAATGCTGTAATGGCCAGACTACTTTTCAGTTCTCTTTCAAAATCTGGCCTTCCACTTTTCAGAATCAAGGTGAGAAATTATAGAGCTCTATAATCAATATCAAGCTACTATAGCTACTAATATAATTCAGATTTTTTTCAGTTTTAGTAAATGGACTACTGCCTTATTACTAGACTATTTTCTTTTTATATTGTGACTGACTTGTTATTATAACTGGTCTTTGGCCTGGGTACCTCTATTGTATACCCATTTAGATAATCTCTAAAATCCCATAGTTAATCCCATGACTGAGGCTTTTTCAGGACTATGCCATGGTGTCTAGGTTTCAAAAGAGGTGCCACCATCTTGAATTTGTTGAAGCTTGTTTTATTGCCTAACATGTGATATATCATAGAGAATGTCTCATGTGCCTGCGGGAAGAATGTATATTCTTCTGCTGTTGAGGGAAAATTTTTGTATACGTCTATTAGGTCCATTTCATTTATAGTGTTGTTAAGTTTTGCTATTTTCTTACTGATTTTCTGTCTGAATAATCTATCTGTTATAAAGAATGGGCTATTGAGGATATCCACAGGCATAAGAATGAAATTGGAACCTTATCTCACACAATATACAAAAATCAACTCAAAAGGATTAAAGACTTTAAAAGTATGATCTGAAACCATAAACTTTCTAAAAGAAAACATAGGGGAAAACATCTTGACTTTGCTCAAGACGATGATATTTTGGACGTGACATTAAAGGCACAGGCAACAAAAGCAAAATTAGACAAATAGAATTGCCTCAGAATAAACATAACTGTTAACAACAAAAGAAACAATCAACAAATTGAAAAGGCAACTCATACAATAAGAAAAAATATTTTAAAACTGTGTATCTGATAAAGGGTTGATTTCAAAATAATACAAAGAACTCAGTCAGCTCAATAGCAAAAACCACAAATACATGATTAAAATATGGAAATAAACTCAATAGACATTTCTGCAAAGAAGAAAAGAAAGTGGCCAATAGATTATGGAAGAGTATCTAACTTTACTAATCAGCAGGGAAGTGCAAATCAAAACTACAAAAAGATACCACGTCACACCTGTTAGAATGGCTATTACCAAAAGATGAAAGAGGATCACTGTTGGTGAGAATGTCCAGGAAAAGGAACCCTTTATAATATCGATGGAAATGTACCTTGTTACATTTGTAACAAGTTGTTAGTGGAAAACAGTATAGGAATTTCTAAAAAACTTAAAAATAGAACTACCCTATAATCCAACAATGCCACTTCTGCATGTATAATCAAAATAAATGAAGTCAGTATGCCAAAGAGTTATCTGCACTCCCATGTTCATTGTACCATTATTCACAATACCCAAGACACAGAAATAAATTAAAGTTCATTAATGGATGAGTAGGTTTACACAATATAAAAATATGATGTACATATGAATATACATACATATGAATTTTATTATACATAATATATATATATATATATACATAAACATTATTCAGCCCTAAAAAAATTCCAGCCATGTAGGATAACATGGATGAAGTTGTAGGACATTGTGTTAAGTGAAATAAACTAAACAGAGAAAAACAAATATTGATCCATCACACCTATATGTGGACTCTGAGAAAGTCAAACTTGCACAAGCAAAGAGTAGAATAATGTGTCTTAAGGGCTCATGGATTAGTGGTTGGAGAATTAGAGAGATATTTGTCAGAATACAAAGATTCAGTTATTAGATAAATAAGTTCTGGACATCTAACATAACAGCATAGTGTCTATAATTAAACAATACTGTGTTTTATACCTGAAATTTGCTGAGAGTTGAACTGCATCTCATCACACTCAGAAAATTGAAACTATGTGAAGTGATCATTATGTTATTTAGCTTAATTATGGCAATTGCTTCACAATATATACACATAGGTGAACCTCAGCCTGTACATTTTAAATATACTGTATATAATTTTTATTTATCAGCCATAACACAGTAAAGCTGGAAAAATAAAGAGGCAGTACATTTGGATTGTAAATTTTCCTTTTGATAATTGGGTTAGAAAAAAGAAAATTTTCAGAATCTACAAACTATCTATAAAAACATTAATAAAAGAAAATGAAAGATAACTTTATAATCACAAATACAGCAGTGGTTGTCTGAACATTATATAGCATATAAGCATTTCAACTAAATTGAATTATGTATGAATTTCAGACCAATTTTCAGTAATGTAGCATAAAGCTAATTTTAATTTCAAGACTGAGGTCAGTTGCTTTCTTCTTTTGTTCATTTATAGTTGAAATTTAATACAGAAGACTTTTCAAACATGTAGGTATAGATACATACGCTGGTTGCTGTAGAAGTCTGATTCTATGTTTATTTCCTCATTTCTGCATATCATGTCTTGTGGACCACTTCACTGGAACCCATGTGGCTTCACAGAGAGTTCTTTGAGAACCACTTTCAAAAGTGGAGGCCTTCAAGCGATTCTGGGTAGGGCAGATCAATGAGCAGCAGCATCATGTTTTTGAACAATATTCCCAGAACAAATAAAAAGAATAAAGCAGGATAGTGGCTTCGTGTAAGTATCAAAGATGATCCTCACTCCACAGTGTAGACAATTAAAGAATTTCTTTTGCATATGAGTTTTTATAGCTAAGGCAATGATGTGTCTATATACAGTTTACAAAAATGTATAACCATTTTTTATTATCATAATTATAGTTCTGAGATAAATGTGCAGAATGTGCAGGTTTGTTACATAGGTATACATGTGACATGATGGTTTGCACTCATCCACCTGTCATCTATATTAGGTATTTCTCCTAATGCTATCCCTCTCCTATCCCCACCCCCTGACAGGTACTGGTGTGTGATATTCCCTTTCCTGTGTCCATGTCTTCTCATTGTCCAACTCCCACTTATGAGTGAGAACTTACAGTGTTTGGTTTTCTGTTCCCATGTAAGTTTGCAGAGAATTTTGGTTTCCAGCTTCATCAATGTCCCTGCAAAGGACATGAACTCATTCGTTTTTATGCCTGCATAGTATTCCATGGTGTATATATGCCACATTTTCTTTATCCAGTCTATCACTGATGGACATTTGGGTTGGTTCCAAGTCTTTTCTATTGTGAAGCAAAACAATAAACATATATGTGCCACAACAAACATATATATGCATGTGTCTTTATAGTAGAATGATTTATTTTCCTCTGGATATATACCCAGTAAATGGAATTGCTGAGTCGAATGGTATTTCTAGTTCTAGATTCTTGAGGAATTGCCACACTGTCTTCTACAGTGGTTGAACTAATTTACTCTCTCCCCAACAGTGTAAAAGCATTCCTATTTCTTCACATCCTTTTCAGCATCTGTCGTTTCCTGACTTTTTAATGATCACCATTTTAACTAGTGTGAGATGGTATCTCATTGTGGTTTTGATATGCATTTCTCTAATGACCAGTGACTATGAGCATTTTTTAGATGTGTGTTGTCCACATGCATGTCTTCTTTTGAGAAGTGTCTGTTCATATCCTTTGCCCACTTTTTGACAGGGTTGTTTTTTTCTTGTAAATTTGTTTAAGTTCTTTGTAGATTCTGGTTATTAGCTCTTTGCCAGATGGGTAGATTGCAGAATTTTTCTCCCATTCTGTAGGTTGTCTGTTCACTCTAATGACAGTTTCTTTTGCTCTGCAGAAGTTCTTCAGTTTAATTAGATCCCATTTGTCAATTTTGGCTTTTGTTGCCATTGCTTTTGGTGGTGGTGTCATGAAGTCTTTGTCCATGCCTAGTTCCTGAATGGTATTGCCTAGGTTTTCTTCTAGGGTTTTTATGGTTTTAGGTCTTACATATAAGTCCTTACTCCATCTTGAGTTAATTTTTGCATAAGGTGTAAGGAAGGAATCCAGTTTCAGTTTTCTACATGTGGCTAGCCAGTTTCCCAACATCATTTATTAAATAGGAAATCTTTTCTCCATTGCTTTTGTCAGGTTTTTCCCAGATTAGATTGTTGTAGATGTGTGGTATTATTTCTGAGGCTTCACTTCTCTTCTATTGCTCTATATCTGTTTTTGTACAAGTACCATCCTGTTTTGATTACTGTGGCCTTGTAGTATAGTTTTAAGTCAGGTAGCATGATGCCTCCAGCTTTTTTCCTTTTGCTTGGTATTGTCTTTGCTATATAGGCTTTTTTTTCATGCCATGTGAATTTTAAAGTAGTTTTTTCTAATTCTATGAAGAAAGCCAATGGTAGCTTCATGGGAATAGTATTAAATCTATAAATTACTTTGAGCAATATGGCCATTTTCACAATTTTGAATCTTCCTATCCATGAGCATGGAATGTTTTTTCATTTGTTTGTGTCCTCTCTGATTTCCTTGAGTAGTGGTTTGTAGATCCCCTTGAAGAGGTCCTTCACATCCCTTGTAAATTGTATTCCTAAGGTTTTTATTCTCTTTGTAACAATTGTGAGTGGGAGTTCCCACATGGTTTGGCTTTCTGTTTGTATATTATTGATGTATAGAAATGCTTGTAATTTTTGCACATCCATTTTGTATCCTGAGACTTTGCTGAAGTTGCTTATCAGCTTAAGGAGATTTTGGGCTGAGAAAATTGGGTTTTCTAAATATACAATAATGTCATCTGCAAACAGAGACAATTTGACTTCCTCTCTTTCTATTTGAATATGCTTTATTTCTTTTTCTTGCCTGATTACCCTGTCTAGATCTTCCAGTACTATGTTGCATAGAAGTGGTGAGAGAAGATATCCTTATCTTGCACTGGTTTTCAAAGGGAATACTTCCAGCTTTTGTCCATATAGTATGATATTGACCGTGGGTTTGTCACAAATAACTGTTATTACTTTGACATACACTTCACCAATACTTAGTTTATTGAGAGTTTTTAGCATAAATGGCTATTGAATATTATTGAAAGCCTTTTCTGCATCTTTCAGCATAATCATGTGTTTTCTGTCATTGGTTCTGTCTATGTGATGGATTACATTGATAGATTTGTATGTGTTGAACTAGCCTTGCATCCTAGGAATGAAGCTAATTTGATTGTGATGGATTAGCTTTTTGATGTGCTTCTGGATTTGGTTTGCCAGTATTTTATTGAGGATTTTTTCATCTATGTTAATCAGGGATATGAGCCTGAAATTTTCTGTTTTTGTTGTGTCTCTGCTAGGTTTTGTTATGAGGATGATGCTGGCCTCATAAGATGAGTTAGGGAGGATTTCCTTTTTTCTATTGTCTGGAATAGTTTCAGAAGGCATGGTAACAGGTCCTCTTTGTACCCCGGTAGAATTCAGCTGTGAATCAATCTGGTCTTGGGCTTTTTTGGTTGGTAGGATATTAATTACTGTCTTGATTTCAGTACTTGTTATTTGTCTATTAAGGGATTTGACTTCTGTCTGATTTAGTCTTGGGAGGTTGGATGTGTCCATGAATTTATCCATTTCTTCTGATTTTCTAGTTTTTTAGTGTAAAGGTGTTTATAGTATTCTCTCATGGTAATTTTTATTTTTGTGGGATCAGTGGTGATATCAATTTTATCAATTTTTAATTGTGTCTATTTGATTCTTCTCTCTTTTCTTCTTTATTAGTCTGGCTACTAGTGTATCTATTTTGTTTATCTTTTCAAAAAACCAGCTCTTGGATTCATTGATTTTTTGAAGGGTCTTTTATGCCTCTATCTCCTTCAGTTCTGTTCTGGTCTTAGTCACTTCTTGTCTTTTGCTAGTTTCTTAACTTGTTTGCTCTTGCTTCTCTATTTCTTTTAATTGTGATGTTAGGGTGTCAGTTTTAGATCTTTTCTGCTTTCTGTTGTGGGCATTTAGTGATATAGTTTTCCCTCTAAACACTGCTTTGTCTGTGTCCCAGAGATTCTGGTATGTTGTGTCTTTATTCTCATCAGTTTCAAAGAACTCATTTATTTCTGCCTTAATTACTTTATCTATCCGGTAGTCATTAAGGAACAGGTTGTTCAGTTTCTATGTAGTTGTTTGGTTTTGAGTGAGTTTCTTAATCCTGAGTTCTAATTTGATTGCACTGTGGTCTAAGATAGTGTTAGTTATGATTTCTGTTCTTTTGCATTTGCTAAGGAGTGTTTTACTTCCAGTTATGTGGTCAATTTTAGAATAAGTGAGAGGGGCCACTGAGAAGAATGTATAGTCTGTCCATTGGGGGTGGAGATTTTTGTAGATGCCTATTAGGACTTCTTGGTCAAGAGCTAAGTTCAATTACAGCCTTTCACATGAAGTGTTTACTGGAGATCATAAGATACTTCCAAACTCTTGAGTCCAGACTCTTCATAACTTGAAATTGTACCTGTTGTTCAATGTTGCCTCGCTCAATCAGAAATGGATGAAATAACATTCCAGCAGATCTGATGCAACTGGCAGATGCATTCAGCAATAGCTTTATAATCACAATAAATGTCTTTGCAATATCATTAATTCTTTTGTGTTACCAGAACAAAAATGTGTTTATCAGTTTTTCTGAATGAAATATAATGTACCCACACACAAACATAGCTTATAATATATGTTCAACTCAAATACATAAATAGGGCAATAAGATTGCCTTGACCTTAAAATTGTAAAGGTAGTTTAAACAAGATGTGAAGAAAAGCAGACAAAGTAAAATACTGAGGCCACTTGGTTACAGAAACAAAATTTGAGATATGTCATCAACACAAGTTGCTGGTTCGGAAGCAATTGTATGATTTTTACAAAGTATAATGAAATTGAAATGGCTCTATGTTTGCCTTATTTACAAAAGGAGAGGTATAACATAAACACTTCTAACACATATTACAGGACTACACATAGACAAGAAGAAGGAGTTATGTATGCCATGTATATGTGTGTGTGTGTGCATGCGTGTATACATATGTGTGTGATATATACTCACATAATGCATACATATTCTATTCTACATATTATATATAATACTATGTATACATACACAGTGTTTATAACCCTCCAAGATCTTTGTTCAGCTTTATACTTTAATTTGTGCTCATTTGTTATTACTCAATTACTCATAACTTTACCTTGTTGAACATTATTTAAGAACCAATGTAACTTCAAATTTATAATGTCACCATATCAATTTATCAAATATCAAATGTCACATATTAATTTGGTCTGAGCTAATTGTTGTAGAGAATGACAAACTATGCAATCAGACAGTTTATAGAACATGGCATACATTCATTTCCTGAAATTTGGGACCATATAGGCCAAACACTGCACTGATATATTGACATTAATTCAATTTAATTAATACATGTGAGTTTTACATACACATAAACTTTACACATACACTTTAGTATTTCAGAAACCACTTTCTAGTTTTTTCTTTCTATTTATTCTTTTCTAAAACATGTAACCTTGAGTTAATTGGTTAGGTTTAAGTTTTTATGCTAAAATAGCTGCAAATATAGCACCAAATAGAAGGAATAATAATTGTTTTAAGTAACAATAGTAGTAAATGTATGTTTTAGATGTTTTAATTCATCTCGTTCTTTTGCAATACTCACAACTTTATCAGGTCACTGGAATAGTTTATTTTATAGTATAGATAGCAAGGTTATAGTGGGGAAGATTTCTTAGTACTATCTTTCAGATTATTTTGGGAGTCTGTCTATTTGAATCTCTGTGAGCTGATGACCATTAGTCAAAGTTTTATTTTGAGAAACTATGGACCTTAATTTCCTAATCTAAAAATCTTTAAGATAATAACCTACCTACTTGGGAGGTTGTGAAGATAAATAAAACAATGTAAGAAATTTAACAGTGCACCTGAAGCACTTAGTGACAAAACACAACACATCTTTAATAAGCAGTAGCTCACTGATCTATTGTATGTATGCCGAAATTGCAATATGGGCTTATGAAACGTAATTTAAAATATTTTAACCACGGCATGAAATCAAAGTAATGTACTGCAACAAACGTTAGTGTTGCTAAACAAATGTTTCCGAGGTTTAATTTAATCCTTAGTTGAATATTTATTGCTTTTTTCATTTTATTTTCCTTCTATAGACAACAGTCTGACTCAAGTAAAAATTATATAGCAAATAAACATTTAATTTTAAAAAAAGACTGTCCTGACACGGTGGTTCACACCTGTAACCGCAGCACTTTGAGAGGCTGAGGCAGGCGGTTCACCTGAGATCAGGAGTTTGAGACCAACCTGGTCAACATGGTGAAACCTCATCTCTACTAAAAATACAAAAGTTAGCAGGGTGTGGTGATGGGTGCCTGTAATTACAACTACTTAGGGGGCTGAGGCAGGAGAATCACTGGAACCCAGGAGGCGGAGGCTGCAGTGAACCAACGTCATGCCACTGCACTCCAGCCTGGGTAACAGAGCAAGACCTGATCTAGAAAAATAAAACAAAGCAAAAAAAACATTTCTTTTAACAATATAATGGTGAGTAATACAAAAGGACTTCTTGTCTCATCTTATTCTGTTATCACGTATTTATCATCTCCCTCTCATTTCCCCTCATGACTCCTTCAGCAAGCAAAGATGAAAACATTGTTTTTTGTTTTGAGATGGAGTTTCATTCTATAGCCCAGGCTGAAGTGGAATGGCACTGCAACCTCTGCCTCCTGGGTTCAAGTGATTCTTCTGCCTCAGCCTCCCTAGTAGCTGGGATACAGGTGCACGCCACCACACCCAGCTAATTTTGTATTTTTAGTAGGGACAGGGTTTCACCATGTTGGTCAGACTGGTCTGGAATGTCTGACCTTAGATGATCTTCCCGCCTCAGCCTTCCAAAGTGCTGGATTACAAGCATGAACCACTGTGCCTAGCCTGAAAACATAGTTTTTAAACATTGGGGCTCTTCTAGACATCATGAAAGGTAAATGGGTTCTGTTGCAACAAATCATTTTACAACCTAGATGTGTTACCATAGAGATTACTCCAAAAGATTGCTGGGCTTCAAAGTTGAAGCCCTGTCAAAGTAATCAAGCTGATTTTCCAGTACAGCAGTGAGTGAATCTGGCAAATTAGATGGAAGGAAGAAACTCTTCAACCCTGGAGGAAGAAGAACAACCACAAACTAAATGGAGAGACGAGGATGTAGATTGATTGTGTATTAATACTTGAGTGCTAAATGCCAGAGATTTAGAAACATAAGCAAAAGCTATGGAGGGGAATAATTACTAATAAAATTGGCTCATGATAGAAGGGTTAAACCCACAGAAATTACCTCACTAGTCATTCCCAATTGCTGCTATAACAAATAAGCACAAATCCAAGGCTTAAAATAACAAAAGCTAATTATGTTACAGTTCTGGAGGCCCCACATATGAAATAGGTGTCTCACTGGGCTCAAATGTGTGCATCTGCAGACCTGTTTTTTCTGGAGGTTCCAGCAGAGAATCTGTTCCCTTGCATTGTCCAGCTTCTCAAAGCTGCCTGCACTCCTTCCCCTATGGATCCTTCCTCCATCTTTTTTTTTTTTTCCTGAGATGGGAGTTTCACTCTTGTTGCCCAGGCTGGAGTGCAGTAACAGGATCTCATCTCACTGCAACTTCCACCTCCCGGGTTTAAGGGATTCTCCTGCCTCAGCCTCCTGAGTAGCTGCAATTACAGGCATGCACCACCAGGCCTGGATAATTTTGTATTTTTTTTTTTATCAGAGTTGGGGTTTCTCCATATTGGTCAGGCTGGTCTCGAACTCCTGACCTTAGGTGATCCACCAGCTACAGCCTCCCAAAGTGCTGGGGTTACAGCCATGACTCACCACACCCACACCCGGCCCCTTTGTCTTTAAAGACAGCAGTGCAGCATCTTCTACTCTCTCTCTCTCTGATTCTGATACAAACTTTTCTGCCTTGTTATTGAACATTCAAAAGCTCTTACTTTTACACTGTACTCTCCCGGAAAATCCATGATAATGTACTTTAAGGTCAGAATACCGACATACAACAGAGCATATATTCACAGGTCCTACGGAATGGAACATAGATATCTTAAGGGCAGGGGCGCTATCTTCCAACTACAATGGGCAGATGGTGTTGGGGAAAATGCTGCACCCAAGAAATTCTTTACACTAAGGACAGTGTATCAGGGACCATCCCGTTTTCTCTTGGTTCACTTAATCCAAGGGTTAGGATAACAATCATGGAAGGAGGACATGCTTCAGAAAAATTAATTGTTTAAAACTTTGGTAGTTTGGGCTTCAATCTAGGTGTAATTTGTTATACATCAACAAATGAAGACATGACCTTTTTTGCTGTGAGTAGAGGGGAGCAAGTTTGTGACTTCAGTTTTCCCTTCACAGTTTTTTCATTTGCAGTACCCCGTAGAGTTTGCAAGTGCATTTTATGAAATATCTAGATTTGCAAGTAATTAAGGATCTTTTTGATTCTTCAGTCTTGAGGATAAAGTATTTTGGAAACTTACATAAAACAAATACCCTTAAAATGATAATAAAATTAAAAAATTACTGTAATCTATTTAACAAATAAATTATGAAAGATAAAATACTTTCTTAATATGAATGAGAATTCAGGTGCAGAAATGACCTTTATTGCCACAAATAGCAACGTTTCTATAAAATCCATATTTTTAAACACAACACTGGTATTTCTCCTAAGTCATCCTATTATAAATAACAAAAATTCCATTTAAAAATAGATTTTGGCCAGATGTGGTGGCTCATTTTTGTAATCCCAGCACTGCGAAGTCGAGGTGGGTGGATCATTTGAGATAAGCTGTTTGAGACCAGCACGGACAATATCTTGAAACCTTGTCTCTACTAAAAATACAAAAATTAGCCAGGCATGGCAGTGGCACCTGTAATCCCAGCTACTTGGGAGGCTGAGGCAAGAGAATTGCTTGAACTCAGAAGGCAGAGTTTGTGTTGAGCTCAGACTGCACCACTGCACTCCAGCCCAGCTGGAAGAGCGATTCTCAAAGTCAAAAAAAAAAAAGACTTCATTCCTTAGAGGAAGACTTCTGTTTCCATTTGGGACCTAGCAGTCTGTACTTTAAAATCACATCTGGCAAGTATTACTCATAGTCAGCTTGAGATATCTTGCATTACACAGTACAATATCATTTATTCCTGGAAAATGTACTTCTACAGAAATATATCTCATATAACTGCCTTTAGCTGAAGAGCTTTTTATAGTATTAGGACATCTGCAACTTCCAAATGTGTCTGCCATTTTAAGTCTTTATAAGATCCCAAATTCCAACTGGACACCTCTCTAAAAAATATGGATCACTTCACAGAGAACACACTTTATAAAAGTGGCTGTTTCTCCTATTAAAGGGGAACATTCCTTCTAAAACACACTTAGTTTTTGATACATGGGATCTCAAAGAAGGCATATCAAAGTTGCATTAAGCCCAGTTTTTCTTTTTCTTTTTCTTTTGTCTCTTTTCTTTTTTAAATTTTTTTTGAGACAGAGTCTCACTCTGTCACCCAGTCTGGAGTGCAGTGGTGCAGTCTCAGCTCACTGCAGCCTCTGCCTCCTGGATTCCAACAATTCTCCTGCCTCAGCCTCCTAGGTAGCTGGAATTACAGGCATGCACCACCATGCCCAGCAAATATTTGTATTTTTAGTAGAGACAGGGTTTCACCATATTGGTTAGGCTGGTCTTAAACTCCTGACCTCAGGAGTTCCACCCACCTTGGCATCTCAAAGTGCCAGGATTACAGGCATGGACCACTGTGCCCAACTCTGAGGGCGCAGTCTATTTCTGAGGATCCCTGATAGCCCTCTTCCTGGGAGACTGTCAGTAAATTTTCAAGTTAGCAATTTCCTCACTGTCATTGGTGATGTTGCACTGGCCACTAAGGAAAACAATCCCCAGAATACTAAAATTAATGTTCTCTTTACACTGCTGTCACAAATGAATGGATTTTCAAATAGAAATTATACAAGGAAAATTGCTTTCAGAACAAGACCACATTCTGCAAGAAAAATGTCATGCACTGTTTATTTGTCTGACCAATGCTTGGGCTTCTAGGAAATAGAGTTTATTATAGAGAATTATGATGGGCCTTTGACAGACATTACAACAGGACACTGTGAGAAAAAATGTTGTTTGGTCAACACAGAGCATTTGTCAGGGAGACTACTGTAGATGAACTGACATTCCCCTGTTAGCCTCAATTTTATGACTACATTTTTAAGCATTTTAGTCTTCATCACCAAGAGTAAAATGTAAGATAGATTGCTAAATTATAATAATTATATTTCTCATTATCCAAGGTACACCCTAATATACATTCCTTAAAAAGTCAACAGCATATTCTTTCCTTGTATACGAAGTTTACTTGAATACCAATATTATAAATTTCATGGGATGACAATTATTGTGTGATGCTTGCATCAGGGAGAATTTTCTAACTTACAACTCATTTTATTTTCCCAGTAACTAATCAGATCAACTTGTTTTGGGCTGATCTCCAAGTTTTAGATTGACAGGTTTTATAAAAGGATAAACAGATGTGGAGAATAGAGGCCAAAGAAAAGGCTGAGGGAGAAATATTATGTTTAAACTATTGAAGGAGTTTATCTTTAGCTCTCAATGAAATTAATTATTGGTCCAACTGGCTAAATAGAATCTTCAGGATCATTTTTTAATAATTTCCCTCCTTACATATACCATATACCTCTTCCAGTAGCGACTGTCATGTACTAAATGTCTTGAATGTTTTCTTTCATTTTACTTTCATAAGACCCTGAGGAAGTGACTTTTTATTAACCCTGTTACTCACAAAAAAATTGGTATCTCAGGCACTGAAACAAGTTGCTTAAGATCTCATAGTTTGAAAATGGCATGACAGCCCTCATTTAAACTTCTCTGCTGTACTACCTCTGATTCATGATCAATTCCTGTGAAATAAACTATGTTTATATCTCTCGAATCCACTACTCTACATCAATAAAGCTACCTTAGTTTTCTATCTTCTCTCCTTTCAATATCAGCACTTGCTGATATTAAAATGATATTAGTGCTGGCATTAGTGCTATGGCACTAATGTCATAATGCATCTCTGCAATGTCATATGGCATCTCTGCAAGTAGACTAGAAAGTATAAGCTTTAAAGAATAAAAATCAGAAACTAAGACTGGGTACATAATAATAATAAAAATGATCAAGAAGATTAGAACACCCAGTGTTCACCTCTTACATGGTGTGATGGTTGACACTGAGTGTAAACTTGATTGAAGGATGTAAAGTGTTGATCGTGGGTGTGTCTGTGAGAGTGTTGACAAAGAAGATTAACATTTGAGTTAGCAGACTGAAAGAGGGAGACCCACTCTCAATCTGCTCTGCTTGGGGTACCATCTAATTAGCGACCAACACAGCTAGAATAAAGCAGGCAGAGAACATGAGAAAAGGAGACTGTCTGAGTCTTCCATCCTTCTTCCTTCTGTGCTGGATGCTTCCTGTCCTCAAGCATTGGATTCTTGAACAAGGTCTTTGGTTTTTGTACTCTTGGACTTACACCAGTAGTTTTCCAAGGGCTTTTGAGCCTTCAGCCACAGACTGAAGTCTGCACTGTTGGCTTCCCCATTTTTGAAGTTTTGGGACTCGAACTGGCTTCCTTGCTGCACAGCTTGGAGATGGCCTATTGTGGGGCTTCACCTTGTAACCTTGTTAGTCAAAACACCTTAATAAACTCCCTCTTATATATACATCTATCCTATTAGTCCTGTACCTCTAGAAAACTCTGACTAATACACATAGTATCCCTGAATCTGGCCTTATCCTTTTTCCATCAATTCACCCATTCACTAATTATATTTAGATAATCTTTTCTGACGAGAAACCATTACTCCAAAGCTACTCTGCTAAGCCACTCTGCTTAGACTCTCCAACGCTTTTCACCATCCTCTGAGTAATATCTAAAATAGGGAGCTTCTCAACTTACTTCTCCCTTTAAACATTTGGGGGAGGGTTGATAGCAGATCTACCTATTAATAACCAAGTTTCTGTCTAAGCACTCACTCCCCACAAATTCTACCTTCAAATCATCCATACTTACTTTCTTAAGATTGCATTCTCGAGATGCAAAATCTGAAAAGAGAATTCATGAGACTTTATGTGTAAGTGACTTACGAAGGTATTTCTTTCAGGATATGCCAGTGAAGGGGAAGAAGGCAAGCAAATGTGCTAAGTCACACAAAGTCTCATAAAAGGAAGCTATGTGCTGATGTTCGAGGACATGCTCCAGAATAATTTATACCTCAACTTTGTTGCAACCTGGGGCAGCACTACTGGGCTCTGATGTTTGAAGGTGTTGATCATGGGCTAAAAACCTTTGAAGGGAGAGGGAAACATAAACTCCAGATGTATCATCTAAGCAGAACCCATAGCACTATGGCACCTCTGCAAGTAAAGTAGAAAGTATAAGCTTTAAAGGAAAAAATTTCAGAAATTAAAAAGGGGTACACAATAATACTAAAAATGATCAAGATGATCAGAACACCCAAAGTTCACTTGTAGATTCTCTAGTTCCCCCTAAAGAATTAAATAAAATTCCTCAATAAGGCAAAACATTTATTTGTCTTTTAATTCTACACCTTCCATCTACAGCAATTATTTATGATTACAAAACCAAAAATCTTCTTGTAGAATTGACTGTTTATGTTTTTCTCCCCTTTTTAATTAGAATATTTGTTTTTTGCTTGTTAAGTTCTCTAAAGAGTCTGAATACTAGGCCTTTGTCAGATGCATTGTTCGTGATCTCCTCCCCTTTAATAGTTTGTCTATTTCCTCTGCTGATAGTTTCTTTTGCTGTGCTGATGCTCTTTAGTTTAATTAGGTCCCAATTGTCTATTTTTGTTGTCGTTGTTGATGTAATTGCTTTTGGAAACTTAGCCAAAAATTCTTTCCCAAGGCTGACGTCACAAAGAGTATTTTCTAGGTTGTATTCTAGGGTTTGCATAGTTTGGGGTTTTATGTTTAAATCTTTGATACAATTGGAGTTAATCTTGTACATTGTGAAAGGTAAGGATCCAGCTTCAGTTGTCTATATTGGCTAGCCAGTTATCACAGCACCATGTACTGAATAGAAGTCCTTTACTCAATATGAAAAAATAATTAGTTTCATTAATCATCAAATAAATGCAAATCAAAACTATGATGAGATGCCATCTCATACTAGTCAGAACAACTATTATGAAAAAGTCAAAAATCAACAGATACTGGAGAGGCCACACAGAAATGGAAACACTTGTACACTGCTGTTGGAAATGTAAATCAGTCCATCCACTGTGGAAAGCAGTCTGGAGATTTATCAAAGAACTTAAAACAGAGTTACCATTCAACCCAGCAATTCCATTACTAGGTGTATATCCAAAGGAAAATAAATCATTCTACCAAAAAGCCAGATTCACTCTCATGTCCATCGCTGTGTTATTCACAATAGCAAAGACATAGAACTAACCAAGCTGCCCATCAGTGGTGGATTGGATAAAGACAACTTGTTACATATGCACCATGGAATACTACACAGCCATCAAAAAGGAAATCATGTCTTTCACAGCAACATGGAGGACATAATCCTAAACAAATTAGTGCGGCAACTGAAAACCCGAATACTACATGTTCTCACCTATAAATGAGAGCTAAACACTGAGTACATGGACCTAAACGTGGGAACAACAGACACTATGGACTCCTAGTTGGGGGACGGAAGAAGGAGGGCATGCATTAAAAAACTACTTATTGGGTACTATGCTTACCACCTGGTATCAAGATCCATACTCCTAACCTCAGCATCATGCAATATTCCCATGTAACAAACCTGCACGTGTATCACCATATCTAAAACAAAAGTTGAAATTAAAAAATAAAAAACGAAAATAACAAATATCTTTTATACTTTCTTGTTTTGCCCTTGTAAGTGGAAAGTATCTCTCTCCATAAGAGCAGAAATTCAATTATATTCATTCTGCAATATTCTCCTCTATTTTTGTTTAAAATATGTAAGTGTCTGAAAACATAACACGTCTACTATTTCTGATCTGTAGAATTTCTGGTATGTCTGAGTACATAAATATTTCTTCCGCTTATGTGGATATAACATGGATGTTATTGTAGGTTTGCTTTCAAATCCAGTTATCATCTTTTAGTTGCAAAATTTATTTGCTATACTCTTTTTTTTTCAACTGTCTTCTGACAAGAATATCCCAAATAGAACTTCTGGTGAGAGACTAAAAGAGTCAACAGGAGATTAAGATCTATTTTATTCTCGTGCTCTCTATTCGATGAAGCTTTCAAAACATGGGTCATCTTCTTCTGAGCTCCAATGTCCAATGAAGCAATCATTCTCTCTGTGTCTCCAGGTCCCACAGAACTGGCATGAGGCAATTTTACCTCTCTCTAAGACCCTTTATACCCTTGAGGTGGTAGTTGCCTCTTGTTTCTAATCTGAGTTGTTTCAAAATCAGTGTTGGCTTCTTAATTAATTTATCACTTATGTGATCAGTTCTGTCTTTTTAATTTCTTCTACTTGAAATGCAAGGCGCAAATAAAACACAAATGGAGGTAGATATTCAACATTATCACAAAGATTGTTTTAATTTTTTTTTTAAGACTGTGTTTCACCACGTTTGTCAAGCTAGTCTTGAACTCCCGACCTCAGGTGATTGGCCCGCCTTGGTCTCCAAAGTGCTTAGATTATAGGCATGAGTCACCACGCCTGGCCTTAATTAATTTTTGTATATTCTAACTTATCAGAACTGAGAAAGAGGTACTGTATACCCCCATCTACTACTGCGTTGTTTCTGTCAGATCTTTCTATACATTGTAATTTAAAAATCATCTTATGATAGCATTTCATTTTATATATTATGCTCATGTATGGAATTTTTCATCATAAATTACATATATAATCACATTCAATGATTTTTCCCCATTTATTTATTTTGTTTTTAAATTGAACATTTATGGTTTGGCATTATAATTTCTGATTTATTCATTTTTATGTACATAATATATTAATGGGATTAATTTCACCTTTAATAATGTGTCACAACTTTGGTTTATAGATGGTTTCATAGACAGGATATATAATTTTTCTATGTTATATGCTATATATTGAAACTCCAAAAGAATATATTCTATCTTAATTTGGGGATAATTTTCATTCTACAGAAAAGTAAATAGTACAGTTATATATTTCACTTGGCTTTCTCTTATGGTAACATCATGTACAGTATGGAACATTTACCAAAGTCAACAAATTAACTTTGAGACAATTCTATTTTAAAAAGCATAGATCTTATTCAAATTTCACAAGTTTTCCTGCTAATGTCCTTCTTCTCTTCCAAGAGCCAGATATTGGAAATCCAGTAAATAGCAAGTAGGATGGTGAATCGAGCAAAGCAATCAACCAACCAATAAACAAAACTATACAGAGCTGAGCTACAGAAGACCAGAAATATAGGAAAGATTTTTAAAAATTGCAGTAAAGAAAAGGCAGATTATTCACACCCAAAAAAGAGATTTTCTTGGATAATCTCAAATGTAATAATGGAGGCCAGAATAAAGAAAAAGTATTTTTAGCAGACTGAGATAAAATAATTTGTCAATCTAAATTTCAATAAACAGCTAAACTCATAGGTGGGTGTTGAACAATGAGAACACATGGACACAGGGAGGAGAGCATCACACACAGTTAATGCAAAGTAAGAGTTATATTGAGGAGGCTTTTCTGAGTGCAGTTCAATATGACACTTTGAGGAAGAATCCAAGGGAATAAATATCTTAACCTCGTTCACTGCTTTCTGTACCATTTACTGGAAATCACATTGAGTAATTCAACTAAATACCCATGGTCAAAGGAGCCTGCTGATGGACTCCTCAATGATTACTCTTCCAAAATTGAGAGTGAATAATGGAAAGTAGATCAAAAGGAACAAAATAATGCAAATCAATTCCTACAAATGTCAAGTTTAATTATATTTCTAGAATATTTAATTATGGATATTAGAAAATATTATTTGAGTCTTACATAATTTTATTCCTGTATATTAAAACAAATTCATAGACTCTGTCAAATAACACAGACCATTTAAATTCATTTCTTCAGAAGATGCAGATAATGCTTAATGTATTTATGCCAAAATAATGTAAGAATTAAAACCAAAATTATCTGTTTTATCTTTCAATATCAAAGAAAGAGCCAATCAAATAGGTTCCATGGATCAGAGGTCCAACAAAATACAGCTTTAGCTAATATTTTAAGCTTAGTGAATCCTCCTTAAGTCTGTTAAGATGATGTTGAGCTGTCACTTCTTTTGTTGGCTATGACCACTGCCTCACTTCTCTGCAGGATGAACTTACAGGCAAAGTGCTTATGTGAGGACTTTCAGCTGTGACAGACATGACTTGTTTCTCTTTAGGGCAAGATGAGACTTCCAAAACCATTGGATAATATTACTGGGCATCAAGGGGAATAAAGGAAAGAAAAATCTCAAGCTGACCCATCTAAGGACATGAGTGACATTGGAGTATAATGAAATGGTGCCACAAAAGTCTCTCAATAAAACTAGAATAAATGAGATAAAGCAAGATAAATTAGAGCCACGGTGCACATATCTAGAGAAGGTGATATGTACCAAAAATAAATGAAAAGACCTAAATAAAACCATTTTGGTTTAATTGCTTTGTATTTTCTGCATAAATACGTATTTCTTTTGTTGGAAGAGTCTTTCTTTCTCCATTAGAAGAGTATTCTAAAGATAGGCCAATAATATCCACTTTCTTCTTCTTTGCTTCACTGACCATGAGTAAGGTTTACGAAGAAGACATGGGTTTTCAATAATTATGCACTGTTGACTGGCTACATTCATAGCTTCAGTTCTTAGTCTCTGAATATGCAGATAAACATCCCAGAATTTAATCTTATCAACATCAGAAAAGCAATTGTGAATCTTCACAAAAACCCAGTCTAGTTAAAGACAAAGCAGTACAATTTCAGGTAGGCTTCTCATTCATTTGTAGAGAAACAGCAATATCAGAACAACACGTGTACAGACCACAGCATGGTATGGAACTGTCAGTCTCATTTTTCCTAAAGGGCACATCAAGGATACTCAAAGACTGTTACAACGATACAATTTATTTAACTCGTGTTCTAAAATTATTAAGTTTTTGTATTAATTGGCTAGGACTGCCATCACAAAGTCTCACATATTGGATGGCTTAAACGACAGAAATTTATTTTTATCCCGTTCTAGAGGCTAGAAGTCCAAGATCAATGTGTCAGCAGGTTTGTGTTTTTCTGTGGCCCCTGTCCTAGGTTCTCAGATAGCCAGTTCACAGGGCCTTTTCTCTTTTTCTTCCTAGCAGGACACCAGGCCTAGAGTCCTAGTGTCCTGTGTGCAGGACTGCCGCATCTGAGACTTTGAGTGGCTGCTGCATATCAAACTCTGACTTTGTATTTTCAAGCTGCACAGAATCATCTGCAAAGTAAGGTGAGACCCAAGGATATCATCCTGAACTTGCCAGGGTTTACAGGCAATGAGTCATTGGCCAAATTGAAACCGATGCTTTTATTGTGGATATATCAGAAAGTCTTCCTACCAGGACACCAGGCCTAGTGGATTAGAGTAACATATGATGACCTCATTTGATCATAACTACTTCTCTAAAAGCCCTATCTCCAAACACAGTTACATTGGAAGTTAGGACTTCAACCCATGAAATTTAGGGGAACACAAGTTAATCCATCACAATTTCTCATAGCTTTTCATTTTTAATCTCTCTGACAAAGAGCTGAAATGAGCTGTGACATAAGATTAAATATGTGGAGTTAGTCTTTACAATTCTGTAGCCCAGGTAATAAGCATCTGCTTTAACACTACTGAAGTAACCTAACTAACAATGTATTAATCCAGGATATCCAGTGTTCTTATGTTTGAATCATAAGATGGTGTTGCATAACCAGGCAAAAGAAACAGTTTCCGTTTTACTTCACTTGTTGGGGTAATTATCTCCTTGAGGGCATGTTGTCTCTGCTAGACAGTGTCAGTGAGCTTGGACTGTGTAAGCTCTTCCAGGAAATACATATGTCTCTAATGGGTTGAGGAGTCTGAGATAAACAAAGGAAACAAAAACAAAAATACACAAACACTTCTATTGAAATTGTTGAAAACTGCTTTGAAGTAAATTCAAGTACCCAAAGAGAACAGGAATGATGTCATAAAAAGCAGAGGCTTTTCAACTTCACAGCTGGGCAGACAGGAGGAACTGGGGAGAGTGGCTGCTGCATTTCAAACTCTGTATTTTGAAGCTGCACAGAATCATCTGCAAAGTGAGATGAGACCCAAGGACATCATCCTGAACTTGCCAGGGTTTACAGGCAATGAGTCATTGTACAAATTGAAACCGATGCTTTTATTGTGAATATATCAGAAAGTCCTTCAACAGTTTGTGGGTATCTGTGTTCATTTAATTGTCTTATTTTAATCTGAACAACCGCTCTTTAATAAATGCAGCACCCTCATCTGTAGATTTAGCTTATGCCCACTTCTACTTTGCCTAGTAACGCCTAATCATATGTGAAGCTCAAAAATGCAAAAATCAGAAACAGTAACTCTCTGCTCTTCTAGTTCAGCAAGTTTCCCCTTCCTTGGGGCTCTGCATTGCACCTGGTCAACACTCCCTCCCACGCTTATCATTCATTACCTAGGGCACCTGTATGTCATGAGACCAACAGAAATCTTTCCTTGAATTCAAGACCTTCCACCTATACACTCTAAATTGGAGCAGGCTCAAAAGTTAAAGTCATGGAAAATTGGGAAAAATAATGAATGGAAAAAGATGTAACAGGAACATACTCACAGAAATATCATGTATTTACAATAATCAGACAAAATCGATAAAATGCTTATAGTCAATAGCTTTTCTAGAAATTACTAGATTTACCCTCTACCAATTACAGATTTAATTCACTAGGAACTATGAAAATCTACATTTGTATGCACATACTGAAACCTCAACATATACGAGGTTAAAAAAAAACAGAGAGAAACTGGCAAAACACCATTATTGTTGGATATTTCAGCACATTTCTGTAGGTAATTAATTAAACCATTAGATCAAAATCAGTAAGAATGTACATGATTGGAACAGCAGAAACAACAGATTTGAACAAATGAACATATAAAAATCTGCACTGAATAATTGAAAATATATATAAAAATTAAGTATTTACTAGCAAAAGCTAACTTCAACAAATTTTGAAATGTTGGGCTCAAACCAACCATACTTTTTGCTAGACTGCTATTAGTTTTAAAATAAGGTGAAAACAGACGAAGACAATGATATAATTACAAATCTCCAAGAAAAGAAAAAAAATATCCAAAAAAGCGAAATTGGTGTTTACACAAGGAATAAAATGTTGATTTTACATTAGAAATTAAATAATTCAATTCATTGTATTAAGTTATTAAAGGATAATAATTATATGATCATCTCAACAGACATACCATTAATACATTTGATTAAAAATTAAAAACCTATTTATAATTAAAAAATAAAGAAACTTATAATTCCAGACAAAATAGGTACCTTTTCATTCTAAAAGAGGGAAATTTAATGACTAGATGGTAGAAACATACTTTTTAATATGAAGAGCAAAGTAAGGATGTTTAGGACTTCTATGGAAGTCACTGTATATTGTAGTAACTGGAGATAATAAATTAAAAAAAGCACAAAATGGAGGGAAAGCAAAAGCATCATCACTTCTAGATGATTTAAGATAATAGAAACTGCAAACTTATTAATTAAAATTAATGAGAAAATTTGGCCATATTTCTGAAAATTACATAAATTTCTGTTTATTGCTATGTACTTGTAAGAACCAGCTAGAAAATGTATGCTTTAAAATTCCACATAAAATGGCAACAAAAATAAAGTACCAACAATAAATTTAACTAAATTTGTGTAATTGTTTTACAGAAAAAAAAATTTAATGAAAGTAAGTACAATACCAATGGAAATGGAAAGACAATTATGGTCTTAATAATTTACATCTACATTCTGGGAATATTTATATAAATAATGTATCACAACATATACTTTCAAAAAAGAAAGTCAGGAAAACTGATGCAATGATATAGAGGAAAAGAGATTTTAATGACATATCAATGAATTAAACATTACCTAGGATTATTGTTTTTGTTCAAATGTTTTCTGAGATTATTGGCTTAAAAGAGGTAATCCTGGGAAGGTAATATATCATTTTAATGCAATCTTTGCAAGTTGCTAGTTTAAATACTTCCCATAAGAAAAATAAAATATAGAAAATATATTGCCCATGAAAGGAGATACTGTGAATTCCTTCTTTGCATATTTCACACTTCTACTGCAAAATTGAAAATTCCTTAGCCTGTATTAACCTTTACTTTTTTAAATAAACCCTAATTTATAAACTATGTTGCAATATAGATTGTGAAATGAAAGTAAATGATTTGTTATACTGCAACTTATACAAATATTAAAAGCTGTGAATCTATCATAATATCAATTTAGTTCTTTAATTAATGTATATCCCTATGTTTAAGAAATTAACACAAATAACTAAAATATATATTCAAAACTGTTAAGGGTCATAGAAAAATACCCAAAGTTCTACAGAAATTCGGGGACCGCAATATTTCCAGGAGAAGGTTTTGACAAAGGAACTTAAGAGTCTAACTCCAGGGTGACATGAATGATATTCCCTTTTGGTACCCACCACGTTCTAAGCATTCCAGTTACACACAGGTGGTTTTATTCATCTAACTTCCTGTAGTTATCGCTTGAGTTCAAGACCTAACAGGTCTGGTTCCTGCCTAGAATGTGCTACTTCATTTATGCCAACGCACTAATTTTTAAGACACACGTTCAATCAATGGATAAACATTTAATCTTGGCAAAATGCAGCTCCATGACATAGGAAATACTCTCACTTGTCTCCCAGTTAATCATGTCCTTCCCTCTTTGTGGATACCTCTGTAACTCCTACCCAGCATACAACCTGAGATACTTCTTCTAGAATGTTAAGCAGAAATGTTGTAGCTTAAAATCATTACACTTAATACTGAACTCACCCAAGGATCACCCCTCAACTCTCTCAGCACTGGACCTTTTTTTTTGAAGTGAGAATAAAATGAGGTATTTGAGAATTCATTGCATGGGCATCTCCTCCTAATATATGTAAAAATGGCATGCAATATGACATAATCAGCATCTACCTGGCCTGTATTTAAAAGACAATGCATCCAATGTGTTTTTGATCCCTTCCTTTGTGTACATGACCTCCAGAATAAGGGCCTTGATTTTTTTTATTATTTCTGACTTCTATATTTTTCTCTTTTTTCTCTCTTTCTCTCTGAAGCTTAATATTAGATTATGTTTCCTCTGACTTAAGAAGAAAAGACTCCAACTTCTGAAGCAAATATATCTTTTCAGCTGTTGCCCAAGTTATCTCTTTGTTTTTTAATCACAATATCCTTAGATCCTAGAACTGGCACTGAAAATTTATTTGCTGAATGTGTATTACTGATTCTTTCTTCAAAGTCAGGCTTTCTCAAAGAACAGTCCACGCTTGCAGACTTTCTTCTTTTTTTTTATTCACGCCCATTCAGTAATTTCACTATCTTCTCTAATAAAACATTTTGCTCTTCTTTCATCATCATAGTAAATGACCCCACACAAGCTCTCCAAATTATTATTTTCTTCATGACCATTATTGAATGTTACCCCACATCAAGGCTGTCCTACCTCTTTTCCATTTTCTGCATGTAACTTCTCATTTCAGTATTATAAATGTTATGACACTATGCTTTCCCACCTGGATTATTGTAATCCCTTTTGACTCATTTTGCATATTATCAGCCTTATTCTGTTCATCTTACACATTTTCTTAAGGTTGTTAAAATTAAAATAATCCTGAATCTTTTTTTTACATAAATCAAAATGTTTAGTTAAAGAAACCAAGCTCATAATCGTGTTGTATAAGAATATTTTTAGGTTAACCCTGTCCTCTTTCTCCAGATATATCTCCACATTCTTTCATCAGTTTAATCAGTTTGAACCATTTGATATGTATGATTTCCTAAATGTACAATACTATCTGATTTACTCAAATTCCTAGCTTGTCTAGAGTAAATGTATACCTTAGTTTAAAAGAAAAAATTAGGAGAACATATAAACCCATTCCAGACTCTAACAAATCCTCTAGGAAGATTTTCCTTTTATTGTATATTCATTTCTACCCATCACCCTTCAGTGTTGACCATATTGTATTTTGTGCTCTTCCTCTCTGTGAAAGCATGTAGATAAGATATATGAAATGAGTAATTGAATGGAGACCTGATTAAATTTTTGGTTATAAAACATAGCTGCTGCTCCCCCGCCCCCACCCCACCAAGAAGATACAGCTTGGATCACAACACCCACGTACTTTCAAACATCTTGAAAGCCTTCCCAAGAAGGATGACTACAAATAAGCTCAGACAGAGGCTAAAATAAATACCTAACTCTTCAATCCCCAGACACCAAAAAATATCTACTAACATCAATGCCATCCAGAAGAAATGAACTCACCAAATAAACTAAGGCACTAGAGACCAATTCTGGAGAAACAGAGTTATGTGCCCTTTCAGAGAATTCAAAATAACTGTGCTGAAAAAACTCAAATTCAAGATAACTCAGAGAAGAATTCAGAATTCTATTAGATAGATTTAATAATGACATTGAAATAATTACAGAGAATCAAGCAGAAATTCTAAAGCTGAAAAATTCAATAGGTATGTATTATAATGAATAAGAGTCCTTTAATTGCAAAATTGATGAAGCAAAAGAATTAGTGAGCTTGAAGACAGGTTATTTGAAAATACACAGAGAGACAAAAGAAAAAAATTAAAAAACAATACAACACATCTACAGGATTTGGAAAATGGCATCAAAAGGACAAATTGAAGAGTTGCTGGCCTTAAACAGGAACTAGAGAAAGAGACGGGGGCACAGAGTTTATTTAAAGGGATAATAACAGATAACTTTCCAAACCTAGAGAAAGATATCAATATCCAAGTATAAGAAGGTTATAGAACATCAGTCAGCTTTAACCCAAATAATACTACCTCAAGGCACTTAACAGTCGAACTCCCAAAAGTCAAGAATGAAAAAGGATTATAAAAGCAGCAAGAGAAAAGAAACAAATTACATACAATGGAGCTCCAATACAACTTGCAGCATACTTTTCCATGGAAACTTTACAGTCCAGGAGAGAGTGGAATGACATATTTAATATACTGAAGAAAAAAGTCCAAACCTTGCCCTCTAGAAGATTTTATCTAATAAAAGTATCTTTCAAACTTGAAGGAGAAATAAAGACTTTTCCAGACAAACATAAGATGAGGAGTTTCATCAATACCAGAACTGTCCCACAAGAAATACTAAAGGGAGTACTTTCACCAGAAAAAAGACATTAATAATCAATAAATAATCACCTGAATATATGAAACTCACTGGTAATAATGTACACAGAATGCCACAGAATTTTATAACACTGTAAGTATAGTGTGTAAACTACTCTTATCCTGAATAGAAAGACTGAACAATAAATAAATCAAAAATAATAACTACAACTTTTCAAGACATAATCAGCACAATCAGGTATAAACACAAAGAGCAAAATTTAAATAGCATAAGGACAAAGTTGAGGCATAGAGTTTTCTTGGTTTTTGTTTGTTTGCTTATGCAAATAGTGTTATGTTATTATCCTTTTAAAATAATGGGTTATAAGGTAGTATTTCCAAACCTTGTGTTAAATGAAGCTAAAAAATATACAATGAATGCACAAACAATAAAAAGCAAGGAACTAAATTTTAATATGAGATAAAATCACTTTCACAGAGGAAGAAAGGAAGGAAAGAGATAGAAAACTACAAACATCAAAAAAAATCCACAAAAAAATGTCAAGAGTAAGTCTTTACTTATCAATGATAACATTTAATGGAAATGGACTAAGCTTTCCATCAAAACATAAACGAGCTGAATGGATGAAAAAACAAGACCCATTGGTCTGGTGCCTACAACAAATACACTTCACTTATAATGACACACGTGGATTTAAAACAAAGGAATGAAAAATGATATTTCATCCCAAGGGAAACAAAAAAAACAGCAAGTCACTGTACTTATATCAGACAAAATAGATTTTAAGACAGAAACTATGAAAAGGGCACTACATAATGATAAAGGGATCAATTTAGCAAAAGAATGTAACAATTTTAAATATATATGCACCCAACACTGGAACACCCACATATATAAAGTAAATATTATCAGAGCTAAAGATAGAGATAGGCCCCAATACGATGATAACTGGAGGCTCTAACCACCCCACTTTTGCATTGGATAGATCTTTCGAGGAGAAAATGAACAACAAAAAATTAGACTTAAACTGTAAGTTAGATCTAATAGATATTTACAGAATATTTCATCCTACAACTGCAAAATACACATTATTTTCCTCACCAGATGCATTATTCTCAAGGATAGACCATGCATTAGGTCACAAAACAAGTCTTGAAACGTTCAAAAATAATTGAAATAATATCAAACATCTCTTCTGGCCACAATAAAATAAAAATATGTATTAATAAAAAGATTTTGGGGAACTATATAAACACATGGTAATCAAACAATATGCTCCTGAATGATCAGTGGGTCAATGAAGAAATTTTAAAAAATTGAAAATGTATTGAAACAAATGAAAATGAAAACATAACATACCAAAATCAATGGAGTATAGCAAAAAGAAACACTGAGGAAATTTCACAGCTCTAAGTGCCTACATTAAAAATGAAGAAAAACTTCAAGTGAGCAATCTAACAATCCATCTTAGAGAACTAGAAAAGCATGAGCAAATCAAACTCAAAATTAGAAGAAAAGAAATAAGAAAAATCAGAGAAGAAATAAAAATTTAAAAATCCAAACATAAGTGAAAAAAAAAGTTTTTTAAAAAGTTAAACAAAATTTATAAATCTTTAGCCAGACTAATAATAAAAAAGACGATTTGAATAAATAAAATCAGAAATTAAAAAGGAGACACAACTGATACTGCAGAAATGCAAAGGATCACTTGTGGCTACTATGAGCAACTATATGCCAATGAACTGGAACATCTAGAAAAAACAGACAAATTTTTAGGTAAACACAAGTTATCAATATTGAACCAGGATGAAATTTAAAACCTGAATAGACAAATAACAAGCAACAAGATGGAAACTGTATTTAAAAATCCTATAGTAAATAAATGCCTGAGACATGATGAACTAATTAAAATATTTAAAGAAGAGCTAACACCAATACTACTCAAACTATTTTGATAATTAGAGGTGAAGTGATTACTTCCAAATTCATTCTACAAGGCCAATATTACTGTAGTACCAAAACCAGACAATGATACATCCACAAAAAAAACTGTAGCCCAATATTGCTGATGCATATTGAGGCAAACTTTATCAATAAAATACTAGGAATATAAATTCGACAATATATTAGAAAGATCATTCATCAAGACCAAGTAGCATTTATCCCTGCAATGCAAGGATGGTTCAACATATGCAAATCAATCAGTGCGATACATCATAACAACAGAATAAAGGCAAAAACATGATTATTTCAATTGATGATTTAAAAGAATTTGATAATATTCAATGTAACTTTATTATAAAAATTTTAAGGAAAAATATAACTTGGAGATAGAAGGAACATACCTCAACATAATAAAAGCAATATATGAGACGCCCATGGCTGGTATCCTATTAAATGGAGAAAAATTGAAAGCACTTCCTCTAAAATCTGGAGCATAAAAGCATGTCCACTGTCACCACTGTTAATATAGTACTGGAATTTCTAGCTAGAACAATCAGACAAGAGAAAGATATAAAAGACGTCCAAACTGAAAAATAAGGCTGGATATAGTGGCTCACCCCTTTAATCCCAGCACTTTGGGAGGTCAAGGTGGGTGGATCACCTGAGATCAGGAGTTCTATTACAGCCTGGCCAACATGGAGAAACCCCAACTCTATTAAAGATATAAAAATTATCCAGGCATGGTAGCACACACCTATGATCCCAGCTTCTTGGGAGGCAGAGGTAGGAGAATTGCCTCAACCTGGGACCTGTTGCAGTAAGCCAAGAACCCACCACAGTACTCCAGACTGGGCAACAGACCAAGACACCATCTCTCTCTCTCTCTCTCTCTCTCTCTCTCTCTCTCTCTCTATATATATATATATATATATATATATATATATATGTATATATATATATAATATATATATAATATATATATATATAATATATATACACAT
>CM052650.1:27007864-27035562 GCA_028533165.1 Leontopithecus rosalia
TGTAATCCCAGCACTTTGGGAGGCCAAGGCGGGTGGATCACGAGGTCAAGAGATCGAGACCATCCTGGTCAACATTGTGAAACCCCGTCTCTACTAAAGATACAAAAAATTAGCTGGGCATGGTGGCGCGTGCCTGTAATCCCAGCTACTCAGGAGGCTGAGGCAGGAGAATTGCCTGAACCCAGGAGGCGGAGGTTGCAGTGAGCCGAGATCGCGCCATTGCACTCCGGCCTGGGTAACAAGAGCGAAACTCCCTCTCAAAAAAAAAAAAAAAAAAAAAAAAACTCCTCTTTTGTTTTTTTCTTTGTTTTGTTTGAAGTTGAGGTCTTCTAACAGTTTGTCAATTTTATCACAAAGTATTTCTTGTATCTTAATGTTACTGTAAATGAACTAATTTTTAAAGTTTATTTTGAAACTTTATGTTGCCGATATACAAAAATACAATTATTTGTTTATATTGATTATGTATAAAATATGTTCTAAATTAAAAGTTGCTTTTAGTTGATTTTTTAAAGATTCCTTAATATTTTCTACATAATAATTATATTGTCCATGGATAAACACAATTTTACTCTATAATTGCAAAAATATATGCCTTTTATTTTATTTTTTTCTCCATAATATCGTTCTAAAGTCTTTAGTAAAACAATGAGAGCAATCATAGAGAGCAACTTTGTAATCAACTTTAGCTTCCTCGGATTAATGCTACTTAGTGATGATACTATATTCTTCCTCTATACTGTTTTATTCTATTTGCTAATATACTGCTAAGAATTGTTCTTCTATGATTTTGATGGATATATGCATATAATTTTCTTTTTTGAAGGAAGCACTTTCATGTGGTTTAATGTTAATTTAATCCATGCAATGGGTTCAGAAGTGTTGCTCTACTGTTCTGCATGCTGAAAGTTTATAGAAGGCTATATTTACATTTGTACTGCTTAGTGATTAGGTTGGTTAGTTCGAAAGTAATTGTGGTTTCAGACCAAGAATTTTAAATCATTATAACTAGGCTCAAACACATCTTTATTAATCAAAATAGGAATCACTACAATAAATACATTTGTGCCAATTATATATATATATATATATATATATATATATATATATATATATTTTTTTTTCCTTTAGCCTGAAATCTGTGCTTTGGAATTCAATGAATTCTTGGAAAGCGTTTTCTGCATCCTGCTAATTGTGACAAAAAGTTGTCAAGGTGCTTGAAAAAGTGGTATATGGTTGGCAAGAGGTCAGGTGAATATGGCAGATAAGGCAAAATTTTGTAGCCCAACTCGTTCAACTTTTGAAGTGTTGATTGTCTGACAGTCATTTGGGCGTTGTTGATGCAATTAGGCTCTCTCCATTGACCAATTCTGACTGCAGGCGTTGCAGTTTTTGGTACCTCTCATCAATTTACTGAGTATACATCACCGATGTAATCGTTTCACTGGGATTCAGAAAGCCATAGTGGATCAGATCAACAGCAGACAACCCAACAGTGACCACAACAGTTTTTGGTGCAAGTTGCACTTTGGGAAGTGCTTTGGAGCTTCTTCTCAGTCCAGCCACTGAGATGGTCATCCCTGGTTGTTGTATAACATCCACTTTTTATAACATCAACAATTCAATTGAGAAATGGTTTGCTGCTGTTGCACAGAACAACGAAAGATGACACTTGCAAATGATGATTTTTAAAAAATTTTCTCTCAGCTAATAAGACCTTTCCAATTTACTTCAAATGCTGAAGGACCATAGAATGGTTGACCTTGAGTTCTTTGGCAACTTCCTGTACAGTAGTGAGAGCATCAGCTTTGATGATTGCTCTGGATTGGAGGTTGTCATCTTCTGATGGCTGGCCACCATGCTTCTCATCTTCAAAGCTCTCATCTCCTTTGCAAAACTTCTTGAACCACCACTGCACTGTATTTTCATTAGCAGTTCCTGGGCCAAATGTGTTGTTGATATTGTGTGTTGTCTCTTCTGCTGTACAACCCATTTTGAACTTAGGCCTTGAAAAGTGAATAAGAAAATCACTCTATTTTGCTTTGTTTCTACCATCATTTCCATAGTTTAAAATAAACATAAAATAAGAGCAAGAAATAAGTCATTAGCAAAAGTAAAATAAAGTGAGAAATGCTGATTAAAATGACGTATAACCATGTTTAGTTAAAAATGTATTTCAATACCAAATTGCAAATTCTAATGCAAAAGTGCAATTACTTTTGCCCTCATCAAATAGCTTCTAACTGACAAAGAAAAACTTGTCTTGAACTCACTTTGTAGGAAGGCTTTCATTGAGTATATGATTCAATGAGTAGATATAGGATTGTTGTTAAGTCATTTTATTCTTCTTTCAATTTTGGTCATTGTATCTTTCAAAGAATTGGTGCATTTTTACCTTAGTTGAAGCTTATTGGTATTACTGTATATTTTGTATATTACAGTATATTACTATATACATTGGAAATGTAATTGGTATTACATTTCCAGATTATTATTTTGAAGGTATTTAACTTCTGTACTGATGTCCATCAATCATTTCAAATACTGCTAAACTGGATTTTTACTCTTTTAATAATTAATTTGTATTTATTTATTTATGAGACAGAGTCTCTTTGTCACCATGACTGGAGTACAGTGATCTTGGCTCACTGAAACCTTCACCTCCAGAGTTCAAGAGATTCTCCTGCCTTAGACTCTGACGTAGCTGGGATTATAGACATGAGACATACCATAGAAAATTATTAATATGATAGAAAATGTATCAATATGATTATTTTTGAAGAATAAAATTTCAGTTTCATTGATTTTTCATTGCTTTTCCAGAGTTTATCATTATTAAGGTTGTTTTTGCTTTAACATTTTAAATATTCACCCTCTCTTCATTATTTTTATAGATCTAAAATTACATCTGATATAATATTTTTTCAGCCTGAAAACCTTTTAATATTTCTTGTCATATGAGTCTACTGACAACAAATTGTTTAGTCTTTGTTTGCTTTCATTTCTTAGTCTTTAATGGTACTTTCACTAAATATAGAGTTAAATTCATATTTATTTCTTTCAACACTTTTACAATTAATTTCATTATCTCTTTTTTGTTTGTTTATCTGAGACAGAGTCTTGCTGTGTTGTGCAGGATAAAGTGCAGTGGCATAATCTGGGCTCACTGCAACTTCCACCTGCTGGGTTCAAGTGATTTTTTTGTGTTTGGGTCTCATCAGCAGCTGGGATTACAGGTGTGCACCACCATGCCTGGCTAATTTTTGTATTTTTAGTGAAGACAGGTTTTTGCTATGTTAGCCAGCAAGGTTTCTAACTCCTGGCCTCAAGCAATGAGCCTGCCTCAGCCTACCAAAGTTCTGGGATTACAAGTGTGTGCCACTGCTTCTATTTGCATTTTCCTCTGATTGACATTGCTTCTTCTATCTAGGGCAATATGTCTTTGTATTACCGTTGTTTATGTCTATTTTTAAGTTTTTTATCACTGGTTTTAAATATCTTGAGGCTTGATATGATTTTCTTTATATTTATCATATACAAATTTTTTGAGATTCTTGAACCTTTTAGTTTAGACTTTGTATTAAAATGGAATGAATTTTAGCTGTGATTTCTTGAATTATTTCCTTATTTTTCTCTCCCCACCCCCTACCCCATAAATTCAAATTATTTGTATTATAGATGACCTTTATTTCTCACAGGCTACTAAAATTATGGTAAGATTTTCAAATATTTTCTTCTGTGCTTCATTTTATATGTTTTCTTTTCCATTATCTTCAATAACTGATTGCTAGTTTTGTAGCATCTAATCTTCTGTTGAATACAAATGGTGGATTTTTATTTCAGATATTTTATTTTTATTTCTAAAAATTTTAATTATTTTCTTTTAACTTTACTATGTTCATGTTATTTTTATTATTCTACATTTCTAAGTCAAAGATTCTATTCTTATGACTTATGTTTCTATAAATACATAAATATTGCCAGCAGCTTCTTTACAGCCTTTGTATGATTATTTGATCATGTTTGCCACTTTAGATCCTATTTTTATAAACTCATTTGTTTATCTTGGTGAGAAGTAGATATGTTACTTCTTGGCATATCTAATAATTTTCCAACAAGTAATGAATATTGTGAACACTAGGTTGTTGAGAACAGATTTTTTTTGTCTCTTCTTAAAACGAGTTTTATTCTCTCAGATAATGTTTTCATGGATAATCTTCATTTTAAATATTCTTAGTTTGGGACTAGAGTAGACATTTCACTCTAGCATTTTTTTTTTGTTTGGCCTTAGTGTTTAAAAATGGTCTGCCTGGTCTTTTTGTTGAATGTGTTAAACGTTCAGGGAGGTATTTCTATCTTGTATAATCAGAATCTGAACATCTCTCAGTCATGTGTGAGTTCTGGTAGATCTTTGGCTTACAGCTTCACATTAGCTACCCGATTTCTAGTTCTTGTTCTCTGATCAGCTTGTTAGATTCTCACCAAATGCATGTCTGGCTTTATATTTAGCCAAAGCATCTTTTTTGGAGCTATTACTTTGGAACTTCACATGAAGATCTTTCCATCACAATGCCTGTAAGTCCCATCTATGCTTCCTACCCCTTTCGCAGCTAGTCTTTTCCTTATCCAAGCAAGGCTTCAAGATCCTTTTGGTTTCTATTTGACTGTATTATATTCACAAAAGTTCCTTCACACAGAAAGCCAGATTAATCATGGGGCTAACCTTGCTTTTTTTTTTCTTTTCTCCCAGTGTCATAGTCCTATTTGGTTACTTTTCAAAATTTTAGATTTTCATACATTTTGTACATTTTTAGGTTGTTTTCTTTGTTTGTATGACAGTCTGGTTTTAGTTACTGTATCCTGTCTGGGCTCCAGGACATATAATTTAATGTATAAAAAAGAATTTAATGTAATATTATCCAATAGCTATGCTAGGTAATTTGCAGGTAGTGTCTCACTTAATCCTGAAAAACACCCTAAGATATTCTATTTTTCCCATTTCTTCCATAAAACAGGAAAGTAAAAGGAGAGGGAAAAAATGACAGAAACACACAAATATTTAAGTGTATGCTACAGAATTTCAGAAAGGCCTTATTCAGGCTTAGATCAATGGAGTACAAAAATGAAGAACATTAACAAAAGTGCATAAGGCCTTGATTTCATGAAGTTTTTAATAATAACTTCATTTTCTCTGGCAAGGGATTCAGAAATAATGTGATGTAAGGTAAATCCCAGGAAGTATATGCCAAACTATAGAAATCATTGAATATCAGTTTAAGGAAGCCATTTTGTATTGTTAAGAAATGCAATTCCAGTAATGGATCTTTCTGGTAGTCCTTTGAATGACTCTGTTAAGCAGTTTATGTTGGAAATAGCTTTCATATACATTTCTTCAGTCTGGGGCAGTGAGTTTGTCTCTGTGACCCCATCCAAATATTATGTTGATTTGTATTCCCAGAGTTGGAAGAGGGACCTGATAGGAGTTTAATTAATCATGGGGTGAGCTTTCCCTACAATGTTCTCATGAGGTCTGGTTGTTTGAAAGTTTATAATGCTTCCCCTTTTTTTCCTCTCTTTACTGCTGGCCATGTGAACATATGCTTGCTTTCCCTTTGCCTTATGCCATGATTGTAAGTTTCCTGAGGTTCTCCCAGCCACACCTCCTGTACAGCCTGCAGAACTTTGAGTCAATTCAATCTCTTTTCTTCACAAATTACCAAGTCTCAGGTAGTACTTTATAGCAGAGTGAAAACAAACTAACACAGGCAGGAAGACGTATATCTCCAGCTCTGGCTTTCATTATTGCCGGAATATGCTATTTTGGGAGGTTCACATATAATTCTGAGAACGGAGAGAAAGATAACCACTTCTAAATTAGAAGTTTTGTATTTTTAGAGTACAAAGACTCTGGCATTGCTCTTTAGAATTAGAAAAGAATTGGCAATAAGACAAACAGGTTATACTTTGCAAACAAATTATGTTTGAAAACAAATTATGTTCTGATTGACTAGTAAAACATGTCAATTGTAGTTCAAATCATTAGAAAATCTATTACTAGAATGAGCAAACTCTTTGTTTTGCATTGTCATACATTGATTCTTCATATTATCAAATAGAAAAAGTATATATTTTAGCTATCTATGATGAGTAGAAATTGAATTTGTCATGGCATCTTACCTTGTCAAGGGACACACATATATCACTCCCAGTCATACGGCAAATGTATAAGCCAATTAAGCACAGCAGTCACAAGGTAACATTTTTTATTGTGAAACTAAATGTTGTCCAGAACAATGGATACAAATCAATTCTGCTACCCCTAGGGTGTTTATATAGAATGAATTTCATTACCAATTCAGAAAAGCATAAAAGATAGATAATTTATTGGCTCTCTGGGGGTTTCCCAAAAAGATTCCATAAAAGTGATAATGATGGCTAAGAAGTGACAAAAACACTTATGGATTACTTTTTGTTGTTCTGAATATATGTGCAGTTTAACCATTATGCAGGATTTTGGAGGAGTAAATCACTTAGCCTGAGAAAGCACCCAAGGGGTGCAGGTGTTACCAAATTTAATTTTTCTCATTAAATCCCTCATTTCTTATTGTTTATGTGTTAAAATATTTTCATTACAGCTCTCTCATAACATATAACATGCTTTACATTTTTCATTATACACTGTAGCTCAATTATTGGAAAAAATATCTCTATTTTTCTGGAAGAAAAATAAGAAAGTAAACTCTACATCAGAGCTACCAATTACTGAAATATTTGATATGTTACTCTTTTGTTTTTTCCTAAATGATCAATAATATGATTTCAGTGGGAAATAATTTATTTGGCTGTATAGAGGAAGCACAGAAAATTGATTAGCTGTTTTGCAATGGCCTTTGTGTTTTGAAAACTGTCAAGAACTGGCCGTTTTAGAAATTGGCAGGGGAAACCACAAGGTGCTTTCATTTGTTTGTCTGTCTAGTTGCTGCTTGAACAACTATAGTGTGTTTTCATGATTCTCCTTTTCCTATGACAGCATTGCAGTGAAATCTCTTTTTCTGGGCCTGATTCAAATAATCATGCTTTAATTTCACAAAGACTAATATTTTGGCTTCATAGATTAGACACCTAATGGTGTCTTAGCAATACATCTATAGAACAAGTAATCACAGCCCCCAAATTTCCCAGATATCTGCAAGGTTGTGCTGCCATGTGGTAACATCATCTTCATTGTTATTTAATTCTACCTTGATTTCATTATTTTTCTTGAAAATGAGTTGTTTTTGGAATTAGAAATTTGAAGCAGCAGTGTGAGAAAATAAAATGTTAGGTATAAAAAAATTGTGGTGTTTTGGGGCTTTCTTTTGTTTTTTACCTTTTTAGGTTCTGTCTTCAATTAAATTAATGCTTTTAGCCAAGTCTTCTGTTTTGCATAATGAGCTCTGAATGAGTCTCCCTGGTCAGATGACATCATTTCAAGATTAGACTCATTTTTAGCTCCACTAGAACTTGCTTGACGACCTTGAATTAGCTACTTAACCTCTCATTGACTTATTTTTATCACCTGCAAACTGGATATAATAGGTTCAGCCTCCCTCATGATGATACTGAAGGATAGTTAACATAACATTTTAAAAATGCTTTAGGCCCCTGAGGAACCAGGCTGTAAGAGAGCAGTTGTATTCGAAATCAGATCCTAGACCACCCTTGGAACACTTAAATTGCATCATTTATGCACATCTAGATTGACCTCAGACTATTTAAACTTTAAAAGTATCTCCTAAAGATTCCTGGTGCATTTGAAATTACCTTTTAGTAAAACATTCAGTTTATGATGAGATTTGCCAACCCTAGAGAAATCAAAGATTTTTATTAAAAATATTAAGTCCAGAGAGTTTTTAAAAGTATTTTAAGCATTGAATTAAAAATAGATGAAGCAAATTGATAAAATTATATGAAGTTTAGAGAAAATATAGTAGATAATAAGCACTTCTTTTAGTAGTGTATAAGTAGATAATAAGAACTATTAAAAATATTCACCTTAATCTGTTTTAGTAAGCAGTTGAAAGTATTATTTTTAAATCTTAGAATACAATATATCTTCCTCATTTTATTCATAGTGCACTTTTAACTGTAGCATGATTTCCTTAGATTTTTCCTACAGTTGGAACAACTTAGTTTCCCATTTCTACCATTGTCACAGTTTTTACTAATCAAAAGTGGTAGGAATGATTTGTTACTACTACTTCTTTGCAGATCAAAACTATATCTACTTTTTTTCTGTTTTATAAAAATAGATGGATTAAGAAATACTATATCACCAAGTTCACTGAAAACCAAAGCTTTTATTCTTCCACTTTCTTTGCTCTCATTCTTCACATTTAGAATCCGAAGTATATAAGTTTTTTTTTTCCTTGATATTGGGAAGGACTCAGTCATTGATTCAGTGATGGGCAAAAGCAGTGGTGAGTAGCAACTTTTCCAGCCAAGTAGATTAAATAAGCTGATTTATTCAGCCACAGTGAGGATACTGTTGAAATAGTTTATAGTTATTATTTGAAAATAATATGTTTGTATAAACATATATGTATATACATTTATATATATATATATATATATATATATTTAAACTTAGATAAAAAATCAATATACTTTTCTCCAGTTAACTTTTGTTCACTTCTGAAAAACAAATGTATCCCAGAAATTAGCACCCTTGAGCATATTGCAGATAAGGCCCTGGATGATCTGAAAACACTTATTAAATAAGAGTTCGTAACTCTTTTAAATAATTATAAGCCCTGTAATACAAACTGTTACATATCCTGTTAAATTAAAATGACAAATCCGTAAGAGATTTCAGCCTATGAGACATTTGATAGCGTCATGGAAAATACCAAAATTGAAGGCTTTACTATATTTCTTAGGAGGCATAATCTGGAAACTTTCCTCTTACCAAGATTCGTTATTGAAGTCCAGGCAACACCCATCTTTGCACACTATAGAGAAGTCTGTCATAAACTTTGGAACCTGTAGAAGATATTCTACATGGCACACACTGGAGAAAAATGGTCCTTAATTTACAGCATTGAAAAATTCTGTGCAGTAGCATTTTAAGATGAGATTGTTTATAGCTATAGGAATGGTTGATGAAACCAGTATACATACAGCAAAGAGAAGGTTCTGCAAATGGTATAGGAATCTCAGGTTTAAAGAACTCACAAGTTCAACAAATAGTGATGTATAAGAAACAGAACAGGACAATAAAGAATCAGTGACTGTTACAAAACTGTCGAGAATAATATGATTAATTCTGAGATTAGATACGGGAGATGAATGATAATCCTGAGTATAAACTTAGCCTACAACAGATAACCCCTGCCACCTACTTGTCTCCACCCCATACTTTTTTAACTTTTACCACAATTAACACAACATAAATAGAGGAGTATATAATTAAGAACATGATGATTATTTGGGGATTCTGTGGTAAGGGTAATCATGGCTTTACTAATTCACAATTCCATCAGCAGTCCGCAAGAATTTCCCTTTTTCCACTTCCTTCACATCCTTGCCGACTCCTAGATTTCATCTTTTTGATAAAAATCATTCTAAGAGATGTAAAAGAATATCTCATAGTAGTTTTAATTTGGAGTTCCCTAATCATTAGTGATAAATGCACATTTTTTATCTAATTGGCCATTTGTGTGTTCTCTTACATATTTTCGTAGTTGTGTTACTTGATTTATTGTTGTTGAGTTGTTTGAATTCCATATATTTAGACTATCAAGCCGTTATTAGATGTATTGCTAAAAATAGCTTCTCCCACTATGGCAGTTGTCTCTTCACGTTGTTAATTGTTTCCTTTGCTGTGCAGAAGTTTTTTAACTTATTGACATTCCTTCTGTTTATTTTTGCTTTTGTTACTGTGCTTTTGATTTTATATTCACAAAATTATTGCCTAGATCAATGTTTGGGGGCTTTTTCCTTATGTTTTCTCTAATAATTTAATAGATTCGTATTTTATATTTAAGTCTTTAATATATTTGAATTGACTTTTTTATATGTTGTGAGAAAAGGGTCTAATTTTATTATTCTGTAAGTAGATAACCAGTTTTACCAACACCATTTATTATACAGACTGTCCTTCTTCATTGTGTATTCTTGGCGCCCATGTCAAAAATCAATTGATTGTAGATGTGTGGGTTCTTTTCTGGACTTTCTATTTTGTTCCATTTATTGTTGCATCTATTTTTATGACAATACCATGTTGATTTGGTTACAACCACGTATAACACAGTTTGAAATTAGAAAGTGTGATATATCGCATTTGTTTGTTGTTCAATTTTGTTTTGACTGTTTAGTATCTTTGGTGCTTCCATACAAATTGAAATTTTCTTAAAATTTCTGGGAAAACTGACATTAAAATTTTGCTAGTGATCGCATTGAATCTAAAGATTTATTTGTGTAGTAAAACATTTTTACTACATTAATGCTTCTGTAACCAGACTCCCTGCAGTTTCTTGCCTCCCTAAGCCTGAAGAATGGGAAAGGAGATCTCAGTGTCACTGTGAGTGCTACACCTCAGATAAAACTCATGGACCCAAAGAGTGTGCGGTAGCACAGTTTATTAGGCAGAATGAAAAGACAGCTTCCACACCTTGGAAGGGGATCCCATGAGGGTGACCCTCCAGGCTGGGGTGTTTAGAGCTTATTCATTCACCGTTCCTGTTCTCATACAATGAGAGGGGTTTTTTCAAACTTTCTCTGGATTAGTTGATCTTTGAATCCTTTACCAGATTGGTTACTGCTTTAAAACCTTGAGTCACAGAGCCCCGACCTCTAAAAGCCAGAGGCAGGAAAACCAGAGATGAAGCCCCTACCTAGCCTGCCAGAGGTGGGAAAATAGAAACAAAGGCCCCTGGCAGGCCAGAGTCAGGACAGCAGAAACTAAAGCCCCTAGCAGACCAGAGGCAGGAAAGTCCTCCGCTCCAAACACAGCCCCCACCTGACTCCAGTAAGTTCCTCTAACACAGTCCCTCACTTCCAGTCCAGGTACATGGGATATTTTTTCATTTATTTGTGTTTTCTTCCATGTGTTTCAAACATGTTTTATAGTTTTCAGTATGTAAGTATTTTACTTGTTTAAATTTACACCTAGAGTATTTAAATTTTATCATTTTAAAAAGGATTGTTTTCCTAATTTTTCTGCCAGATAGTTTGTTATTAGGATATACAAATACAACTTTTTATGTTAATTTTGTATTCTGCAACTTTACTGAAATCATTTATCAGTTCTAGCAGCTTTTTGATGTAGTCTTTATGGCTTTTCTGTATATAAGATTATGTCAGCAATTAGAGAGATGTTTCTTTTTCCTTTTCTGTTAGGATAATTTTTATCTTTTTCATCTAATTACTCCAGCTAGGATTTCCAATACTATGGTCAAAAGAAGTAGTGGGAGTGGGCATTCTCCCTTTGTCCCTGATCTTAGAGGAAAAGCTATGCTTTCCACCATTGATAATAATATTAGTTACAAAGGACATGGCCTTTATTGTGTTGAGGAATACTCACTTTTTACCTAATCGGTTGAGAGTTTTCATCATAAAAGAAGGTGTTAAATTTTGTCGAAAACTTTTCCTGCAACTATTGATACAATCACATTTTTATTTTTCATTTTACTAATGTGGTGTATCACAGTACTGATTTTCATATGTTGAAACATCTTTGCCTCCAAGAAATAAATATCACTTAATCATTGTAAATGAATCTTTTAATGTGCTGTTAAATTTTGTTTCCTGATATTTTGTTGAGGCTTTATGCATCTATGTTCATCAGGGATATTGGTGTATAATTCATTTTTGTTGCAGTGTCCTTGTCTGTCTTTGGTGTAAGAATAATGCTGGTTTTATTGACTGACTTTGAAAGTATTTCCTCCATTTTTGTTATTTTGAAAAGTTTGAGAATATTCGATGTTAGTTATTTAAATGTTTGCTACAATACAGCGGTGAAGCTATACAGTTGTGGACCTATGTATGATGGGAGAAATTTTAATAATGATTCAATCTCCTTAATTATTACTAGTATATTCATATTATCTATTTATTTATAATTCAGTCATGTTAGGTTGCCTGCGTCTATAAATGTATTCATGTTTTAGACTATGTAATTTTTTATATAATTGTTAATTTTTTATAATCCTTTTATTTATATGGTTTCAGGGGTAAAGTTTCCTCTTTCATTTCTGATCTTGAATATTTTCTTTTTTATCTTTGTAATCTAAGAATTTGTCAAGTTTATCCTTTTATAAAACACTAACTTGTAATTTTGTTGAATTTTTAAATTGTTTTACCATTCATTATTTTGTTTATTTCTGTTCTGATCACTGTGATTTCCAGTTTCTATTGACGTTGAGCTTAGTTTATGCTTCCTTTTCTAGTTCCTTAAGGTGTATGCTGTTATTTCTACATATTTGTGTGTTTTCCAAGATTTCTCCTGTTATTGATTTCAGTTTCAAGTCAGTGTGATCCAGAAAGATAATTTTTATGATTTTAATTCTTCTAAATATTTAGGATACTTTTGTGGTCTAACATATAATATTTCCTTACAAATATTTGTATGAGTTTGAGAAAAACATTGCATGGAATGTTCTGTAGATGTCTGTAGGTCCATTTGGTCCATGTATAATTCACTTCCAATGTTTTATTATTTTTATTTTTGTTTAGAAAATTTGTCCATTGCTGGAAGTGGGGTACTGAGGTCATAGTGTTGCTGTCTGTATCTACCTCTAGATCATTTAATAATTGCTTTATGTATTTAGGTGCTTTGATGTGGGGGTGCATATATATTTACAGTTGTGCTTTTCTCTTTGTGAATAAACTCCTTTGCTATTATGTGATAACCTTCTTTATCTCTTTTAATCTGTTTGAGTTAAAGTTTAATTCATCTAAAATAATTACAATAAGCCCTGCATTTTTTTGGTTTTACTTTGTGTTCATTTTTTTTTCTATTACTTCACTTTCAATCTGTGTGTTCTTATCAGTAAGGTGGATATATTGTAAGCAGCATGTTACTGAATTTTTAAAATATTTACTAAGTCATTCTATATATGTTATGGGATATTTAGTCTGTTTACATTCAAGGTATTTATTGATATGTAAGGACTTGCTACTGCCATTTCAGAACTTGTTTTTTGATATATTTTTAAGTCCTATGTTTCTTGTTTCCATTTCTTTTATTTCACAGTTTGTATGATTTTTGTGGTGGAATGCTTTTAATTGTGTGTGTGCAAACTGCTAAGCTTAAATGATACTTTAAGATGATAGCAAGTTAATTTGAATGAAATATAAAAACTTTATACTTTCATTCTCTTTCTACCTTTTATGATTTCAAAGTTAGCATTTACATTTTCTGGGTAATTTGTATCTGCATTTGTAACAATTTATAGTATATATAGCTGTTTTTAATACTTTTATTTTTAACATTCATAGTTGGTATAAATATGCTTTGCATACTACCCTTACTGTCTAATAATTATGAATATGACTATATATTACTTATACCATTGAGTTTTTTTAAATTTCACATTTGTTGTTGTTGTTCTCATTAATTATCTGCCTTCTATTTCAGCTTCAAGAATTCCTTTTTGCAATTCCTGTAACCAGGCCTAATGGTGATTAACACTCTTACCTTTTGTTTGGTAATATTTTTATTTCTCCCTTATTTCTAAAGGACAGTTTTGCTGGGTTAAGTGTTCTTGGTTACCAGGTTTATGCTTCTGCTTTAGTTTTCTTCAGCACTTGGAATATATCATCCTATTCTCCCATTGCCTGTAGGGTGTCTGCAGAAGGATACAATGAAAGATGTTTTGAGGCTCCCTTGGATGTGATTTATTTCCTACCTCTTGCTATTCTCAGTATTTTTTCTTTGTATTTGATTTTTGATAAATTGATGATGATATGACTTGGCAAGTTTTTCTTTAGGTTACATTTAATTTTAACCTCACAGCTTTTTCCTTCAGATCTGGGACATTTTCTATTACTATTTTTAAAAATATGCTTTCTAGATTTTTTTTTCTCTATCTTATGTGATTGTTAGTTCCCTTGATGGTGTGCCATAATTCTCAAAGGCCTTCTTCATTCTTTTTCTTTTCTTTTCGCTTCTCTTTATAATTTCAACTGTCCTATCTTATAGCTTACTGCTTCTTTTTCTGCTAGATCAAGTCTGCTGTTGAAATCATCTTTTGATTTTTTTAGTTCAGTTTTTATACTCATTATCTTTAGAATTTCTATTAATTGTTTATTTTTCTATGTCAAATGTTTCATATTGTTCATGAACTTTTTAATGTTATTTAATAATCTATATTTTCTTACAGTCCCCTGAATAACCTTAAGTGAATTATTAGAATTCTTGCCAGTTACATCATAGATCTCCATTTTTTTTAAGGTTCATTATTAGAATCTTACTGGTTTCTTTTGGTGATGTCATGTTTTTCTGAAATTTTATAATCCCATGTCCTTATGTTGATGCCTGTGCATATAGGAAGACATCCACCTCTTCTGGCATTTGAACATGGTATTTGGTGGTGATAAGTCCATACCATTTGCCTGAAATTCTAGACAGGCCAGATGGTAGCAACTATGAAAAGCCAAACTTTGATACTGGGTTCTAGGTGGGATGGGTTGCTTCCTGTCCTCTGAGATTGAATGGTAGTTCTGATTGTGTTCTGTGGTTCAGTGTGACTGCTGGATGGACTCTGTTTTCAGCAGCAGCTGCTGACTGAGTTCTGTGATCATCTCTGACTGGGAAGGGTTGCAGGTTGTCTTCCCTGTCTGAGTGGTACTGTTGATTGACATCTGCAGGTGGCAGAGCTGTATGCTTGCCTCTATGGCTAAGATCTCTGGGGTTGCTGCTCAGGCAAATAGGGTGAACAAGGCCAGAGGCTATGCTCCTCATATATGCATTGATTTGGGAGTGTGTTCTGGCCTAGGGTAGACTTAAGTGGAAAATAAAGGCTTGGGGGAGTTGCCATTCAGCAGTGGGGATGGGCAAAGCCAGATGTTTCCTTCACAGATAATCACTCACCTTAAGTTTCTTCTGAGCCTGGGGAAGACTAAGCAAAAGCACTGGGGCTATGTAAGGAAGATGGCTAAGGCCTCAAGCTTGGGAGATCTGTGAACCATCCTCCCATAATATTATGCTGCTGTCTAGTCTCTTTAGTCTGGCACCTCAATTGGCCAGACTGCAGATCAGTAACCAAGTTCTGTGCACTTACTGCTCTGAGCTCCATCCTCATTCTTCGTGTCGAACTGACCCCAGCTGGTCAAGCCCTACTGGTACTCCCAGTGTTTCCTATGAGACAAGACAGGAATGAGCCTCTTGCAAAGTATTCTAGAATGATGGGGAAGCTATAATAAATATACACCTCCTATTCACATTTCCCACTATAGAAACTAGATCCAAGGAGTTTTTCTGTGTGTGTCACTGTGCCAGTTTGGGGAAGTGCTATATGGTAAAAAATTAAAAATTTAAAAAAAAAAGAAACAGTTCCTCCTATCCCACAAACATGCTTTTCACAGTTCTTTTGGTCCCAGAACATAGATCAGCCTCACTCCCAAATTCTGGGATATTTACGAAGGTATTATTGGCTATGGATAGTTACTAATTAGATTTCTGTGAGGGAAGGGTGAAGCCAGATAATCAATCTGCCATCTTGCTAATGTCACTAAAAAATTATTAGATTTTATTGTACTTTAAAAGCAAATATATGTTGTAGACATTTTAGTTGATATTCCCCTTAAAAACATGGAAATTCCAAAATTAAAAATTTTTAGAATTATCACTACTATATATGTATATGTGTATTTATATATAAAATATATACATAAATATAAATACACATATACATATATTGTTATATATATAAATATATATATTATATATATATATTTATATAAATATATTTATATATTTATATTTATATATATTTATATATGTATATACATGTATATATGTACATATACATATATGTATATACATATACATACGTATACGTATACATATACATACATATACGTATATGTATATGTATATACATATATATGTACATGTACATATATACATGTATATGTATATATTCATATACATATATATATAAATACACATATACATATATATTTACAAGTCACTATATACATAGACAGCACTATGTATTCCAGATTGTTTCTCAGCAAGCCCTCGCTTTATAAAATTTATTTTTGGCCAGACACTGTGGCTCATGCATGTAATCCCAGGAGGCCAAGGCAGGTGGATCACCTGAGTTTGGGAGTTTGAGACCAGCCTGACTAACATGGAGAAAGCCTAGCTCTACTAAAAATACAAAATTAGTTGGGCATAGTGGGGCAAGCTTGTAATATCAGCTACTGGGGAAGCTGAGGAGGGAAAATCCCTTGAACCCAGGAGGCAGAGCTGGCAATGAGCCAAGCTCGGGCTATTGCACTCCAGCCTAAGCATCAAGAGCGAAAGTCCATCTAAAAATAATAACAATATAATAAAATAAAAAATAAAATAAATAAATAAAATTTATTTTTACAGACCTGTTAACTGGATAATGTGAAGTATTTGATTACTGCAACCCTATAAGAGTAATTAATTTGTGTAGGGAAGGTTCATTTAAAATAAAATTAGGCAATATGCTTAGATTGCCTCTCTTTTAAATATAAGCTCTGTTAGAAAGACACCATGATTTTTTAATACAAATATAATGTTGTTATATGCCTTCCTTTATGACTTATCAAAGACTTAAGCTTTCCAATTTTTTTACTCTCAAAAGAGTTTAATTAAAATGCTAAAAGCAACAGCACATTCCATAATGTGTCAAAATTCTTAATTATTTCATATCATTAATTGGGGAAAAATACAAATGGGAAATTTCAGGGGTTTTTTATTATATTGATGACATGTATAGAAAACATACCTCTGAATATAGTAATTTTCATTTAGCAGTATTGTTGGTTAAATTTAATAACATTTATTAAATTTCCTAGATGAAAAACTTGGAAATTAATAAACAATTATTCTGCAACAAACATGTTACACATCTATTTCTAACAAGTCTTAATAAATATAGCATCAAAAAATCTGACAGTTGTTCAGTCATCAGTAATTTTCATGTGGATGGAGCATGTAAATCTAGTAATGAGAGTTACAAATAATATTAGTTATATCTTATTTTCTATCAATGCCAACTGGCTTGAAGTTGATGGCTTGACAGTTTTCCTCTGAATGTTCTGTTGCTAAGATATGTGCCTATCTCTGCCAAAACCTAACATTTATCATCTTTTCTCTTTGTTGTTTATAAAACTTTGAATCTTAACTTTTAAGTTTTATGTATTTCTTTCTTGAGTATTTAAAATCTCTGTATTTTGTATATATGTAATTTATACAACCAAAAGATGGCAGTACTTCATCAACTATTGTGTAACTATAGTTCTTAATATTTATCTTTATGAAATCAAAATCTGCTGGGTGTAACTTTTATATTTCAAAAGTAAAACTATATTTTATTTCAACAGCTGTTCAATAAACATTTTAATTTTTGAGCTCTAAATCATGATAGATTTCTTTTAAAAAATAAATAAATATATATATGTATATAAAGGAAAGTCCCATAATAATTTCAAATGGGGTGTCTCTGAGTGGATATTTTAAACTCTCTTCTCCAGCATTTCCCTTGGATTTATTTGATTCGTTGTGTACAAGTCTCATTGAAGACAGATCACTGAAGGCCTGTGGACGTACCTTTCTACTGTTACAATGATATTGATTTCATTTCTAAAAAATGAAGCCTATAGTTGCTTTCACATATGCCAAAGTGAGGCTGATTTTTTATCTATTATCTCAAGAGTTTTGGCTATAACTCTAACAAAGGAAGTACACAGATATTTCTAATTAATATGCCATTAAGGTAAAGAAAGGAATTTTTATGTTTAAATACAGCATTACTGAAAGTCCACTGAATTTTTCATTGTATAATGATCATTCACTTAATTTTTTTATTTTTCTCACTGTCTGTTATATTAATACTAGTTTTCTCTGTAAATCTTTATCATCTTTCCTACCTCTTCTAGAACAAAAATATCACAATAATCCATTTTAGTGCTTTAACATTTTAGTGCTTTAATTTAAATCACAAGTAGCTTAAGCTCTTCATAACTACATATAATTTTATTATCTAATCTCTAATTTCATGTCTTATAAGCAAGTTTGATACTTTTATTACTATGTGATTTAGCATGAAAGGACAAACTCCAAACATTGTGTATATTTTTAAGCATCTTAGTGACCACCACAGCCGTAATATTCCATAATTTGGGTGATTTTTAGAGTTTTTTTTCCTAAGTATAGGCCTGACTTTTTTTCCTTAGAGTATTTACTTTTTTAAATTTGCAATACTTTATTAAATTTGCAATTCTAAATTTTTGCTGTTTCTTCGAGATGTACATTTTCTCCCAGCCTTTTGCCAGTTTTCCAACCCAAGAATGTCTTCCCAGGGATCTGGGAAGTAACCTTTTGAAATGTAATCATCAAGGAAGATACAGCCCCCATCTTCTAGTCTGTAAGAGGATAAGAATCTGACTTAAATATGCGACAACGAGGCTATACAATTGGACTAATCCTGTGAGCGCCCTCTCTCTAATGACCTCTAATGTTTTTCTAGTAGCCCACGCCAGTGATTAAAGCTCTGGTGCCTTTTGCGTCAATAGAGTTGAGTTTGATTTGTCCACCTTGTTGCAATAGTCTTGACCTTTATTGCAATAGCCTTCAAGTCTTCTTGTCTTTTTAACTCTGTCCAGTGCAATCTGGGGAGTGTGGAGATGCCTTAATTATTTTGTATTGTTGAAATTGCTGGAAGAAAATGTGCCACAAAAATATCCCAGTGATTCTCTATAGTTAGAGTGCTTCTGAGATAGAAGAAACTAGTGCTCATCTTTTCTTCTTATTATTTTTTCCTTATAAAATTACAAAAGCCTTGTTACTGAGCACGAGAAATTTCAGGAGAATGTTAAGGTAGGATCTTGGTTGCTCTTTACCTTGGTGTCTATTTCTTCACCTTATTTCTCAACTTCTTCCGTATCTTCATGGAATTACCTTTCATCAAGAACTGATGGTGAAGACTGGCAAATCTTATTGGCTAAAAATGCATTTATATAACAAAATCTTTCCTGAACTTAGGTTAGTGGCTTGATAAGAAGGATATTAGATGGATAGGCCAGTCACAAACAAAAACATTCAAGTTTTGTGAAGTCCAAATATATAATCTGAGAAGTCTCATTATGGGAGATAATACAGCATTTTGAATATAAAAGTTATTGGTGCTACTCACAGGGCCTTCAAATGGGCCTAGATAAATTAAGTTCCCTGCAGTTGAGGCTACACTATCTCTTGACGCTGGAACACATCTACTTAAATGAACACAAGGAAAAACACACATGCATGAGAGCACACACACTCACAAACACACAATAATCCGATGACTCTGTAGTAAGCAGTCAAGAGCCTCAGCAAGAATTCAGAATCAACAGAATCCCTGCGTAGGATATAAATTAAACTCAGTATTCAGAACCTAGAGCAGATCTCAGACCAAAGCAGACGAAAGATGTGAGATAAAAACAATTACCAAGATTTATGTCAAATAATCAATGTATTCCCTTTTCTGTTCATTCTTTTGAATATTTTCCTAGACAATGACTGTATTTCATAGTTGGCATGAGTTCAGGAAATAGGTTTGAGCTGTTTACAGACGTTAAACTATAAATACCTAACAAGACAAGAGTATGAACATGTGTATAAGTACAGATGAATATACAGTCACACATTTATATGTGTGTATAAGTATATATACAAAATAATATTCGTTGGTCAACTCTCTCCCTTCTAAGAGCACAGGCTTCTTTTTTTCTTTTCCGTCTCATCCTCTTTAATCACAGGACAGTGGGAACAGTGGCAAAGTAATACTTTGCCAGGGTCCTGCTTTTAATTTTGTTGTTTGTTTGTTTCTCAGTTTTGAGAGACAAAGATAGAAGGTTTTGGGTGGAGGATGAACAAAAGATGAAAAAAATAATCAGGTCTTGTTAGCACAGAGATAATCGAAACAGCAAACATGAACCCTTTAACTAAATATGTGTTCCTTAGAAAGGTTCATTTTTATATATTATGGCTCTTTGTCATGCTATTTATTTTTATTCAGTCAAAAACTTTTGAGTTCCTTATTTAAAATAATAATAGCATCTATTTAAAAAAACATTAAACTGGAACTTAAAGAATGTGTATAAATGTAAAAAGAGAGAACTATGTATCTAAGATGTATTGGGAAGGTAAGTTCTTTGAGTGCCTTTCCTCAGCTTCTAACTTCATTTTGCCTCCCTCACAATTACAACATTACATTAACACTTAGCATTTCTCACTATGCTTTTACATACAGTACTCTGTTAATACAAAAGGTAAGAGTCATGTAATCCAGTATCAAAATCAAAAGGGAATTCTGGATTTTGTTTTAGCTATCTATGTGCTTCTTTTCCATTTCTAAAAAAGTAAGAATAGTAACCTTTTTACTTTATGGAGCAGTGTAGATACATTACTATGTCTTTGGAGATAAGGGATCTACAAAAATGTAAACATACACGGTGCATAATAACTTTCTAAAAATTTTTTCACACAATTAATTTTAAGGGTAATCAATTTTCAGATTCACAACTTTCATGTACACTATTTTCAAAAATCAATCTAAAAATGCAGTATTCTGATGGAGATGCAATTCTTTTGCTCATCTGTCTTTCATAACTTTAAACACACACACACACACACACACACACACACACACACCTCTGTCCATGCTTAAACTTTAATTCCGAAGCATTTTTGCAGTCATAAATGTGTCTCTATATTATCAAACAGAGGCACATTTCAATCTACAGACTAGGCAAAGAGGCTCTTGCAAGTCTGATGATTTCCAAATGTTTGCTCTCAATAAATCATGGAGGTCCTAATTAAATCATCAGCAGACAGAATCTAAACATAATCTTTGACATATAATTTTTCTGTGATATTTGCTATATAATAGGAAAAGATTCTAGAGAATTTGGTGACATTATGATAAAACACTCAATTTTTTTATTTTTATAGATTAGGCATTTGCATCTATAGTAAATAAAAAAATATGAATAAAAAGTATGCTAAACTTAGCCTCATTCTAGCAATATGTCTTATTTATCTACAGATACAAGAAACACTAATTGGAAGATGAATTCTATCTCATTAAGAGAAGCATTTCTGATGAAATGTGACATTTTAAAATATAATCATGCATTGAATCTACAAGTTATTTATGCTGTATTGATAAATTAAAAACTAATAAAAATGGGTAAGATTATATTTTATACTGAGATACTGACAGTCATAAGACAGTCTTGTAGGCATATAGTGTATTACATTCATATAATATTCACTGGGGAAGTTGAGTGAAAATGCTTAAAATCTTTCTAAATATGCAATGGAAATTTTGTATGAACTAAAAAAGTGAATAGGGCACATAATTATACATAATTTCTTTGGAAGATACATGCATCAAAAATCAAATAACTGGTTCTTGCAACCATGATAGAGGCATAAGGAAAGGGCATAATCCAGTGTTTATAACAGCTAGCACATGAACGTCGGACTGCACAAAAAATATGTTATTATGTTAAAATGCAATTTCTAAAAAGCTTGTTGGAGCTTTTTTATTTAATTTTTAAAAATAATGTTAGGAGATTCTTCCAGTCTGGTAGTAGATATTTTTATAGAACCTTATGCCCACCCATATTTTTTATGAAATGACGAAACTCCTTTCTAGACTTGTTTTCCATCTAATAAAGGTAACTTGAGAGCAGAAAGGAAATGTGATTAACTTCCACCAACAAGACACAGGGAAAAATAGTTATGAAAATAAGTCACTACCTCAATTGTTTTATTTGCTTAGAATTTTTCAATGTACATTGTTTCTAGAAATTATTTCAGCTTAGAGGTGGTAGTATATGTCTTGACTGTAATTACCCATGATATATATCATAGATTTCTATAATTTTAGTATTTTTTCCCTTCCACATAAAAAGGCCTCCAGATCACATTAATCTTTCTTAATCAGGTTGTAGACACTGTTAAAATGTAATTCCTGGGATCAAGGTCATTACCAAAATGAGGTGAGATGCTCGCCTGGACCACTTACCCAATGTAAGTGGCTGCCAAAGAAAATTGTACTTGAAAGGAGTCCAAGTTCATAGAATTCCCACAGACTTCTTAGAGTAATGTAATTTTAATTTTAATGTTTCTCAGAAATGAGGCTAAAGGGATCAGTGCCCTATACTTTTTCCAGAGTTCCAATGCTAGCACACTACTGCCAAAGAACACTAGATGTGAAGTGGACCTTGTTTAGAAATGAGTAGAGGGCAGTTTTTAGAAGCAAGGATGTAATCATGTCATTTGCCTTAAAAAAAATTCTGTACCAGAATCTTCTTATCTCTTGGATAAAATACAAAGGCTTTACTTAGCATTCAAGAAGTCAGGGCCTTGAAAGAGCATACACCTACCCAACATTGTGATCTCATTTCACTGTCCTTCCTCTTGTTTTTTTTTAGTGGATTTTAATATTGTTAGATTAATGTATAATAGTTGTACATATTGCAGGGTACATGTGATATTTTGATATCTGTTTACAATGTGTAATGAGGATGTCCATCATCTCAAATATTTATCTTCCCTTTGTGTTGAGAACATTACCAATCTATTCTAGCTATTTTGAAATATGCAACAAATTATTGTTTACTCTAATTTCTCTACTGTATTATTAAATACTAGAACTTATTTCCTCATTTAAATGCATTTTTTATCTCTTAACCAACTTCATTACTGCACATTTTAGATCTTTTCTGGTCTTTGCCATATGCTGTTATTCCCCAGGGCCATCAAGTAGAAGCTTCCTCAACAGGAAATATTCCAAAATGATTTTGAATAAGTCTCCATGTTACTGACATTTTTTCAGAAAGCCTTCCTGTAATCTAGGTTTATTTGCATTTGTTTTGGATCCTAAAGCCTTTTTATAAGGATGAGGGAGTAAAGCGATGAGAACTTGGCAACTAATATTTATGGAGCTGTGACTATATGCCAAGCATTCATTAACTCTTTTAGTCATTACAACAATCACATGGGGTTGATGCCACCATATTATTATCTCAATTTTCAAACTAAGTATTAGACCTTGAATGTAGTAACTAGTCCAATGTAACAAAGCCAGTAAGTGGCAAGTAATTACTTCTTGCCTGTGTGTCTTTCTTACTAATCCTTTACCTCTGATAAAACAGTAGCTAGTTTCTGTTTTCTTCATCTTTGTGTCTATCTTGAGGCTTGGTAGAGTAGATAATTAATAAACATTTATTAGATGATTGAATTATGCAGATGACATGATGGTGAGACAGTTTCTTTATGTATATCATAAGAGTTTTATGAAATATGAAAAATTTCATGAGAATTGCAAATTTGCATTTGGTTCTAATTGGAACAAATAAAAGATGATGTGTCCTTACTTTAGGAAGCTCTCCGTGTAGCTCAATCTCAAAGAGTAGTAATTGAATACATGATTCTTAGAAAGGTAGTTGTGTGAAATAATACTTATAACATTGTTGGTGGGGTTAAATATTAGCCTTGCTTTATTGATACTATGTGATTAAAAAGTGCAAAAGAAAAAGCTCCTAAAATTATCCTTCTATAAAAATATAGGTAATCTTGTTATATTTTCTAACTTTCTTTTATTGAATATTTTTGTTGCATAAGAAATAAACAAAGCAATACTGTCATAATAGTCACAGTCATTATAGAGAAAGCAGAAAATACAGACAAACAGTAATAAATAAAGTGGTGACCTAACCCAATGCAAGCATATACCCACTGTTTAAATTTGGCTGTATTTATTTTCCTGTTATCTAATAGGCATATTGAATTACCTTAAAAATGGTGTTTATTTGGGAGGTCCAAACACCTGAAATCTATATCAAAATTGTATGCCTGGAAATATAGCAGCACCAAAGGTTATTGGTTTGTAGCATCATTTCTGGGAGATTTATTAAAATACAAATGTTAATAACTAATTCTTTATTAATGCTAATGTCAAAGCAATAGATTTCAGGGTATGTTTTTTGCTTGGCTAATGTTGACAGGGAGTGGAAAACTTTATTTTTTATGTACAATTTTCTAAACAGTACAATTTTCATAATTTTTTTTAATGTTGATGGCTGGATTAAATACTATGATAGACTCATTTCCTTCAGTTTGAAATTAATTAATGATTAGTATCTTTACTTGATTACTAATACTATTATAGGTTATTTTACACCATGTAGACATATTGAACTACACATATTTTATCACATTCTGTCTATATAGATAGATATATTAGGTCGACAGTTTATTTTTAAGGCCTGAAAGTTATACTATGATTCTATTGCAACTTGATGGTGAAGTATTTGTAGTCAGTTGTGTATTTTCTTCCAAATGCTTTCTAATACTTTTTTAAGCTGAAAGTTTATTTTCTTAGGATACTGAATTTCATTGTCTGAACAATTTTTCTCCTATTTTATAAATATGTCAATAAAGTCTAGACTTCTGTAGGAATTCCGGTTTGCAATCAGAGTTACCTTTCTCCCATATAGCAATGAAAGTTCTCCTTTAAGCAATTTAGAAGGCATTTTGAGACAACAGGCAACAAGATAGTTTCTCTCAGTAAAGGCAGTATTATATTAGTAAGTGATTTATAAGGCTGTGCATCTAGACAAGTACTCAATACTTCTATGTGGAGTTTCTAATTTGTTCTGCAGACCCAAAAGTATAGCCATACTATAATGTGCAAAACATCTATTTTCATATTTCTAATAAATGAAAAGTAAAAGACAAAATAGTAAAACACGTACATTAAAGAGCACTGAAAGCAATTAAAATTGACATGAATAATAACTTTTCCCAATTTTATTTTGAAAATATACAGTAGCATTGGTAAAGTTTTAAAAAAAATTTTCTTTACCAGATGATTAAAAATTTATATCACATTCATTCTTTATGAAAATATTTTTAAATGATAGCAAAGTAATTGTAGCCACTGAATATAAAATAAGTACCATATATAATTCCTGGGGACATGGGGTGTTGACACAACTTCACATCTGTCCTTTTTTTCAAAATCTTATATTAGAGAGAAAGAGAGGAAATAAAATTTAAATAAGAAAAATTCAATGGAACAAATTGTAAATGTGAACAAAGATATCGTGATAATTTGGGAGTTAATATGTTTAAGTGATGATCCTCACCTTTGTGAGGAAGGAAGCAGCAGCACAGTATAGTGTGTGTATGCTTATACAACATAAGAAATATATTGTCAGATTCATTATATATCATGGAAATAAGCAAAATAGGACTGTCTCATTTCCTGTCAATTGTATGATAATAAAGGATACATAGTGATTATCCAGAAGACTATTCTGTACTATTCAATGTACAAAATTCAATGTACTATTTACTATTAATTATTTCAGATTTAGTGAAGTTAAATGCTAACTTACAAATTTCTGGTCCTTTGAAACGAAAATAATTGAGCAATAAGTAAACCCAAATGATTATTGTTTTGTAAAACATAGCCAGTCTATACCTAATTCAGTAAGCTTATTCTAACATTTCTTTAATTCTCTGCCTTACATATTTTCAAATGCTCTTTGAACTGGTTACTGAATTGTACTACTTCCTATATTTTCTTATTTAATTAGTTAAACATAATCTTTTATATTTTATGAGAATAATAGGTATTAATATCTTAAAATATCATTATATATATGCACACATATACATACAGACATACATATGTGTGTGTGTATATATATTTATTTCAGCTTTTCCGGCAACTGGAATTGTGTGGAATGTGGGGAATACAAAGGTAAGTAGTTAAACAATACTAACTGAACAAAGTATTTTTGAGGTCTCTGAACAGAGGAAGCAAGATAACATGATAACCAAAATGAAATTGACAAAATAGGTCTGGAACAAACCCTGGAGGTTTTTGTGATTGCTTACATATTTTCTTTTATATATTTTAAATTTATATTTATGAATTAATTTTGGGGGGCCTTATTGGAAAATATTCAAACAAAAAATATACAAAATAATATAAAACTACTGTGTTTTTTATATTTTCCCAAGGTTTAAAGTAAAAAGAAAAGGATATTACATGTAAGTTTGAAGTTCCCCTTCCTTTCCATTATATTATACAGAACCAACCAATATAAATCCTGAAATTCCAAATTCTGATGCTATTACTAGATAGGTATGTATCTATAGGCAACATATATTTTTGATTGTACATGTTAGTTTTTTTCTGAAATTTTTTTCAGAATTGGGTCTCTATAATCCAGGCTGGAGTGCAGTGACACAGTCATAACACACTGCCACTTCTATCTCCTGGGCTTTAGCAATCCTCTCACCTCAGCCTCCTGAGTAGCTGGAACTACAGATATGCTCCACCATGCTCAGCTATTTATATTTATTTATTTTTTTTCAGCAATAGAGGCCTTGCTTTTTTGCTCAGGTAGGTCTCAAACTCTTGGCTTTAAGAGAACCTTCCACATTTGCCTCCTAAAGTACTGGGATTATACACATGAGCCATGAAATGGGGTCAATGTTTCATTTTTATGTGAAAGTTATATCATAATTTTGCAGTTTGATTTTACTTTTAATATGTTAAGTGTTAGGTCTGTTAATATTGCTATTAATAGATCTCATTTTTACAATTTCATTTGCTTCATAGTATTTGACAGCATAAATAGATAACCATGTATTCATATAATTTTTCCTGCTAGTCATTCAGGGTATATATACATAGTTTTTAAGTTTACAAATAATAAGGCAGGGTCTTCTTGCCTCTGCCTCTTATGCAGGACTTATGCACAAGTGTTTCTCTGGAGCTTGATTACTAATTGCTGATTCAAACTTTATAACCTTTTTTTAGCTTTATTAGTTGCTCAAAAATTGATTTCAAAAGCTGGACACATGTTTAGTCTAATCAGCACTATAAGAGCATTATTGACTCTAAATATTACCAAAGGCAATGGTAGGTAATGTCAAAATGTCAAAGCTTTCTATTTTGTTTTTAAATTTTATATTAAACGTGTAACTTCTAATGTGACATTGAACTTAAAATTTGAAGGAGACATATATTTTAATAATTTATTGTAAATGTTCTTATTTTGTCATATATGTGGAATTATTTCTTCCCAACAGCTCAACATAGTATTCTGTGCCTATAATCCTAACACTCTGGGAGGCCTAGGTGGGTGGATTACTTGAGGTCAGGAGTTCGGGACCAGCCTGGCCAACCTGAAGAAACCTAATGTGAATTAAAAATACAAAAAATTAACCAGACGTGGTGGTGCACCCCTTTAATTCCAGCTACTGAGGAGGCTGAGGCATGAGAATAGCCTGAAGCTGGGAGGCAAAGGTAGCAATAAGCTGAGTTCGTGCCACTGCACTTCAGCCTGGGCAACAGAGAGAGAGTCTGTCTCAAAAAAAATACATATATATATGTGTGTGTGTATAATAGACATAAATAATATACATGTATATAATAGACATATGTGTG
>CM052650.1:27035662-27132644 GCA_028533165.1 Leontopithecus rosalia
TTTTGAGACAGACTGTTGCCCAGGCTGGAGTGCAGTGGCACTATCTCAGTTTATTGCAACCTTTGCCTCCCAGCTTCAGGTTATTCTCATGTCTCAGTCTCCTCAGTAGCTGGAATTACAGGGGTGCACCACCACGTCTGCTTAATTTTTTGTGTATATATATACACATATACGTGTGTGTGTGTGTGTGTTTGTGTATATACGTGTGTGTATGTGCGTGTGGAGAGAGAGAATGTGCCCCAGTTACCTGCTAATCTGACAATTTGACATCTTTTAATAATAATTTCTGACATAACATATATCAATTTTCCATTGTTTGTTTTTCTGTTTCACAAATGTAAGGACTTTGGGTTTCTGGTTTGTCTAGTTCTTTAAAGCAAAAAAAAAGTCTCTGGAATTTTGATTGAAATAGCATTGAATTTCTTGAGTAAGCGAATTGTTTTAAACATTGAGTCTGCACATCACTGCATATAATTACTTATTCATGCATGAATTTCATATTTTACTAAGCACCATTTGGTAAATATTTTGTTAGATTCATATTTAAGTAACATTCAAGGGAATTATTATAATATTTTTATCATATAATATATAATATGTTTACTGTTGATGTACAGAAAGTCTACTGCTTTTGTTTTTATGTATTTTTTTTTCATTCAATCATCTTGTGGAATTCAGTATGTTTTTAAATAGTTTGATTCTTTACCTATTATTAAAATTAGGAAGCATCTGTAATTATCCAGTATTCAATTCCAATAAAACTTGACATGTTTACTTGTTAACGTACTTATAGCATATATGATATTATATGTCACATTTACCTTGCAGATGATGAATATTAAAAAGTTGATCTAATAAGCTGTTTAACTGGTTGTTTTACTTTATTTGAGGTATTATACGTGAAAATCATTTCTTGTTTATATGTTTTATTTTATAATGAAAATAGAAATAAAAATGTGAATCTGAGAAAGAAACATCTGTATAAAACAATTATTGTGAATAATATAATTTGATAAACAAGGTTTAAGTGTCTAAATTTTTATTCATATGCATTTCTCTAAGGAAACTCAATTTCCAGGCAGACAGATGTACTATATGATGGTGTAACTTGCCTAATCTAATATGACAAAAGAATACATTAATTTTAAAACAACTTCATTACATATATCATTGGCTACCTGCCATTTTTAAATGTTTCCCAATAATGGTCTGATAGAAATTCTGTTAACCAGCAAGCATTAGATTGAATGCACTCAAGTCCTGAAGACTTCCACCTGGTTTAAAATGTTATACTAATTCATGTATAATACCAATACATCTTCAATCATTGTGTCTCATGCCTTTAACAATACTGGTTGAGGCATATTCTAAAGGAAAAACATTAAACAGCATTTCGATTAGAAAATGTATGAATTTAATAAGTCAGAATGTTCAAAATATACATATTCCTGTCTTTGGAAGAAAAATAGATTTATCTAATCTCTCTATTATCTATGTATATTTCGTCATATTATTTTCACATTATTTTGATGAACTGAAATGATTTTAAAACAATTTTAAGAATTTTAGATTTGATTTATTAAATATTTAAATATTAAAAATATAAAATAAAATTAACTTTATGAGTTATATAACCTAAATATTGTAGGCATTATCTAAATCTTAGATGTGACTTTATGTTGGGAGCTAAAACATAAAAGCAATGTAATGAAATACCTGAAAATTATCTTAGTATGATTTTTTTACCACAACATTATTTGTGATGGTACGATTTGACCAATCCATTAAAATTAAAAGGCTCTTGCAGAATGAGTAGACAAACTGTGGTACACATTTGTGATGGAATAATTAATAGATGCAACAACACAAATGTAATCTCAAATGTATCCTGCTAAGTGAAGGATGGTAATTCCAAAAGACTAAATATTTTATAAATCTATATATACAACACTTTTGAAAAGAAAAAACTATAGGTATTCAAAAGCAGGTCAAAATAATGTACACTCCCACCAACGGTGTGAAAGTGTTCCTATTTCCTCACATCCTCTCCAACATCTGTTGTCTCCTGATTTTTTAGTGATAACCATTCTAACTGGCATGAGATGGTATCTCAATGTAGTTTGTCTAATGACCAGTGATGATGAGCTTTCTTTCAAATGTTTGTTGGCTGCATAAATGTCTTCTTTTGAGAAGTGTCGGTTGTGAGGCAATTCTTCAAGGATCTAGAAATAGAAATACCATTTGACCCACCAACTGGTTATGTATCCAAAGGATTATAAATCATTCTATTATAAAGATAGATGCACACCTATGTTTATTGAGGCACTATTCACAATATCAAAGACTTGAAACCAACTCAAATGTCCATCAATGATAGACTGGATGAAGAAAATGTGGCACATACACACCATGGAATATTATGCAGCTGTAAAAAAGGATGAGTTCATGTTCTTTGCAGGGACAGAAATAAAGCTGGAAACCATCATTCTCAGCATACAGACACAACAACAGAAAACCAAACACTGCATTTCTCACTCATAAGTGGGTGTTGAACAATGAGAACACGTGGACACAGGAAGGGAAGCATCATACACTGGGGCCTGTCTAGGGATGGAGGGCTAGGGGAGGGATAATAGTGGGGTGGAGCTCTAGGAGAGGATAGAATTAGGAGAAATACCTAATGTAAATGACGGGGTGATGATGCAGCAAACTACCGTGGCACATGTATACCCATGTAACAAATCTGCACATTTCGCATATGTACTCCAGAACTTAAATTATAAAAAAAAAATAAAGCAGACAGTGTTGCTTGGCAGCTCATATACAGAAATTGGAATGATAAGGAGATTAGCAAGGTTTCTGCTCAAGAACAACATGCAAATTCATAAAGTGTTCCATATTTTAAACCAAAAAAATCAACAATAAAACAGCCAATCAATACTTTTAGAAGTTGATGTTGACTACAAAAGGGCATCCCTAGAGAATGTGGAGATTGATATAAATGTTCTTAAGCTTGATTATGATGCTGTTTACTTAACCGCATCCATGTGTCTAAACTCATAAGACTTCTCATCAAAGAGAGTAAGATTTATTACCTATAATTTTTTAAACACCGTTTAAAATGTACTGCTATTCCTATAAATAAACTATTTAAGAAACTTTGCTCTAAAATGATGCTCAGCATGAACTTCTTCACATTTCCTTTATGATACTATTTCAATATCAATTCTATAGGATTTTTAAATCTATACTTTTTTCTCTGTCATTGGAAAACTTAAATCCATACTCTCATTCACATGCTTAATGTTCCCAAATTATTTTCATAGGAAAAAAATAGAACTCAGAGGTAATAATTTCTCTTATCATCAGTTAGTATGAAGAGTTTAGTACTTGCTACTTTAAATATCTAGTCACATGAAGATGTCATGTGGTTGAAATACAGATTTGTTTCGATAATTAATACATTGATTTTTATCGTATTTTAAATTATCCTAATCATTCCATGTTTTTCTACCTTCAGTAAATGTACTGCAGTGTCTTTTCTAAGGAGAAGAGGAATTCTTGCATATTTTCTTTATACATCCAATTTTTCTTCTATTAAATATGTTCCTATTTTTACATATATTTCCTTTTAATATTAATATTCCTTAAGCAATCTACCTCTAATTAATGATTTGCTGCAAAAGGGATGTGTAGATTGTGGGTTATTAAAAAAATTGAGTAGTTACTCTGTGCCAGGAAACAGGGATAAAGAACAAATGTATTTCTTATATACCACAATTCTACATAACAGTAAAAATAAACAGGAATCAGAACAGAGTATATTATGGAATCATTGGCAAGGCAACTAGAAATGAGGATTAAGGTATCTTGTCTGAAAATGCACATTTTTTTCTTTTTTTAATTTGTACTCTAAGAAGTTGCATTACATGTGTAGGTACGTGTAACCACTAACCACATACAACTGTTCAATGAACACAAACTCCCTCATGCTGCCTTTATGCTTATATACTCCATCCAAACCTAACTTTGCCAACCACGTTTCTCCTTTCCATCACATTTTATAAATGTGATAAAATAAAATTGTTTTTATATATTTTATAAACATAAGTTATATACATATTTATTGATAGAGAATATGTAAGGTTTTGGCATTTTTGTCACTCAGTAAATTACTCATAAGGTTTATATGAGTTGATGAACGGATGTTTTATTTTTTTTACCACCATCTATCTAACCAGATGAAAGTTGTTTATATTAGTGATTAGTATACATATTTGATGTACTAGTTTGTTTATCTATCCACCAATGAGAGTTATTTGCACTGGTTTCCTGGTTTTAATGTTATCAATAAAGATGCTGTGAAATCTACAAAAAAAATTGAGCAAATATAGTTATTTTATTGGTTACCTATAGGGAGCCTGTTAGTCACTGTGAATGACATAGCCATTTATTGTTTATCTTTTTCAACATGCATTTAAAAATATCTACTACATACCAGGCACAGTTCCATGTCATGAGGGTATGAATTAATAGGGCATAACCTCCTCTCAAGAACCCAAAAAAGAAGAATAAAAAGAAACAATTACTTTATTAAATAACTACACATACTATGTGGGAACACATGAAAGGGAAAGAAGACCTTGGCTTGAGAATGTAAGAAGAATTATAGGGGTGCAGCAATTAATTTGGATTCTGAAGGAAGGGTATGCATTCGCTACGATAACATAGCATTGGTAAGGCCATGGCAGCGGATGGAAGAATACAAGCAAAAAATATGGGTGCCAGAGGGATAAGGCAGGGCCAGCTATGGAAAAGTATAAACTGTAACCAGTTTCAAATACTTTACATATTCTAAACTAGAAGAAAATGTGATTATATTTGTAATTTAGAAGGCACTAGTAAATCTAGCAATAGTTTGAGTGTTGGTTCAGAGGGAGATGAAAATTATTTTTATTTTCATAATAATATTACGAATTTTCATCCTGGGTTTTTATGGCCCAAGGCATGAAGTGCATCAGCATCCATTTAATTAAAAAGTAATGTAAATTTATTACATTATATAGGAATTTATTTATAAATATATTCAGATAATAAAAATGGTCCTGATGCTTGCCTGTGGCTCATGTGTTTATTTCATTCTTGATTAAAGAATAAACATGATTCAGATCATGTTTATCTTGGCTTTTTTAAGAAACAATAATAAAAACATTTCCAGATAGTTACCTTTTCTCTGGATAAGTATTCCCTTAAACTATTGTGGGGTTGCAAAGCAAACCAAACCTAACTCTTTCCCCACAAATATTGATAATCTACTTGAGGGAAATCCTTAGAATAAGCACAAGAAAAGACAAAGTCATATTTATGTCTTAAAATAGAGGACTGAGATATATCGCTGATGAGAGATATCATTAAAATTAGAATATGAAGTCATTCTTTATTAAAATCACAAAGCTAAGAAATAATTTTAAATATCTCTATTATATTTAAAAGTACCACTACTTTTTTTAGTTTTTCTGACCAATACAGACCCTTCATACAACACAAACATCACTATTCATCTTACTGAAATGTATACCTGACCCTCTAAATAATATTTCTCTAAATGTTATGACACCAAAGAGAAGCAATGGAATGGAATGCAACTTTTGGCTATGGACCATTTCTAACAACGTACTGTGTTACAGAATTAAGTATGAGGATTAAGAGAATGCCAATAAAAATAGCCATAAATGGAGGAAATATAAAGGTATCTTTTACAATGATGGATAAACTAATTAATTATTTTTTTAAAAATGACGTTAGAGAACCATGAATTATGGCAATGCAGGATCTTGTGCATAGTTTCTTTCTTTCTTTTTCTTTTTCTTTTTTTTTTTTTGAGACAAAGTCTCATTGTCACCCAGCCTGGAGTGCAGTGGCACAATCCTGCTCACTGCAACCTCTGCCTTCTGGGTTCAAGCACTTCTCCCCAGTCTTCCCAGTAGTTGAGATTACAGGCATGCACCACCATGCTTGGCTAACTTTTTTATTTTTAGAGACGAGGTTTTGCCATGTTGGCCAGGCTGGTTTTGAACTCTTGGCCTCAAGTGATTACCCCCACCTCGGCTTCCCAGAGTGCTGGAATTACAGGCATGAGCCACCTTGCCTGGACCTTGTGCACTTTCTGAGAGCATACATTGATTCATGTATGTATCTCTGAACCTGGGGCTAATTTTATTCCTTATTCATGTATGCATTTGATTCACTTGACGGTCTTATTAATAAAAATAAATCCTTAATATTTACTTTTAATATTAACTTTCAGTTGAGAAAGAAACTATATGAGTTAAAAAATACAAAAAAACACCCCACACATATACTCCATTTATGCACATGGAAACAAAATATTTTAATAACATATTTTGTGATATTCCTCTTATTTTTTGTTTACAATGATATTAATATTTTTAAATTGATTTTTCTTATTTTTTACTGCATTATTTAAATTATTTATCCTGGTTTTCAATAATTAGCCATTTTGAAAATTTTTATATATTTATTTCTTATTTTGGGACGAGATAAATACTTTTATTTATTAAAGAAATCACATTTGGTTTTCAGAAAACATATAAGATAGACATTATTATTTTCATTTTATAAAAGAACACAATGAAACTAATAGATTATTGCTAAATTTCCAGTGTGAAACTGAAAATGAATTTGATTCAGGTCTAATGATTTCTAATTTAATGTGGATACTTAAGTACCATAAAACTACAGATATTAAACTCATGAAATGAGCTTGTCTAATATTTTTCTTAATAAACCCTTAAAAGTACCTGAAAAAAACACTGCTTGGTAGTTCAAATGATATTCATTGATAATCAGTGTATATCCACAAAGGCATCCTGTCCATACCCTATTTTCCCCACATATGAATAATGGAAAATACTCACCTCATCGTCTTAAGTGAAGATTCAATGTGTTGATATTTGTCAAAATTATTAAACACTGCCTAGCACATAGAACATGCTATATAAATGTTAGCTCTTATTGTTGTCTTTTATAATGTTGGTATTATTTTAATTAATATATATTTTCAGATGTTAATGTGCACTGTAACAGATAAATTTCAAGCAGTTTCAGCTTCTTTGTCCATGTTATTTAAAGACCTGAACCCTTCCTTCTTATCCTTGTGCTCCTAAGTTTTCTTCCTCCTCCTCCTAGACTTTCTACTTTTTCTCCTTATATTTCTCTTTTTCTAGAACTTCAAGGGGACCTATTTCTGGGAATGGAGTTGAAATTTAGGGCACTGTGTTTGAATGCCTTTATTTGATGTGTCCTGTATGGTTGAGTCTTTTATATAATGATCCTCCAGATCATAGTGCAAACCCCACAACCATCAAATGTAACTATGATGCATGAGTAGAAAGATCATGATTAAGTACAACAACCTCACAACGTTCCCAGTAGGTTTCCAGATAACTTGCTGGTGTAAACAGTGGTGGATAATAGTTTCTCCTCTTTGAACTTTGATTCTATTTTTAATTAAAAAAAATAGCATTTGAATAAAACATTTCAGTACATACAAGAAAACCAACTTCAGATTCTTAACAATAATTGATAACTTTGTCGGTCAATATTTGAAATCTAGTATCCATCACTCATCATGCAATATTCTCCAACAGAATTTATTTTTATTACATACAGGTTCATGGCTTCATCATTTGTTGCCACATCTTGCTCATCCCATGAAAGGTTTGAATCTCAGTGTAATGTCACACTTGATTCAGCAACTTGGAATATACACGAAGTTAAAAAATGGATTGAGCTCTCAAATTATGTGTTTTTCAATACATATTACATAATAACATTTGACATGAAGCCCAAGGTTTTTATAATATCTTTGTTTCTAAAAACATGAACATTTGGTTTGGAACTGAAAAGTCTGTTAATTAATTTTGAATTATTCCATCTACTTTTCTCAGTATCACTGACAGGAAAGTAGAAAGCATATCAGCTATTAATAATCACAAAAACAGCAACAGTCCTTTTTAAACACCATCCAACTGCGACCACTAATTAAATTTACAAATTACTTTTCTACATTTATCTAAATCCTTCTACAACATTGCTCTCTTAGAAAGTACTGTAATTCCTGATGATTTTTTCCTATTTCAAAAATATGGCACTTGTATTCCTGCTTTTTAAATCAATGTAGGTAGTTGCCTCTAATAGCTTAGTAAAAAATCAGTCTGTTTTTTCCTTCTTGTCCTTCTCCTTTTATTTTTTCCAATTTTTCTATCTATTACTGTCACTTTTCTCCTTCTGTGATTCAGAATCTTAGCCTAGAAAACATTTTTATTTCTATGTTGTTTTTCCTTCTGCTCTCTGGTGATATATTTAAACATGTTATATCTCTATTCATAACTTCATACTTAAATAATGCCTTAATTGGTCTGCTTCCTCTCTCTGCCACCATTATTCTGCCAAAGTTTCGTTTCTAATCCAGCACACAGTCAATAAAATACTAACTTGTTTATGCTACATTTTCATCTCCTTACGTTACTATCCCTTAATAAGTTTCCACCTCGTTGAGGGTAACACAAAACCCACACAATATTATAGGTAGTTTTCAAGGAAAATAGTTTTACTTTCAAAGGCTGCTTTATGTTTTTTCCCCTAATATTTGGGAAATCTTATACATTCACTAGGTGGAACCACAACTGTAAGATTTCTCTCTTATAGAAAATATCACAAAGTAAAAATTGTCCAGTACCCTATCATTCTTGAATATTCATCTATGTTGTCAGGTAAGTAAAATAAAAGAAAGCAAAAGCAACCAAAACCATTTATTAGAACCAGAGCCTAGCATCTGTGTTTTTAAAATATAAAAATTCAGTATCTTAAACCATTTATGTACTCTTTATTTTCCTATGACCATATAGTCAAAAAGATATTGATTTCACTTCTATGACAACATTATTTAAAGTTATTATTAACCATTTAAGCAATCCACAAAACACATATGACAGAGACTTTGTGACATTTGAGTTGTCAGTTTAACACAATCCACATTGGTAACTGCCACATGCAAGTATGAAATAATGGAGATTTGGAACTACTTTTAACAGACTTAAAAATAGGATAATCGTATAATATATCACTTAAATAGGGACACACTTGTCAGTGGAATGCAATATTAAAACAATTATTACCTAATATTTTGAAATACTTCTTTCTTGCTTGACTTATGGATTAATACTGTTTGAACTAAAAAGTACTTATTTTCAAAATAACAGTTTCTAGAAATAGTATACATCTGTAGGTTTAAGCAAAATAGCATTATTGATTGTTTTTGTTTGTTTGTTTGTTTTTTGAGATGGAGTTTCGCTCTTGTAACCCAGGCTGGAGTGCAATGGCGCGGTCTCGGCTCACCGCAACCTCCACCTCCTGGGTTCAAGCAATTCTCCTGCCTCAGCCTCCCGAGTAGCTGGAACTGCAGGCGCGATTCACCATGCCCAGCTAATTTTTGTATTTTTAGTAGAGACGGGGTTTCACCATGTTGACCAGGATGGTTTCAATCTCTTGACCTCGTGATCCGCCTGCCTTGGCCTCCAAAGTGCAGGGATTATAGGCGTGAGCCACGGCGCCCGGCCAGATATGTTTTCTATAAGAGAATTTCTGCTTTCCATACATAATGGGATAATTTAATTAATACTAAAATCATCTTTTTACTTCTACTGGAAATAACTTTAAAATCAACAAACACATGAAACAAATGCTTCCAGATATTGGACAAGAGGGAGTGCATGAAGATGAACCCCCCCAAAAAAAAAAAAGATGAGGTGAGCCCTGTTGTAATCTGACTTTCAGTCTGGAGACGAGTTAGACCCTGGTAAGGAATGGGAAACCCATTGAGAGCACAGAGGTATTGCTTAGTTAGAGAGGCAGAGACCGGAGTTTGATAACTCAGAGTTATTTGGAGTTTGTGAAGCAGAGTACAAAAATGGAGGGAACTCGACAAAGTAAGAATGCTAGGAAACTGCACAGAATTATCATATTATTCTGTTCCTGGGTACTAGCATATGTATGAGTAGCATGCAAATCTGTGAGTCCAGGCAGAGGATGACTCAGAAGCTCTTAGTCTTCCCAAAGTGTGTAAAGGACTCTAATAACTTCACATTCCAATCAGCTGATTCAAGGCGGTCATGCCTTACTAGTAGAAATTAATTAGCCCGGGCCAGGCGCGGTGGCTCACGCCTGTATTCCCAGCACTTTGGGAGGCCGAGGCGGGTGGATCACGAGGTCAAGAGATTGAGACCATCCTGGTCAACAAGGTGAAACCCCGTCTCTACTAAAAATACAAAAAAAATTAGCTGGGCATGGTGGCGCGTGCCTGTAATCCCAGCTACTGGGAGGCTGAGGCAGGAGAAGCCAGGAGGCAGAGGTTGCCATGAGCCCAGACCGTGCCATGGCACTACAGCCTGGGTAACAAGAGCGAAACTCCGTTTCAAAAAAAAAAAAAAAAGAAATTAACTAGTAAGGACAAAGCTCAGCACTCTTTAAAATGGCAACAACATACAATGCAGGACATAAATAATAAAACAGCAAAATGTCCTTTAATCAAAATCAACAGACACGGCAACAAACAGGAAAAGGAGCACTATAACTAGAAAAAATTGTTGTAAGACCCAAAAATGTCAAAAATGATGGAATTTACAAACAAGGACATTAAAGTAGCTTTTATAACCATAATCAAATCTTTTTAAAAGCATAGGCATAATGAGTATAAAATGAAGGATACACACAAGAAACAGATACAACTTCTTGAAATGCAAAATACATTGTCTAAGGTACAAAATTTGCTACATAAGATCAAAGAAGACTAGATACTTCAGAAAGAAACAAAAATCATTGAATTTGAGGACATAAATAGAAACTGTCCGAATGAAATCACAGAAAAAAAAAAAGCAAATAAGTAAAGAGCTTCAGAGAGCCAAAAATCATGAGTAGTTCTGCTACATGCAATAAGATTCTTAGAGGGGTGGGGGTTTCAAATATATTTCAAAAATATATTTGAAAACCTAATGGCCAACATTTTCAATTTTATGAAAACAATAAATTTGAAGTTCAATACAGTCAATAATTCCAAAATGGGAAAAAAAATCCACAGCATCAAGTGTTAAAATTAAATTGCTGAAAACAGCAAAAAAAGAGAATATTAAAAGTAGACAACAATGATACATTTTGTAAAGAATAATAAAAAATAAAAATGACTCCAGATTCTTTCTCAGAAACCATATAAGCCCTTGATGGAACAATTATAGATATCCAGTTGGCTGTAGAAAATGTGAATTAATTTGGTTGGCTGCATCAATCAACTCAACCCCATTGGTTTTTAAGAAACAGTCTAATAACAACACAAGGCATTTTTTTCAAGTCAACATGAACCCACTCACCAATATTAATCATATTTTTTGCCACGAAAACTTCTACCTATAAGTTATAAGTATTGAAATCATACAGAATATGTTCTTTGACCACAGCAAAATTATCAGAAATTACTAATTTTAAGGTATTTAGAAAATTTCCAAACTTTTAGAAAACAAATACAACTATGACTAATTCTCAGGTTAAAAATATTTTATAACTAAAATCAGGAAATATTTTTGATTTAATGAAATTTAAAATGTTAAATATGCAATACATCCAAATTTGTGTGTTTCACCTTATGTACACCTTTTGTCATGAATACAGTGCATTCTAATCTCTTTCTCTCCCAGACTCTCAATCTATTTATCTTGCCCGTACCCATTTTCCATTTATAATTCAATGCAACTGTCATCTCTTGGTATATTCTTCAACACCAACTGAGAATTTGATTTAGATGTTTTTTGATATATTTTTGTTGCTTCCATGAATACTTTAACTTTGAACTTGGCAAATTATGCTGAAATATATGATTAACCTTTCCACTTCTTTGTTATATTTTAATTTCTTTTTGAATGTGGAAATATATTTCTTTTTGTTTTTGCAACTCTGTGGCTGATCACACTGCTCTCTACAAAAATATTTGAGAAATTGAAGCTGAGTTACATGGAAGTGAAGTAAATGGATAAACATTCTCTATCAACATTTATAACATGGCTGTTATCACTACAGCATTCTTCAAAAAGTGCTGAAGTTTTTGAGGGTACAGTCAATCCAGAAACTATTGTAGCCTTTTTTTTTCTGCATCATTATTATGCAAGTGATCAACCTTGTTATCTCATTGGAGTTTTAGTTACAACGTTGAATTTTAATTTAGGATAATAATATATTAAAATTTGTGTGATCCAGCTTATGTAATGTCTAGAAGCAAACATATTTTTACATACAGTAACGAAGAGGTTCTAAGTCAATGGTCTTAAGTTTTTTCTTAAAAATCAAGAATAATAACGGATTTTTAGTTACAATGTTCAGTTTTAATTTAAGACTTGGCAAATGTCATTCTTACCTCACTTGCCTTACCTGTTATACTTTATAGTCTCCTCAACAATTTATTTTTGTTTTCTGAGCAAGCTCACTTAGCTACTCACTCTTGAATACAGATGGTCCCCAAATTGTAATGGTTCAGCTTACAAATTTTCCTTTAAAATGGTGCAAAATGGTGATGCACATTCAGTAGAAACCATACTTCAAGTACCCCTACAACAATTATGTGTTTTGTTTTCATAAATGATGTGAGATACTCAACATTATGTTGTAAAATGGGCTTTAAGTGACTTCAACCAACAGTGTACTATGTAATTATCCTAGCACATTTAACTTAGGCTAAACTAAGCTATGATGTTCCCCAAGTTGGGTGTATTAAATGAAGTTCTTTTTTTTTTTTTTTTTTTTTGAGACGGAGTTTCACTCTTTTCACCCAGGCTGGAGTGCAATGGCGCAGTCTCGGCTCACCGCAACCTCCACCTCCTGGGTTCAGGCAATTCTCTGACTCAGCCTCCCGAGTAGCTGGGATTACAGGCGTGCGCCACCACGCCCAGCTAATTTTTTGTATTTTTAGTAGAGACGGGGTTTCACCATGGTGACCAGGATGGTCTCGATCTGTTGATCTCGTGATCCACCCGTCTCGGCCTCACAAAGTGCTGGGATTACAGGCTTGAGCCACCGCACCCGGCCTATTAAATGCAGTTCTGATTTTCAGTATTTTGAACTTAATGATGGGTTTTTTGTATGTAACCTCGGAAATAAATTCGGAAACATCTGTACTTCTTTCTGAGATATACTTCAAACTTACTTATTTCATCTTATCACATTTGGGGCAACTCTTTTTTATTTGTGAGTACATATAGCATCTCTTGAGATCTCCTTGTTCATTGCTTCTATTTGGTAAGTGATTATACTGTGAGAGAAATAGCCTGAATGGAAGGGCAGGATTTCTCAGATATGTTTGCTGATCCAGTTTCACACTCACAATTGTTAAAGAAAGGAAATTCCCATTCCTTCTTACACTTCAGTATCTCCAGTAAAATTTGCTTACAGAAGACATTTTTAGCTTTACTTTGAGATACCTACCTCCTTCCCAAATAGTACAGTCCTAACTTGTTTTCTGTATGGCATATATGCTAGAGACCTAAAATTACCACATTAAGAAAGAGCACATGATAATAATTTAGACATTGAAAGATAAACCTACCTAAGTCTGGCATATTCTAATTCTCTATTCTCTGGAGCCTAAATTAAATCATTTCATTTCCTTCAAAATGCTTTAGGTTGACGCAATACCAATATGAATTTTCTAATTGCTCACTATTACTGCCCAGTTCTTCCACTGAGGTGGAAGCAACATATTAAACAATTCCAAAATAATGACTCCTTTAGTCACAAAATACTTTGCAGCAATGTAAAAATCACTGATTTGTTAGAAACTAATCAAGCAATGGTAACAGGTGAGAGTATTCCACAGCGTTTGCTTTTAGAAATTAGCTGTCCTGCCTTGACAAAAGCTCAAGGGTGGATACTCATCTTATCATATTTAATAATCATATGTGTATACTAGAGTCTAATAATCAGTATGTAGCTTACTGAGACATATTAATCATGTAGTTGTGAGTCTAACCACACATGTTGTTAAACTGAATTAAGTTTAGCCTAAATCTGCTTCTATATGCAGGACACTGTAACGTAACTTAATGTGTAAAGAAACTGCAACCTAATCTGCATGTGGACTCTTTTTACAAGTACATTAAGTCCTCACTTAAAGTGGTTCATGGAAACTGATTTTAGGTGAAATGGCATATAACAAAACCAGTTTTTATTTTCTTATTAAATTGATAACAAAACAAAATTGAATGTGATGACCTTATTCGAGCACCTCCTATGTGTGCTTCTGCTAAAAGTCAGTTTCCCATAAGCTACGGAGGATGTTAACTGGGACCTACTGTAGCCGAGTCTCAGCCAATCAGAGCAGCTGAACCTTCAACCAGTCATAGGCTGAAAGCTGTCAAAATATGTTCAAATAAAGCAAATGCCATGCTGCATCCAATCAGACTATTTCTGTATACCATTTTCACTTCTTTGACTATAAATATTGCCTGCACATATTGGAGGACAGAACTATCTGAACCGCTTTTGGTCCTGAGTGCAACCTGCTTCGTGAATCTTTTTCTCTGCTAAAAGTGTTAAATTTAACTTGTCGCAGGTCTTTTCTTTAACAATGTATAACTTTTGAATTACTGTAAAGTAAGATTTTAACAAAGATCACTGTTCTTTTCCAATAGAAAATTCAGATATTTTAGTTTAAGAATCGTAAACTTGTTTGAAAAGCAAAAGGAACGTCATTATATTTTTAAAATTATACATTAAATTACGTCTCAACGAGTATCCTTAAACACAAGATGGACATAAAAATCAGTAGAACATTTTTCTTGTCTAACTAAAATGTGGATGAAAAACTAAAAATAAATAAATAGATGAGAAAGGAATTACCTCTTTGTACAATAAGCATGTGAAAATAATTTTTATTAATGTAAAAGGCAGTCAGACCATACGAAGCTGAATTCTAAATCCAAATTGAATTGTATGTTAAAACAAGTAATCTTAGATATTACTTGTTTAAAGAATTCTTAATTCAATTACAACATTATGATAAAGTGGAGAATTTGTCAAATCCAAGCACTCAAAAGATGTGTTTCAGAAATTTTCATATAGATGAAAAAACTTGAGAAATTATTTATCAAGATATCACAGATGTTAACCAAATGTCAAAATTTAAAAAGAGCAGGAATGATAAATAGTTCTGTTTCTCAGAAGGAAGTACAAGAAAGTCCATGTGTGAGGAAATATGTATGTATATAAATATATTTATATACACATAGACACACATTCACACACATATACATAAATATGTGTTTATATGTCTGTATGTGTGCATATAATATATGCATATACACATATATATCTTATTCCATTCTTTATTCTTACAGTGTTTCAAACTTTTGTCTTTTCATCAACCTACTCTGAAATTTTGAAATAAATTATAGTTTATATATTGATTTAAAAAAAAAGACATATACTTCCCTGGGAATAATTTTTAACATTTTGGGGTTATCTGCTGAGCCACTCTCAGACATGTTAGCTGTTTTATAATAACTGTAATGAGTTGCACTAATCCACTATTACTCTTTCAGACTGTTCAATGTTTCTTCAGTAAACGCTTTTGGGGAAGACATGTATGCAACATGGGACGTACTTTGGGGAATGGATTAGAGTTTAATTTTGTCTGGCATGGCTCTAAACCCATTAAGAATCCTGTCCTGCCACTGGGTTTGACTACAGGCAGGAATTCTCTAAAAATCCAAACACCTGAGTTTCTTACTGTATTTTTTTTGTGTCTTAAGCAGTTAAATGTGTTACCTGTCAGTGTTCCCAAGTATGTGTTTTTAGTCTCTGGATCATCTTATTTTCATCTCTTCTGCTGGTTTTCATTGATAGGTTTGCACAAAGACAGTGTGTTGATGGGTTATATTGTTCCTTTGGAAAGAGTAAATGTTCTCACTTGAACTTACTCTTTTCATTGAGTATGTAGAATTGTGTAGCCCTATGTTCTTCAACTTCCCAAAATATTAAGCTATCAAATATCCTTTTTAGATACAGCAATCTGTTAGTTGACTTAATGGACCCTTGAGCACTGTATTAGTCTGGGTCAATCACTTATTAAGAAAAACCTGAGACTAGGTGATTTATGAAATAAAGATATTTAATTAACTCACCGTTCCTCATGGCTGGGGAGGCCTCAGGAAACTTGCAGTCATGGTGGAAGGTGAAGGAGGAGCAGGAATATTCTTCACAGGGTAGCAGGATAGCAGGAAGGCAAAATGCCAGATGCTTTTAAAACCACCAGGTCTCCTGAGACTCACTCACTATCATGAGAAAAGCATGGTGGAAATGCCCTTATGATCCAATTACCCCCACCTGGTCCACCCCCTTGACACATGGGGATTATGGGGCCTTATGATCCAATTACCCCCACCTGATCCACACCTTGACACATGGGGATAATGGGGCCTTATGATCCAATTACCCCCACCTGGTCCACCCCTTGACACATGGGGATTATGGGGACTACAATTTAAGATAAGTGTTAGGGTGGAGGCACAGCAAACCATATCAAGCAGTCCTAAGATGTTTCTTCCTTCTTTATTTCTTATGTTCCTTCATATGGTTCTGAATCATGGACAAACATAAATAATTATGAACCCTCCTCTCTTTATTTTCAGCTGGGCAACACCATAGTTGCCATTTATCCTAGTGGCACAGGGTAACCCTGCAAACTCCTGACATCAGAAGATTACAGGGAAGGAACCATGATATTCTATTCTTACATGCCAAAAAATTCCAGTAGACTTGGGGCTCTATCTTTTCCCCATGATTTGAATGGTGAATTCAGGGTGGGACTAATGGTTCAAGCTAATCAAATCCTCTGGCATGAGGATCAAATTCTTTTTACAGACAAACTTATTTCAAGAATGATAACCTTAGCGAGCCCTCCTGATGAAGCTTCTGGGGTAAGTAGTCCCACTCTCCTCCTCGTCCACTTTATCCAAAGACAAATGCCTGCCCTATCAGTTGATAGAACTTAAAAAAAATTATTTTTTTATAAGGTATATTACCATACGCGATCTTTACATTTTTTTATTTATCATAGGTGTATTTTTCTCATTAAAATAAAGTTTTCATGAAAGCAAATACTTTCTCAGGCCTGTTTTATGTTGCATCTCTAAAGCCATAAACAGTAACCAAAATGTACAAGTTTTAATTTTTAAAATAAATTAAATTTTTGAGTGAATATTCTCTAACAAGAATGTAAATGAACAAGTTTTCTAGCTTGATCTATGAATGTAATGCTCTATATTAAAAATCAGACTATTCAGTTAGGGTCCAGCTTAACCTAATTCATATTATTTAGGTCCTTTAAAATATCAGCTGGAGGAGAAGTATTTATAACTAAAAGAAAAAAATCAAACACTTGTTATCATTTGATGTGGGAGGTAGATGATGTGCCACATGACTGAATGCACAGTAAATGTTACAAAACTTCAGAGTAATGTGCAGATTGATATGGGATGCAGGGTTCAGTGCAAGAAAAATAGAGAAGTTAGGACTTAATAGTGACCACCAAGGTAGTAATACTGTTTAAAAGGTAAAAAGAAGAAGAAAACCACCACAAGAATATTTACGATAGAGAACAGCAACAATAAAACTTCTTCACTGACACAATAGCTATACAATGTAAAATCGGTAGACTTTGATTAGAATATAAACAATTTGACTTAAGGAGGAGAATGATGTAAATAAAGATAGAGAAGCTGTTTTCAAAATAGTTGGCAAAGATAATGGAAGGCTTCAAACTTTTCTTTGTAGGAGGTAGAAAAGTTTTCTGGTTTGTCTTTGCTAAATGGGTGCCTTTTGAAGTTATTTCACCAATTGACAATTATAGTTCTCCTTTTGCAGTCTATACCTCTGTTTATCCCTAACTCTAAGTTTAAATTGCCAAATCATTATTCTATTATTATTATCAACTTACTTTATTTGTAATTAGCATCTTAAATTTTTAATTAGAATTATTTTGTTTGTTTCCTTCAAATACTTATTTAATAAATAGCCATATCATTATTTACTTTGTATAGATTATATAGATTGTTTTCCTCTTTGAAAATTTATTTTTTTCCACAAAAACTTTCAGCTTTATTTGCTGCCACGCTCACCTGTTTCACACACACCTTAATGAGTCTTTAATTAGATAACAAAGAAAAAGCACATTTTTCTTGAAACTGGAGCTAGATTTTTGTATTTTCTTCTATAAATTTAGAATTAGCCATTTGGCCTTGTAATATTTTTTAGCCCCCCTTCATCTATCATTTGTTTTCACTGGATGAAATGCCTAACTGATATCAATTTTGGTAGATTTACATATCTAACAACAACCATATATGTTTGGGTTATGTCATCTATAGTGTCCAAACCGTTGTTACATATCATGTCTGAATTGACTCACACAGCAACCCGTGAGTAAGGCAAAGCATTAGTTATTAACATCATTTTACCAATAAGGGAATCTAGGTTCTAGGTATCCAAGGAAACCACTTTTCAAAACCCACCTCCTTTAAACAACAAAGCTATTTTAGTATAAATTAGACATTAATCAGTAATATTCATAATTATCCCATGTATTTATTTAAAAATAAATATTAATGTAAAAGGAGAAAAGCAAATTTTTTTAATTTAGAAAATATTTTACATATGAATCAAAATTTGAGTTGATATTGATATTTTAGGATAAAGTGTTCTTTACATGAACTCATTCTCACACCATGTATGTGGAAGAAAAGTTAATATATTTTATTCACACCGCATATACACACACATGCGCTCTCTCTCTCTCTCTCTCTCTACATATATATATATATATATATATATATATATATACACACACACACATACAACATATATATATATATACACACACTCATATATTTTTTAAAAATGACAGTGTTGTTATAAGGTAGAATTTAAGTAACATGTTAGAAGAAATCAATGAAAACAGCCATAATGAAAAAAATAAGTTTGTAAAAAAAAGATCATAATAAACAAAATATTTTAATGACAACATAGTTTTAAGATGAGATCAGGTATGTTCAGTGCGGTATGGCCATATACAGAATTAGAGAAATCTTTTCAAAAATTCTATGAAACTGTAAAAGAATCTGAATAACCAAGGCAATCCTAAGTAAAAAGAAAAGAACAAAGATGCATGATACTGACTTCAAACTATACTACAAGGCTACAGTAAGGAAAACAGCATAGTACTGGTACAAAATCAGACACATAGATTAATGGAGTAGAATAGAGAACCAAGAAATAAAGCCACACACCTACAACTATCTGACCTCTGATAAAGCCAGCAATAACAAGCAATAGGAAAATGACTCCCTATTCAATAAACAATGCTGAGATAACTGGCTAGTCATATGCAGAAGACTGAAATTGGACCCCTTTCATCATGTACAAATATCAATTCAAGATGAATTAAAGAGTTAAATGTAAGCTGTAAAACTATAAAAATGCTAGATAAAATCCTAGGAAATACCACTCTGGACATAGGACCTGGCAAAGTTTTCACATTGAAGATTCCATAAGCAATTAAAACAAAAACAAAAATTGACAGATGGAACCTAATTAAACTTAAGAGCTTCTGCACAGCAAAAGAAATTATCAACAGAACAAAACAACAACCTACAAAATAGAAGAAAATAATTGCAAAGCAGGCATCCAACAAAGGTCTATGATATTGCTTTGGCTTTGTCCCCACCCAAATCTGTAGGATATGCTGTAGGAGGGATTCAGTGGGAGATTACTGAATCATGGAGGCAGGTTTTTCCCTTCCAGTTCTTGTGATAGTGAATAATATATCTTAATAATAATAGGATTAATAATATTCTTGTGAGAGTGAAAAAGATATCTCATGATATCGTATGGTTTTAAAAGGGGGGTTTCCCTGCAAAACTCCCTGCTCTTGTCTGCTACCATGTGAGATGTGTCTTTTACCTTCCAGGATGATTTTGAGGCCTCCCCAGCCACATGAAACTGTAAGTCCAATAAACTCCTTTTTTTTGTAAATTGCCCAGTCTCAGGTACATTTTTATCAGCAGCAAGAAAACAGACTAATGTAGTCAATATCCAAAATTATTAAAAATGTAATGAAATGAAGAAGCAAAAAATGAAGAAACCCATTTAGAAATGGACAAACGACATGAACAAACACTTCTCCAATGAAGACATACCTGCAACCAACAAACATGAAAAAATGCTCAACGTCACTAATTACAACAAAATGAAAATCAAAACTGCAATGATAAACCATCTCACACTAGTCAGAATGGCCATTAGTAAAAAGTCAGAAATAGCACATGCTAGTAAGGCTGTGGAGAAAGGGAAATGCTTATACATTGTCAGGGGGAATGTAAATTAGTTCAGCCATTGTGGAAAACAATTTGGAGATTTCTCAAAGAACTTAAAATAGAACTCACGGCTGGCGCCGTGGCTCACACCTGTAATCCCAGCACTTTGGGAGGCCAAGGCTGGTGGATCTCGAGGTCAAGAGATTGAGACCATCCCGGTCAACATGGTGAAACACTGTCTTTACTAAAAATACAAAAAATTAGCTGGGCACGGGGGTGCTTGCCTGTAATCCCAGCTACTCAGGAAGCTGAGGCAGGAGAATTGCCTGAACCCAGGAGGCAGAGGTTGTGGTGAGCCATTGCACTCCAGCCTGGGTAACAAGAGCGAAACTCCATCTCAAAAAAAAAAAAAAAATAGAACTCACATTCGACCTAGCAATCCCACTTTTGGGTATATATCCAAAGGAATATAAATTATTATACAATAAAATCACATGTACACATATGTTAATCGCAGCACTATTTACAATAGCAAAAACATGAAATCAAACTAGATGCCCATTAACAGTGGATTGGATAAAGAAAATGTGATACATATGCACCATGAAATAGTACACAGCCATGAAAATAATGAAATCATGTCCTTTGCAGCAACACAAGTGGAGTTGGAGGGTATTACGTATCCTAAGCAATAAACACAGGAACAGAAAACCAAATACTGCATTTTCTCACTTATAAGTGGGAGTTAAGCCCTGGGTTCATGTGAACACAAAAAAGGAAACAATAGATGCTGGGGTCTATGTGAGAGCAGATGGTAGGAGAAGGGTGATAGTTGAGAAACTACCTATTGGGTTCTATGCTGATTATCTGGGTGACAAAACTATACACCAAACCTTTGGAACACACAATTTACCCATGTAACACAACTACAAATGTACACACCAAACCTAAAATAAAAGTTGGAAAGAAAAAAATCTGTACAAATTAATATGTGGCAGATGTCCCAGATGAATAATATCATGTGATCTCATGTCCTCCTTCTCAAATCCAAAATATACATGTGACCCATAAACTTTGAAAATATGAGGAAAACTCAATAATAAAGATTCTTAAAAAGCTACCCATATATCTGTTTATTATTAGCATTCATAGTTGTAATAGGAAAAAAGCTTAGATTCATCGGCAGCATACAAAATGCATTTCAATGTAAGTGTTTACAGACAATGGGAACTAATGGTTTGATGCAAAATAAATAATAAATATTACGCTTCAAGACTTAGTGCATCTGTAAGTAGTTGTTATGGAGCTGGTATATATATTAACAGTTGGCTTAGAAAAATTTTTAGCCAGGTGAAATAGTTAATCTTATTAAGATCTCTGAGTGACCCAGGGTTTTTCTACCTCTATTCTCCTCTTTGTTCACAAAATTTTAGCCATACCAGCCTTGTTTTTAAAGCATACTAGACATGTTCCTTTCCTAGGCCTTTGAACTTGTCGTTCTTTCTAGAATACCTCTCACCCAGAAATCCATGAGATTTGCTTCTCATCACCTTCCACTCATGACCCAAATGTCTTTTCATGGAGGCCTTCTTTGCATCCCTTATTCAATATTAAATTTAAAATTCCACTTTGACCCAGAAATGTGTACCTTATTTTTTTCTACTTTATTAGAGTTCTCATTACCATCTAACTTAATATATACATACCTATGTGCTAACTTAATATATACATACCTATGTTCTAACTTAATACATACATACCTATTTGCTAACTTAACATATACATAGCTATGTGCTAACTTAATATATGCATACCTATGTTCTAACTTAATACATACATACCTACTTGCTAACTTAACATATACATACCTATTTGCTAACTTAATATATACATACCTATGTGCTAACTTAATATATACATACCTATTTGCTAACTTAATATATACATACCTATGTCCTAACTTAATACATACATACCTATTTGCTAACTTAATATATACATACCTATGTGCTAACTTAATATATGTGTTTCTCTTTCTCTCTCTTTCTGCCAAGTAATTTATACTGAGAGTAGTGATTTCTTCCTATCCTGGTTGTTAGATATCTACAAGGCTGACAAAAATGTCCATTACATAATAGGTCTTCAATTAATATGTATGAATGAAAAAATATCCTTGAAATGCTCTTTTTTGGTTAATGGTTAGTGATGCTCATATGTTGGTCTGATCTTACAGAGGAATATCAGTACATTTCTCATGTAAATTTACATTTTTTCTTCTTCTAGTTCATCATATCCCAAAATCTATACTTATTTTTGCTCACATCACAATTTGGGCTTAGGCAAAATTATATACTGCATTCTTAAAATCTCTATGAGAAAATTCAAATAGCATTTTAATAGTTTTAAATTCATTTTGATTATTCATATTGATTCACTTTTTTAAATATCAAAATATTACTTGTATAAAAATAAATGTAAAACTAATTCACATTTTTCCACTGAAAAGAAAACTATTTACATTTTGAGTCATTCCTTTCAGTTTCTCCTTTCATATGTTACATTACAACATTCATATTACCCTATTATTAACAAACTTGTTTAATATAACAGGATATTTCACATCATATGAATTTGAAAACTTCACCAAATAATTTTCTTTACTGCCACTGAGGTTGTTTCTAGCTAATTGTAACTAATATTAAAATGACTATATTTGTAAAGTCTTTGATAATTTCTTGAATACTATTTCATTATGATACATTCCCAGAAGGCTATTAGTTCAAAAAATGAGACAATTTTAAGAATTTTTTGTATATATTATCAATTTCAATTCCTGTGAGCTTTATACATCCTTCAGACATTAATGGAGTATGACTTTGTTTGACAGCTAACACTGAATGGTCTACTTAAATAAATGTTTGTGTTTTTTTTTAATTAATTGGAATATTCTACCTCATTATTATTACATTTGCTTTTAACATGGAACATTAATCAAAGTTTATTATGTCTAAATGAACTGTATGTCTAAATAACCTACTTATCTGTATAATTATTTCATTTATCTATTAAGTGCTTATTTTATCACATTTCTATAATCTCTTTTTCTATATGAAAGAAAGATCTTTAATACACATAATTGCACATACTTTTACATGATTAATTGACTCTAAATGAAACATTTTTATGGATAAAAATTCTCATGTATGTTTTGATTAACACGTTTTTCTTTTTTCTGGTTTATATTCTGTAATATTTTAGGTCACCTCCGCTTCTTAATGGAGTGTTCAAAGGCTAGAGCACTGGACAGCCAGATGCAAAAGGAGATACTTATAATTTTATCATAGCAAAAACCGTCAGCTGCTTCACAGACCTGGCTATTATTTGTTGACTTATTTCTAGCAGGGGTGGTCTAACTATCATTCCAAATTTAGCCTTCTGGTTAGATTACCTGAGTTAAAATCCCAAGTATTATAATAGCTAGTCACGTGCCCTTGGGCAAATTTTCTTTGTCCTTTGTTTGTCTCATCTGTTAACAATAGGGATTGTTACAGGGTGTGTTGTGTTTCCACAGAAATCATGTGTTGAAGTCCTAATTCCCAGCAGTCCCTCAGAATGTGACTGAAATTGGAGACACGTATTTAAAAAGATAGTTAAGGTTAAATGTGGTCAGGAGGTTATGTCTTAATTCAGCATGACAGAAATCTTGATGAGAAGAGATTACGACACAGGTACACAAAAATAAAAGACCAGTTGAAGATACCAGAAGAAGCACATTATCTACAAACCAAGGAAAGAGTTCTTAGAATGAAATAAGCCAGGCTGTCAATTTGATCTTAGACTCCTGGCCTTACAGAACAGACAACGTTAATTTCTGTTGTTTAAGCCATTCAGTCTGTGGTACTTAGTAATGGCAGCCTTAGCACACTAGCATAGTGATCATACTTTATCTAACTCGTATCCTTGTTATACTGACTCAAAACTTATAGAAATAAATATCATAGAATAATATTGGACACATAGTAAGAACTCAACCTTGCCATTCATAATGAGGAACATTTTTATAGATTTAGAGATAAAAGGTCACAGCAGGCAGACAGAAACTGTACCAATAAATATCAGATTACAGATGATTTAACAATGATTTTGTTAATTATAATTATTTATTTAACATCAGATAAATTCCATTTCCAGTATACTGTTCCACACAAGCAAATTTGGCAAATATGGTAGATGGAAAAAGGAAAAATAGACTGTAAAAATCTTGTGATATTGAGAAATTTTCTGCATTAGTTTTTTTTTATTTCCAGATCATTAGTAAGAAACAATGTTTAACATATAATTTGAAAGATCCAGCTGAATGATATATCAAAAGAAAGAGCTATATAGAGAGAAATCTGGATTATCTTCCAAAGTTTTTTATGTACCTATCATTACTACCACTAATGGCAACAATTACTAAGTAATTTCTATTCATTTACTGACTTTTCCCACTGTGTTAGACACCATGCTAATTACTTTAGAAACAATGTCTTATTTAAGTTTTATAAAAAGCCATTGAACTATGTACTAGTAGTATTTTTATTTTACAGATGAGGAAACATATTTAAAGAGGTTCAAGAACCTGGCCGAATTTCCACAAGAAGAACTTGGGAGAGTAAGGATTCAGATCCTGCTGTATCTGAGTCTAAGGGGTATACTGTGAACATATTATCTGAATAATGTGTTGTCTTTTGTGGACCGCCACTGTAAATGGGAAAATTTGAATAATATAATGTAATCCTTTCCATTTTAAATTGGTTTGATGCAATCACTTCAAATTTTAATATTGTTATAATTATACGGGGGCTCTAAACTGGTTTCTGAATTGCATGTTGAGGAAAGTAACTCTCTAGAATTTAAAGAAATGATGACAAGCCATGTTAATGGTAAATATGTCTTACTTTTTACTGGCAGGAAATTATCACCCATAAATCCACAGAAGAATTTATATATTTATGGCTATCAGCAGATAAATTTATTTTTCTCATATGAGGCACCAGAAGAATGAAATATACAGAATTTAATAAAACAGGCACAAACGCTGACCTTTTGGTGATTTAAGTCTCCCAGAATCTTTGCATGTTTTACTCTGACATAAACAGATGAAAATACAGAAGTAAAGATGCATTTGTAAAGTAGCTTTCTTGTGATTTATTTAAAATAACCTTAGCACAAGGGAAAACTATCAGCAAACTTTACTTTAGCTCTTATAAAATCATTAGCCGAGGTTTCTAGAAAAAAACTATGGACAATTAAAAGGGCCTTAAAAAATACTCTTAAACGCTCAGATCTCAAGAATGAAAAAGAAAAAAAAATAGATTCTTAAATCACAAATCTCTTAGCCCTGCATCTCCCAATAAAAATGATTTTTCTATTTCTTATCATTAATCTTTCAACCTACTGTTCAAAACAAAAATTATTCTTTCATCTTGGCATGAATCTGTCAAAGGCACTGCTTCCAACAAAATTGACTTCTCTAATTTATGTTTCTTTCTCTGAATCTCTCAAGCCTGTACTCCCAATTAAAAAAAAATCTTATTCCATACTTCTGAGATCTCAGGAAAATTGTATCTTCATTTTAGGTAAAGTGTTCCAACTTTCCAAATAAACATATATTTTTTGAAAAATAGAAAAGACATGTTTTTAATACACTGAATACATGATCATTTTAAATAATATAAATTACTTGTTGAAAGACATACATATATTTGAAGCCATAAAATAGATTGTACATTGTTGTTTGCATTGTAAGTATATATTCCATAAAGATTACTTTTCATTTTATTGAGATACTGATATGATACATATCATCTATAAAATGACTTCAATTCATATTTTTCTCTCCTTTGGGAAGGGAGAGTCTCTAGTTTCAGGGAAAGGGGGAGGACTGTTGTCTTTTAACTGAATCCTGAGTGACAGACACTATCTGGCACAATATATCCAACCAGTCAGTCATTTTGTTTGAATTTAAAAGTACAGTTTTAAATTTCTATATAATTTATTTGCTTAGAGACCCTATGATACACTTTGAATAAATCATATAGCAAACATTCAATTACGTAACTATGTATAGCTATGTTTAAAAAAAACACAGTATAGGCTGTTTAGAACCAAAATACCTAGATTGGCTATGACTTAAGGAATATGTCTCAGCAGATTTGGAAGTGGAAATATATTTTTTATTCGACAGATATCATAGCCTCCTCACTCTCAAAAGTAACAAGTGTTTGACTAGTTCTTTTCTTTTCTTTCTTTTTTTTTTCTAGACAGAGTCTTGCTCTGTCACCAGGCGCCAGGCTGGAGTGCAGTGGCATGATCTCAGCTCACTGCAACCTCTGCCTCCCAGGTTCAAGCAATTCTCCTGCCTCAGACTCCTGAGTAGCTGGGACTACAGGCATGCGCCACCACGCCCAGCTATTTTTCGTATTTATTAGTAGAGACGGGGTTTGACCATCTTGGCCAGGATGGTCTCAATCTCTTGGCCTCGTAATCCACCCGCCTCGGCCTCCCAAAGTGCTGGAATTACAGGCTTGAGCCACCGCACCTGGGCTTGACTAGTTCTTACACTGAAGGAAAACTGTTCTCCTAGGAACAATGTGATATGTCCTATTTACAGTAGTCCCCCTTGCTTATCTGTGATTCAGCTTTTCAAGAGTTTAGATACCTGTCAACTGTGGTCCAAAAATATTAAATGGAAAATTCCAGAAATAAATAATTTACAAGTTTCGAATTGCTCACTGTTCTGAGTATCATAATACAATCTTGTACCATCTTGTTCTATTTCACCTATAGTACGTATTCTCCCTTTCTACATCATATTCACAGTATAGGCCTACCCATATGAGTAATCACTTTGTATCACTTTCAGTTATCAGATTGACAAGTGCTTGTGGTTTAAGTAACCCCCAGTTTGATTAATAATGACACTTAAGCACAAGAGTAGTTACACTGCCATATTGTTATAATTGTTCTACTTTATTATTATATATTGTTGTTAATCTCTTGTCTGACAGATTTATATATTAACGTTTCTCATAAGTACTATTTTTGGTTTCAGGCATCCACTGGAGATCTTGAAACAATCCTCACAGATTAGGGAAGACCACTGCATTTCACCATAATGAGGGAGAAAAAACCAAATTGGTTCATTGAATACCCTCATAATAACCATGGCAATTCTCATATTAAGACTTACCAGGTACACTTCCTTGCATGTATATCCAGAAATATTTTGGAAATCCAACATAATATAACATTTTTCCATGCAAGGCCTGGGCTTATATCAGAGAGAGAAAGATAAAGGTAAATGTTCCATTTATTTTAGGTAGAAAAATTGTTAATTGGCAGAGACAATTAGAACCCAATAATTAGGGAATGTTGTTGTCACCAAGAGGTAGAAATTAAATGAACAATGTTTATATTACAGTGCATTTGACATTACCTAAATTTACACGATATAATTAAGCCTATATCAGCAGCATTAAACCAATGCAGATTACACAATATAGGATTTCCAGAAGATGAATAAAAATGATTTATAATAAAATGAAAAACTATTCCTTTAGTAAATGCTTCTTTTTAAAAAATTATTTTAGATTCAGGGGTACATGTGTAGCTTTGTTACATGAGTATATTGCATAATGCTGAGGTTTGGGCTTCTATTGAACCCATCACATGAAGAATGAACATAGTACCAAATAGGTAGTACCCAACACATAGTACCCAGTAGATAGTACCCAATAGTTAGCACCAAACACACAGTACCCTTGTACCCTCCTCTCCACGAATTTGTAGTACCCAGTGTTTATTGTTTCCTCCTTTATGTCCATATGTATTCATTGTTTAGCTCCCACTTATAAGTGAGAATATGTGGTATTTGATTTTCTGGAGACATTTTTTTCAACCTCAGATAAAAACCTCAGTGTTTTTAACAAAAATTTAATGTAAAAGAAATAGATATCTCATTATTTTTCTGTTTCGATCTGATACATACATATATACTCACATACATATACATGTGTGCATACATACAGAGAGAAATATTGAATATGTTGATGTATAAATATATATGAGAAATATGTATATATAGAGAGAGAGACATACACACACACACACAGAGAGAGAAAAAAGAGAGAGAGCAAGAAAGAGGAAGATTCAAGATTTAATTATTATCTGCAACCGCTTATGCCCACTGATATATCTGTGTTTGGTAGTTCCTGTTCATTCAAGATGTTTGGTCTGGATGAAATGAGGTGCTTCACAGGACTTCATTTTGTCAGATGTAGTTAAAACAGAACTTTATACTTATACTAATTTGAAATATGTCCTTAAATAAAATAATCCATAGAAGAAAGTGAGGGCAATATTTAGGCACCAATCATCAGGCTTACTATTTTTACCTTTCAGGGACTACTTTGAACTCTCTCTAAAATTCTAAGCTTTCGGATTTTTTTCTTTGTAAAAAAATTATTTCGCAGAAAACAACATAAAATTGTAGTGTCACTTGTACATCAAATTGAGAATATTTATACTTTTTTTTCATTATTATGTTCACTAACATCTTGGACAGTACTGAGCATACAGTAGATGTTAAATGCTGTTTGATGAATAAATTAAAAAAATATGTTTGGCTATGCAATTTTGCAGATTTCCAAATATTTTATAATCTAAACAATTCTTTTTGGATTATTGAAAGTGTGTATACTTAGCAACATAGTCTAATACATAAGAAAATAAAAAATACTGAAAATGTTTTATTAATTTTTACATTCTCATGTACAATATGTTATTATATATATATATTATATTTATATATGAAGAATTCAGACTGAATAATTATTTAATGACAGTTAAGCCTGTCATTAGTATGAGGTCTCTTTTTCCTAAGACAGTCAGCTGCATCTGAGTTTTATTCCAGTGAAGTTAAGAATAAGATGCTACTATTGGATGAAATAATGTTTAAGGAGAATTCACCACATAAGTTTTTGCAAGACATAATATTTATTTCCTTTTCAATGACATTTTTATTTTTACTGTGATTGCTATTGGATTAATACCTTCTCTCCCAAATACATTATGCTGATTACATATTAAGATTGAATTTGTTAAACAATATCTTGACAATACATGATGCATAGACTGACCAATTTGTTTATGCAAGTAGGGCACATTCTAAACAGGAGGTTTAATTTGCTCATTTAAGTAACAAGATGTTTTTTCATGGATCTCACAATTCTGCTTGTCTTGTATCAGTTTTAATTCTTAAATATCTTTTGAAGGATGCTTATATAACAATCAGTCATGGAAGATTGACTCTTGGACAATGCAGGGGCCAGGGGCATTGACACCTCATGCAATTGACTATCCAGGTATAACTTTTCTCAAGCTATAAAGATTACTGTTGACCAGGAGTCTTTTCTTTAACATAAATAATTAATACTTATTGTGTATACTGTATGCATTATATATTACATTATCATAAGTCAAGCTAGAAAGAAGAAAATGTTATTGAGAAAATAACAAAAAGAAAACATATCTACACTTTATCAAATATAAGTTTATAATTGGAAAGATCGTCATCCTTTTCTTCACAGTAAATACGCCGAGGAGGAGAAAGAGGAGGGATCAGTCTTGCTGTCACAGGGCTGGCAGATGCAGAAGAGGTGGAGGAAGCAGAAGCGGAAGCAGGAGAGATAGACACACGTGGCGCAATTTTATTGAAAAAAATTCACCTGTAAGTGGACCTGTATAGTTCAAAATGTATGTCTTTCAAGGGTCAACTTATTTTCTATGAAGGAAGGGGACATATTAGATCATGCTCCACAATAGAAAAGGAAATGTTTCCCTTCAGGTCAAAGATTTGCCATGTTGATGGTAGCCCCTCTGAAATATCTGAGTTTCCTAAGTTCAAGGATCCTCAACTGAGAAGAAAATCTACCAAGTGTTCAGTCTCCACCTGGACCACTTCATGATGTCTAACCAGACTTGGGGAAACAGAGAGTACTGACCTCAACATGAAATTCATCCTACCTGCTTTGCACAGAGTAGTCTTCTGTAAGCATCCATGATACTGTATCAGCTTACTTCTTAGCTTTTCAGAAGCATACATTTTAATAGATTTCAGAGTTTCTGAAAATATAATGCCCATATTGCCTATATTGAGCATTTTTAAAACTATTTGTGACATTATAACTGCATTTAATCTAATGCAGTTTACCATAATATTTGTGCGATTATTTGTGATTGGTTTATTCAGAGTTTGAAAAAGTAAAATTTTTGTAAACTGATATTCAGCAATAAAGAGCATCCATAAACTATGCAACTTTGTGCAATTGGCATCTGATTATACGTAATTCACATTAACAATGATATTTACAATGTTATTACAAAGTAAATTCTGTCACATTATCTCATATTCCTTTTGACAATCATATATTGCATGACTAAAAGTGGTGACATATTTTGGGGGAAGTTTGGTGAACGTAAATGTTAAACTTAAGGGTAGATTATCAACTTTCTGATTCCTAAAATATTACATATTCCACTGATACCTTCTCATATACGTAAGAAAAATATTTTCTTCTCAGCCTAGGGTTATTAAATTTAAGCCAACAGAATTTTCAAAAGAACTGAAAATAAAAGTTATCTATGAGAAATAGTTTATCTTCAACACTGGAATGTTGAAAGAAGTTTTGAGGGAATTTCAGCATGACTCATCTACAGAAAATCACCTATATCTCAAAGAAAAGCACTAGAAATAATATAATAAAAGTAATGGTCATACTTAAATGCAAAGCTTTGTATCATCCTTTTCTGTAGTTAATATTGTATTATAATTCACCAACACTAAATATTTTTTAAAACAATTTTAATAGGCATAAAATATATGAAGAAAAACACTTTACAATAAAAATTAAATGCTATAACTCAAATTAGATTTTTAAAATTTATTTATAATAAAGCATTTTTATTTTAGACAATTTAATGATTTAATCCTTTATTTCTCCAATAAAATATAGAACAATATCTGTTTTACTATTATATATCTCCCAAAATAGATAAATTTAATATTTGTATATTATTTGTATTTTATTTATACAAAATTGTGATGTATATCCTAATTTCAATATTTTATTTATGTATCTTATTGAATCTTTGGAATCATGGTGATCAAAATAATAATATCATATTTTATTATTACATTTATTGGCACTTTTAGTTCGGATACAATTTGAATGAAAATTTCATATCAAAGACTTACAATTTAAGAAATATCATTTTTTAAATTTTATAAAAAATCACCTACAACAAAACATTTAGTAGTTATAAAAAATCATGATCATAAGTTGAAATGCTAACATGCAAAAAAAATTCTTGGGGATTTTTCGTGTAGTTAATAAGGAGAAATAGAAAGCAAACATTATGGTGAGAAAAATAACCCAAATTTTACCAGTAAAAATATTTAGTTTTACAAATTAGTAAAGTTTCCCTATTAAAAGACACAAGGTTTTCAAATTGAATGAAAAATTTAGTTATTTTTTTTTTAATTAAGAAAATGCTACAGGATTCTTAGAATATTTCTTGGCCAGCTGGAAGCCTCCTTGGCCCACAGCACCTTCTGCCTTAGTATTGCTCGTGCTTTCTGGGCTGGTACCACTCACTCAGCTGGACAATCTGCATTCAGTTTGTGCTATCAGCCTGGATCCCACACTAGCCAAGGGCAAACCAGGTGTGGAACATTGAGAGGTGTAGGACAAGTGAGCATGGGTTCTGGCTACTGTGCATAGCCAGGCATGCCTACTGCACATGGCTGCAGGCATCCACATCTGGATGAGGGGAATATGGCGGGGCCCAGAATCTTAGAGATGCCAGGAACCACAGAGTTCCAAAGAGGGTGTCATAGCCCTATTTGAAGAAGCCTTTAGGTCTAAGCTCCCAGAAGGGCTGCAGTTCTTCTCTCCTTCTCATCACCACCACATGGTGAGTGGTGTGAAGGATGTGTTTCAGCTCTGTTTATATTATAGCTCTTTCAGTCCTGCCATTCTGTGGGTCCTGAGTTCTTGCCTCATGACTAGGAAAAATGAAGTATGGGGACAACTTGTGTGTGACCAAGGTGGAGAGATGCTTCATTAATTGACAGGACAGCTTTCAGGAGACCCAAATGGGTAGCTCCTTCAGATGCAGGTCATCCTGAAGAGTACAAGAGAACCCAGGTGGGCGGCTCCTTCCTACAGCTGGCAGTTCTAACATCTGTTCAAGTCTGGCCGAGTCTTGGGATTTTATTAGCTCAAAAAGGAGGAAGTGTGAGCTTATTGGTCCATAGGTGGCCATGAGTGGGCTTGGAAAAAGCACCATAAGTTCTCACTCTAGACTGAAAACTCCATGCAAAACTGGAAGCCAGACCCTAGGCTTTAGGTTGTCCCTTTCTTGAAGGTGGAGTTTCAGCAGGGACCCACCCCTTTACACTCAGGAGTCTTCCACCTGTTGCCATCAACATGTCTTTTTGTGACACCCAGCCTGTTCCTGCCAAAGGGCACCTGCAGGCCCACTCCAAACTTCCCTCAGCACCCCTTTGACTTCCCTTCCATGATCATTGGTGTCCAACGTCTGGAGAGGGCCAAAGCAGCAAGGGGATGACATGTCAACATGACCCTGATAGCGCTTATACCTGGCTGGGTTGCAACAGCACACAGACTTGGCCACAACTTTGTTTTACCTCAGAGTGTGCACCCACAGGAGGAAGAGGCCAAGAAGTAAGAGCAGGTACTTTCAAGCCTGTGAGGGAAGGGGACTTCCCAAGCCCCCAGGATTGCAGGGATGCTGGGGCTGGAGCCATGGCTGGGCAGCTGCAGCTGCATCTGGGTACATGTGGCTCCTGTCAGCTAACTTTGTAGTGGGTAGGTCTTCTGCCAGGTCCATGGAGCACACAGCCTGGCCTTGTCTCCCCTGCTGCAGCTGATTTCCCCACAGTGGCTGCACCAGATGAGCCTCCACTACCAGTAGAAACACTTAAATCATAGATAACAAAAAGCTTTAAAATAGCTGTAACAATCACTTGGGGATGCTTGGTGTAGTTAAAGAAGGGCAAATGTAAAGTGAACATTATGGTAGAGAAATAATCCAAAATATACCAGTAAGAACATAAATACAAATGGATAAAATTATCCTGTTAAAAGAAACACATTTTCAAATTGAATGAAATATTTAGTAATTTTTTAAATAAAAAAAACACCTAAAGTAAGATCAAAATAGATAAAAACAGATATAGGTATAGTAATATCAGGAAACATGTATTAGCAAAAGATCAGCTCATATATAAGAACAAAACAGCAAAATTTTACCCTAAATACATTTTTAGTATTTAGCTCAAAACATTGGCAATTAATTATTAATGTAATTTCAAAGAGAAATTACAAAATTTCTCAGTGATATTGTGGGATTTTCACCAACCAAGCATCAACTATTCTTGGTGATTTATAGTGTGAAATTTTGCTGGGGGTGATAGTGGCTAGACAATTGCATGTACATGCTTACTGAATTGTGAGTCTTTGTTACAAGATTCTCATTCAGATTGTATTGAGCAAGTCCTTTTCATCTAAAAAATCTGCTAAGAAATCTAATTCCTGAGGAAATGAATACATATTGAATCTTATATCTAACCATTCTAAAATATTCATTCTCCTGAAGATATAGAGGACTACAGCATTTACAAAAACTAGACAATTTATCTGGTCATTGCCGGGTGTAGTGGTTGATGCCTGTAATCCCAGCACTTTGGGAGGCTGAGGCAGGTGGGTTGCTTTACCCCAGGAATTCAAGAGACCAGCCTGGACACTATGGCAAAAACCCATCTTTACAAAAGATAGAAAAATTAGCTGGTCATGGTGGTTTGTACCTATAGTCCCAGGTACCTGGGAGGCTGAGGAGAGGATCAATTGAGCCCAGGAGGTTGAAGCTGCAGTGTGTAGTGATCATGATACTGCACTCCAGACTGGGCAGTTGAGAGAGACCCTGTCTCAAAAAAAAATGATGATAATGATAATAATAATATCTTATCATAATACAAGTATCGATGCTTGTGCAGAAATATGGGGCAGAAAGAATAATTAATTTTGACTATATTTATCTTCCCTGGCAGACTACAATCAAATTAGACATAGAAAAACATAACAATATATTTAGAAATTTAAAAATATAACATGGAGAAAGTACGTTGCATCAATAAATAGTCTTATTTGAAATTAGAAAATACATACACTCTATTGTAATCATAATACAATATTTCAAAATGTATAAAATGCATTTAAAACCTAGCACAAAATACATATTTACATGCTTATGTTTGAAAAGAAGAAAGTATGAAAATGAATAATGTAATTATCCAACTTGAAAGTTATTAAACTAAAATAAAGTCAATTCAAATAACTGTAAGGAAAAAGTAATACTAATCTCAGAATCAAATGAATTTTTACAAAGTTTAGAGGATGATAGGACCAAAACTATTTGCAATATTCTGAATATTTGTGTTGTCTAAAATTGATAAATAGAGATCCTAACCCCCAAGGTGATGATATGAGGAAGTTGGGGTCTTTGAGAGGTGAATGCTGCTAAGGCCAAATAAAAAAAGGCCCTAGGGAGTTTGTTTGCCCCTTCTACCACATGAGGACAGAGCTGGAAAGCACTGTCTGTGAAGAGGTGAGCCCTCACCAGATAACAATGTAATATTTCTTTTGGACCTTCCAGCCTGTAGAGCTATAAGAAATAAAGGCTTGCTATTTATAAGATACCTAGACTATGGTATTTTGTTATAGAAGCCTGAAGTAAGCATTTTTTCTGAAAAGTGCATATATATATATATATATATATATATATATATATATATATAAAGCCTAGCAATATAGACTTTAAACAAAATGTTCAAGAAGAGAGAAGGAGAGATGGTGAGAAGAACAAATAAAGGGATCGTGAACAATATTCAAAATAAAAAGAGGCATAAATACATATGCAGAAATAATCTAAAAATCCATGAACATTATAACTTTATGCCAATTAATTTAAATATTGCCAAAACAAAAACAAGAATCAGTAATAAACCTGCACATGAAATACTAATGTAATCATAAAATAAATTAAATTTACTCACAAGATGCAAAACTAAATAAAACGTGAGTAGCGGCTATTTTTACCAGTAATATCTACTAATAAAAAATCAACTTTTTTATCAGTAGTTTCTACCAACAATCTAAGATTGGATTATATATAAATGTTTACAGCTGCTAGAGAGGTATTGGTAAGTAACTCATTTTAGCAAGCCATCATAACCTTGTTACCCATGATAAGCAGAATTCTAAAATGATATTCCAAGATTTTTATCCCCGATTGTGTTAGTCCATGTTCACACTGCTGATAAAGACATATCCAATACTGGGCAGACAATTTACAAAAGAAAGACGTTTAATGATTGTACAGTTCCCTGTGGCTGGGAGGGCCTCACAATTGTGGTGTAAAGCAAAAAGGAACAAGTCACATCTTACATGAATAGCAGCAGGCCAAAAGACAGATTATGCATGGAAACTCTCATTTTTAAAACCATTAGATCTCATGAGACTCATTCACTATTATGAGAGCAGCACAGGAAAGACCTGTTCCCATACTTCAACAATCACCTCCCATCAGTTTCCTCCCACAACACTTGGGAATTTGGAAGTTACAACTGGAGATGATATTTGGGTTGGGACACAGCCAAACCAGATCATTCGGCTCCTGGTCCCTGCTAAATCTCATGTCTTAATATTTCAAAACCATTCATGCCTTCCCAGCAGTTCCCCAAAGTCTTAACTAATTTTGACATTAACTCAAAAGTCCACAGTCCATAGTCTCATTTGAGATAAGGCAAGCCCCTTCTCCCTATGAGCCTGTAAAGTCAAAAGTAAGTTAGTTACTTCCTAGATACAATGAAAATACAGGGATTAGGTAAATACAGCTGTTCCAAATGGGAGAAATAGGCTAAAACAAAGGGGTTACAAGCCTGACGGAAGTTCAAAATCCAGCAGGACAGTCAAATCTCTAAGCTCCAAAATTATATATTTTTGACTCCATGTCTTGCATCTGGGTCATGCTGATGCAAGAGGAGGTGGATTCCCATGGTCTTGGGAGGCTCTGCCCTTGTGGCTTTGCAGAGTACAGCCTTCTGCCAGCTGCTTTCATGGGCTGGTGTTGACTGTCTGTGGCTTTTCCAGGTTCACGGTACAAGTTGTTGGTGAATCTACCATTCTGGGTTCTGGAGGATGGTAGCCTTCTTCTCATAGCTCCACTAGACAGTGCCCCAGTATGGACTCTGTGTGGGGCCTTCCACTCCACATTTCCTTTCTTCACAGCCCTAGCAAAGTTTCTCCATGAGGGCTTTTCCACTGTGGGATACTTCTGCCTGGATATCCAGGCATTATAATACATCCTCTGAAACCTAGGCAGAGGTTCCCAAACCTCAATTCTTGACTTCTATGCATGTGCCGATTCAATACCGCATGGAAGCTGCTAAAGCTTAGGGTGTCCACCCACTGAAGCAACAATTCAAGCAGTACCTTGGCCCCTTTGAACCATGGCAGGAGTGGCTAAAACACAGGGTACAGGATCGCTAGGCTGCACAGAGCAGGTTGGCCTGGCCTGGCCCACGAAAAAATTTTTTTCTCCTTGTCCTCCAGGCCTGTGATGGAAGCTTGAATTTCTCCTCAGAAAATGTGTGTTGTTGTTGTTTTGCTGTTTTTTTTTTCATTTTTCTTACTACATTATCAGGCTGAAATTTCCTGAACTTTTATATTCTGCCTTCCTTATAAAACTGAATACCTTTAATTGCATCCAAGTCACCTCCTAAATGCTTTTCTGCTTAGGAATTTCTTCTGCCAGAACCTTAAATCATTTCTCACAAGTTCAAAGTTCCACAAATCTCTGGGGAAGGGGCAAAATTCTGCCAGTTTCTTTGCTAAAACATAACGAGAGTCACCTTTGCTCCAGTTCCTCATTTCCATCTCAGATCCCTCAGCCTAGACCTTAGTGTTTATATCACTATCAATATTTTTGTCAAAGGCATTCAACAAGTCTCTAGGAAGTCCCAAACTTTCCCATATTTCCCAGTCTTATTCTGAGCCCTCCAAACTATTCCAACCTCTGCCTGTTACCTAGTTCCAAAATCACTTCCACATTTTCAGGTATCTTTTCAGCAGCACCCAACTCCACTGGTACAAATTTATTGTATTAGTTTGTTTTCATGCTGCTGATAAAGACATACCCAAGACTGAGTAATTTACAAAAGAAAGAGGTTTAATGGACTTACAGTTTCATGTGGTTGAGGAGGCCTCACAATCACGGCAGAAGGCAGAAAGGAAAAAGTCACATCTTATGTGGATGGTGGCAGGTAAAAACAGAGGTTGTGCAGGGACACTCCTATTTTTTAAACTATCAGATCTCCTGAGACTGATTCACAATCACAAGAATAGTGCAGGAAAGACCCACCCCCATAATTCAACAATCACCACCCACTGAGTTCCTTTCCAGACAGGTTGGAATTGTGGGAGTTGCAATGCAAAATGAGATTTGGGTGGGGACACAGCCAAACCATATCAGTGATATTCACTCTAAGTGCTGTGAAGAGATTTTGCAAATATAAAATTCTAAATCAAGTGGCTTTGAGATACCAAGATAGTATACATTGGTCTGACCTTATCACATGAGAAAATCCTAAATAAAACATAACACACTTACCTTTTGCTAGGCAATTAATAAGAATTTATGGCCCAAATATTCATGACTAGAGTACAAGTATCACATTAAAAATTAAATTATTTTTGTAAAGATTTAATTGTATAGAAATATAAAAGAAAATAATGGGAAGCAAAGAAATTATGTGTCCTTGGAGTATTACTGCTGGTATTTGGTACTCTCTGTGTTTTAGGTCATCTATTTTGGAAATTGTTTTGTTGAGTGGAGTTCACCACAAGAATAGGCTGAGAAATTGATAAAATCTATTTCCAACTTGGCTATTGGTTTCAATATTAAGATAATATTTTCAAGCTATTTTAATTTTATTTCTCCTACAAAACAATTTTTTCGTTTTATACTCAACATGGTCTTCTTACTTGTAGTCTGTTCCATGTTGGGTCATATTTTTTACATACTTTGAAATGAAAATTTATTGAAGTCTAAATTATGTTCCTTGTTTGTTGAATCAGAATTACTTACTTCACTTTTGTATTGTTGCAATATTGCATTTTTTCTCTACTACTTCTTTTATAAAATCTATCCCTTTTAGCTGGCATTGTTATTTGGCTCCACTATTAGATTGAAAGCTCTTTCAGGAGAGACTATGCCTTATTCATGTTTGTATTCTGCAGAAACTTTCATAGCATATAGCTCATATTAACTACCTGATGATTTTTATTGATTGAAAAGCACTATTGGTAATTGCCTCTTAGAATAGTAATGAAACTTGTAAATAAATATATGTTAGTGCCTATCAAAGATAGCACTTGATTTTGGGATATCATTATTACAGTTAGCATTGTTTATTATATTCCTAAAATCTCACTCTGTATTTCCATAGCATGACAGAAGCTCTGTGTAGATATTAAACATGAAGTAGAATGAAAATGCAACCATTAATCATTGAAAGGCCTGTTTAACCTGGTGGATGCAGCAAAACTGGGATTGGATTTTAGACACTTTCTGCCAATTTTACAAGAGCAGTCTTGGTGACTCCCATAGGTATTAACATAATATCACATAGAGAAAATTAAATTATTTCTACAAAAGACTGGATAACTGGACAAGCCTCTTGAGTCATGATGTGGCCATTCCAGGCATCCTGTGGGAAATGAAAGCATTTTCTAATCTAGCTTATATCTTAATGAACATTTAGACCACTCCCACAATATAAACGATCCTAGGTTATGAAGCTCTAATTCAAATTTGCCAAATGTACATTTTTTCTCTGTTGTGTCATAAAATTTTAAAACGCTTCAAGGCTAGAACAGTAAATATATTGTTTTCCTTATTGACAAGCTTGTTGGCGATTTTGACAAATGTATGCTGGTTTCAAAAGTACTTGTGGGGTCCTATTTATCATTGTGCCCATCATTGCTTTGATTTCATTATATATAGTTAGGTCAAAATCATGTACCCTACTCAAGAAGCTCCTGAAAACAAACACATGAAAAATAGTACACATTCTCTATGATAAGTATCACAAAATGGAAAATAATTTTTTAAATGAAATCAAGCCAAATTCACTAATGGATCCATCTTTACCCCCTAAACCTGCATGAAATGACTGCCGTGCATGTATATAATCATTAAAATTTGTTGACAGAAATTTGCTATCCCTGGATATTGCCAAGCACTACTCAAAATAGAAATCAAAATTAAATAAGCTAGACATAGTATTCTATGTTATAATGTTATAATTTTGCAGCATCTGGATAGGAAGTTAGTATATGTGTGTTTCTTTCCTCAGCTTTGAATAAGGTTATAGATCACAGCCTCCTGTGCTTTATTTTCTCAGCTTTTCTTTCTTAATAGATCAATGACATGCTTATGTAACTCAACATTTCTTTGGTCTTTTGAACCAAACAGATAATGGCATATTCACTTTCACTGTCTCATACTCTTTTAATGTAATCATGTCAATTCCTTAATATTTAAAGTATTAGACATTTATATGATAAAGAGAGAGAGAACCCTATGCCAAAAAAAAATGTGTTCATAATCTAGTTTCCTACATTTTTTTTCTTGTAATTTAGGGAAATACATATATTTTCCCAGAAAAAAAAATCTGGCTAGAAATCAGTGAAACTCCTAGTCAGCATGTAACTCTAGTCACAGTTTCTGAAGTTTCACATTGTATTATAAATGACTTTTTCTTTCCTACTTAAACTTAGAGACAAACAAAAGTATTTTGAGAATTAGTACTGAAATACTCATCACAGCCATAGTGCTGTGCCTATAGATAGTGCTAATAAATATTTGCTCAATGAATGCGATAATAAGTTATTTTTTTACCTTACTATGAGAAACTGAGAGTTTCAGACATTTTTATTGCTATAGTTGGGAAAAAATTAAATGGAAAAATATTTTCAACAAAAGAAACAACGTATGTGTCAATCATGCAAATGACACTGTTCAACAGAGCAATTGTGAATTCCTGGGATGTGTGTGTATGTGTTGTGTTGCAATATGTGATCCAAAAAAAAGTTGGATAATACATTGCTCTTGAGAAATTAGTAGGAAAAAATAAATAAATAAACGAATAATTTCAATATGGCTAAATCTTAAGAGAATGTAATATACTACAAACCAGGGAAGTAGAGAAAGTTACATATGTAAAATGAAGATTCAAGAAAAGCATTCCTAGTGCAATTAATTGAAAACTTGAATGATAATGAATGGCACAAAAATTTGGTATGAATACTTTAGACTGGAAAATGTTAGAAGTAAAACATCAGTAATAACGATAATGATGAGAAATTAAAACTAATAATATGAAAACCTAATTGAGATCTTATGATATTAAGATTTTCCATGCTTTTTAAAATGATTAATCTGCACACTGCAGTTACTATTATAATCACCTCCATTTTACCACAGAAGAAGACCAAGGCAAAAGGAAGGCCCCTAACTGTACAAGTTGCAATAATCTGAATATTTATGTCTCACCATCCCCAAATTTGTGGGCTGAAGTTCTAACCACCAAGAGTATAGTATTAGGATGTGGGGCCTATGAGAGTTTATTAATCTTGAGGTAAAGTCCTCATGAAGGGGATTAGTACCTTTATTAAAGGGGCCCAGACAGATCCCTCACCCCTTCCATTATATAAAGCACAAGAAGTAGTTGAGTAAGAACGAGAAAATGAGCCCTCCCAAGACACCAAATCTAGCTTGATCTTTGCCTTCCCAACCTCCAGAAATGGGAGAAATAAATTTCTGCTGTCTTTAAGCGATTTCGTTTATAGTATTTTGTTAAGAGCAGCCCGAGTGGATTAAGACCCCAGTATACACAGAAATAAGTTACGAGGCCAGGATCTGAATTCAGAAACTCTTGTAATACTATAGTTTATAAGGTAAACTTGAAGCAGTTATATACTACCACTGTTTTGGTAATTATTTTTGTGAATATCATTTTTATTGTGGTAAAATATGCATCACATAAAATGGGCCTGAGTGGAATTTAGTAGATTTTCAATGTTGTATAACCTTCACCAGTATATAGTTCCAGAATATTCTCATTACCCCAAAGGAAACTTCATACTCACTAAATTATCATTCTCTTTGTCTATCCTTTTGAACATTTGTGTTTACCTTTTCACATTTTGGCCCCTTCTCTCATTAGGTTGTTTGGCTAATTCTTATTGGTTGTAGATGTGCTGCCAATAAACTTTCCAACGTTTGTTGTCTTCAGTACTCTTATTTCATTTTTGTCCTTGTCCACGTTTGATTTCTGTGCAAATCTAGGTAATGTTATTTGCAATATTATATAAAGATATTATTGGAATAGTTCAATTTTAAGTTAGTTCCATTGAAAATCATAGATACTTTATTTTTTTATTTAAGGTCTTGTCTTTATTTTTGATTTTATGTAACTACTATATGATGATTCTAGGTATAAAGTTATATTCATATATCCCACCTATGATTCACAATAATTACAGAATATGAGTTTTATATAATTTTATTCAATATATCTTTTTATCTAGCTTTTGTATTAGCTTCTTCCAGTTGTCTCAGTAGATATATACTAAAATTTCTCATTTTACTCTCAATTCTCTCAATATCACTTATATTTTTCAATCTCTGTTTCTCCACACTGAATTCAGTAATTCTATCAAAATCCATATTTTGGTTCAATCATGTTGTCTTCATTTGTGCCTACTGTGCTATATATTGTATCTAAAGAGCTCTTTCTTCATTTCTAGAATTTTTATTGGTTATTTTCCAAATGAGATTCAGCATTTTTATAGCCTTCCTCCTTTCACATATTTGCACACCACCTATTGCTATTTAAGCACGTTATACTTGGTCATTAACATTTTACATCTGTCTCTGATTATTTTGTATCTGTTCTCTTAACTTGCACACACAGTAGCTTGTTTCTTTTGCAATTTTCATTTTTAAAGTTTATTTCTTCAATATGGCTCTTTTTTATTCAGAGAACTTTGAAGGGCTGCGATAGCATCTGTTGCTATAAGGAGGTCTATGTTTATTTCTACTAAGTGTCCAACATTGACAATACTCAGAAATTTAACATAAAGTCTGTGCTTTAGGTATTTTAGGTTCAGTAGGTAATGTGTTTTCCAATTTCAAACTTGCTTCAGGCCAGACTGGAGATTAGGAATTGTCAAGGAGGATCTTGGTACTCCACCCCCTTATTTGTTAAATCTGATTGTTTTCTCCTTGTAGCTGGCAGTGTGTGTGTGTGTGTGTGTGTGTGTATTTGTATTGTGATTAGATATTTTATTGAATATTCATATTTTGAAATCTTGGCTTTATCTCTGGGTTCTTGGCTTTCTAACTTTTATCCTTATTAGCCTAAAGAATTTGTGTTTGTACTTGTTGGATTAAAACAATATGCTTAAAAGCTCCTAGAGCTGGCATAGTTCCTCAGGGCAACTGTAGCTTCTTTGGGAGCTTTGAATTCCTGCTTTATTCAATATATTTTATTTTATTTTATTTTTTATTTATGTTTTTAAATTTTCTTACTAAAACTATGCAATTAAAGATTTTTTTTAAATATCCATCATATTGAGGTATGCTGCAGGGAGATTTCAGAATATTTGATGTGTCATATTGCTAAAGATGTAAGTTCTGCCATATTCCTTCATTTTAATTACAAAGAATAACATATTAATAACTGGGGTCATAGAAGCAGATTTGATCATCCAGATGTGAATCCGTAACAAGCATTCATCATATCAGATTTTATTTTTTTCTTGTTAAAATTGATGACATTGATTTATTTTATAATCAGCAAGTAATAAAAATTTAAAATTATAGCAATAAAACTGTAAGCATTTCCTATTCAATTATTAAAAAGGAATAATTTGCAGATAATCTCAGATGCTTTCCCTGAGTGTAAATCCCTCTTGGGAATTAGTCCATTCCTGTCTTTTCGTGACAGCAGAGGCATTTTGTATCATTTGCCTTTCTCTATTTCTTTGGCTTCGACCCAGATTCACCTTCTTTGCCTACCACTTTCAATTTATGACTCATTCAGATTTATCCTTTTTAATTTGGCTTCTTCCCAGGTAACTGCCTTTTTGATCACATACCTTCCCAACTTGCTCAACGGTTCTCAAAAAAAAAATGCTTTACTTCTTCATCTAGCTCCAAACTAATAGAAAACTCAATATTTCTACTACCTTAAAACAAGAGCCATGCTGATTTTTTCTAGAGGAAACTATTCAAATTCATTTTTAATGCAGTTAATTTAAAGGAGAGGTAATTGTGGTTTGCATAGTAATTTTTTATGTGAATCATGTCAAACCTAAGTGGAGTGGATCCTTCCTCTGCCATTAACTAATTAACAATGTAACCTTGGGCAAGTCAAAATTTCTGCATTTGAAAAATAAGAATGATATTGTGTTAATAATTAAAAAAGAAAAGACTGCAGTTCATGGTGCAGTTCCCTACACATATAGACATTTGCCCAAACATGCAACACCCATAAATATATGTAAATATGTGTGTATGCCTGGAAATATTGATTTAGTATGCATATTAAATAAGTTACAAATATATTTATTAAAATTCATCATGTATAGTAATACATATTTTAGAAAACAATATAGAAAGCATTTTAAATATGTTAATGGAAAGATAGTAAAAATGTATATAACATGAACACAATATGGATTATAATTAGAAAAATATTACTTTGGATTTTTAGAGAAGAAAAGGAGAAAGAATTACATAATAAATTTACCTTTCAAAAACATGCTTTTTCTTCCTTCTTCCCAACCAAATTCCACATTTCAGTTGAATAATGTCATTTTTGTAATTCCAATCTCCATTAATCTCTACCTAGTCTAAAAATTGTGTGTGTGTGTTTGTGTGTGTGTGTGTGTGTGTACATCAAATTGGATTATTTCATTACCTATAGGTATCTACAATTTTACATGAACTTGATTTTAATTCTTCTAAGGGAGACAGCAATGAAAGGTCATTCTGTGTCTAGCTCAATATCTGGAACATAGCAGACATTCAATAATTATTTGTGTAGGAATTATTGAATCTTGACTTTCCAAATGCACGTTTCTGAAAAGAAATAATTCTGCTGTAAGTTAAATTAAATGACTGGTAGGTAGAGTCAATTTTTCAGCAAAAGAAATGAGACAAGTAAAACTATAAGGGATTATTTTCAACATTCTATCACCATAAACCCCATATCAATAGAAAAATCAATTACAGTGTAGTTTAGTCTATTGTTCAAGAGAAAAAAATGGTAATAAAAAGAAATTATGTCACATATAAATTTCACCATGCACTTTTCTAACATGAGGTATTCCAGAAAATAGAAAGTAAAACACAGGGATGAAATGTGAAGGAGTGTTCACAGATCAGTTGACCCTACAATTTTCCAGTCTGCTAGTCTGTGTATCTAGACTTCTACCTCTTCCCAGATACTCTCAGAGTAAAAACAATGCTTGAGTACTAAAGAAATGACGTTTAGGAAGCTCTCGGGTTAAGAAACCTAGCAGCCACTGTGCTACAAACAGTATATTAATTAGAAGTTTGCATACTCAACTTTGAGATGATCAGTTATTTTCTTCCACTTGGAGAATTTCATTTTCCAGGAATACATAATGTAGCACTCAAAGAATTTGATGAGCAGCTAAAAAGAAAATTCCTACCACAGCTTACTAACTGGGATACTCATAATGAGAAGGGAAAAAGAAGAAAGGTCCCTTTTTGCTTAATCACTTTACAAAAATGAATTTCCAACTTTAGCTTTTTTATCAGAATCATCTGTAGAACTTTTTAAGACCAACTGAAATAAACCCGGCACAGAAAGACAAATACCACATGGTCTCACTTATATGTAGAATCTAAAAAAGTTGAACTTGTAACAGTAGAGAGTAGAATAATATTTATCAGAGAGTGGGTTGGGAAGAAGGAAGAAAAAGATAGAGAGTTGTTGACCAAATGGTACAAAGTTTTGGATAGATAAGAAAAGTAAGATTTGAGACATATTGTATAATAGAGGGACTATAGTCAGTAACAATGTATTATATATTTCAAAATAACAAACAGGGTAAATTTCAAATATCTCATCATGAAAAATCGGTTCAGTAATGGAAGTTAATTCTATTGATTTAATCATTTCACATGTATACATACGTTAAAACCACATTGTACCTCCAAAATGCACATAATTATTTTTTAATTAAAATCAATATTAATAAAAAAGATTGCTATGTATTTAAAGGACCTCATGGGCAAAGAGACAGACAATTAGATGAGAAAGTAGAAAATGAACAATTAATACTAGAAAGAAAATAAAACCTATATGTAACAGGCAATACAACATATATCTTAAATAAGAATGCTATCATATTCAGAATAATATGAGCACTATATATTGATTTGAATAAAACATAATAATTTTGAGGGTTGAAGATAAAATGTTTCAGGATTGGTTGTGAGAAATAACTGAAAACCTCATTTGTTATAATTGAAAACAAATGATAATATCTAAAATTAATAGATAGAAAATAGTACCTACATGGTATTGTTTAGAATTGTGCATTTTAGAACCCTGAAGAAAATTTAAAAATGTTGATAAAAAATGTTGCTGGAACATGGCACTGGGGATAAAATGGTGATAAATGAGGGGGGGGAGTATGGATTTTGATAAATCTTTATATTTCTGCTTGATGTATAGCTATGTACATGCATGTTTTAATAAAAATGAAATCAATTTTGAATATATAACAAATATGCACTTTGATATTTATTTTACATATGTAATCAGGTACATTTACTTTCTTTATGCATATTCTTGATATTCTAATGTTTAAAGTAACATATTTAATGTTAAATATGTAAATGTGAATTTTCAGAAAAATTATTCTCTTTAATTTTATAAATGGATTTATAAATTTATAAATGGATTTACTGTGAATGCTTTCTGAAAGTTCTTTCACCATTTTTTTTGGTAGCTGCATACTGCTGAAAACATGAAAACTTTAAAAGTCATTATATAAATATTCTGCAATTACTTTTTATGATTACACCATGAAGTGATATGAATATTTCTAAAATGCTATATAACAGTTACATCCTTTAATTGCTAAGTGGGTTAGAAGTCAAAAGCATGATTTTAGTCATGAGGCTGTAATTTACTGTAGAAAGTAAAAAAAAAAATACATTTCTGTATTGTCTCCTGTATCACTACATTACACATGCACACCCCTCCTCTACGTTTTTAAAATATTCTTTTTGATGGATCAGAGCCTACAGTAGCATCCATAGAATAAAACAATGAGATGTCATTTTTTGAGGTTTTCTGTGTTTTATAATACTTTTATTTTCTCTCTAAGTAAGTACTAATTTGGACAAAATGAAAATTCTTTATTGGAAGTGAATATCTCAGAATGTTTTAAGTTCTCCCTGTGCTGGATTCTAGGTTTCATTGCTGTTAGTGAGATGTCCCAAACTGTTTGGATTCCTTATATTTCTCTACCCCACACCCACTGAGAACTGTATATTCTTATTATTCTTCTCTTTTTCACACTTTCCTGGTGTCTGTGTGTGTGTTTATTTATTTACATTTTATACACAATACACACACATATGAAACTTGTGCATTTTATCTAAGTGTTCCTGTCTTATACCTTTTGTTCTCTTGCGATGGATGCAGTAGATGAATTTATCTCTGAGAATTTTAACTTAATTTATATAAATATATATATATATATGTTTGCATATATTAATTTTATTTTTCTTGACTTTCTGTTGCCTTCTAATTTTTCTTTTGTTCCATTTATTTTTTAAAGGCTTTCTTCTCATACTGGCATAGTCTTTATGTTCTATTCATATTTAATATTTAGAAAATGGAGCTGTTAAAAAGCTGATTGGAATCATTCTGTGCACAGATGGAGCTTATAGTTATTGGATGAGAACTTGCCTTTTCATTTAGACATCTCATATTGTGACATTCTGTAATTTTTAAAGTAGTCAATCACTTTCTTTAGCGAGGAATCCTTCAAATGCCTATTTAGGAGGCTTAAGCCTGGTTACCACTGACCTTGTTACAGAAGGTAGCTTGTCAGGCATGAGCACGGCAGGAGAGGGCTCTCTCCTGCTTCCATCTGGAATGTTAAATGATCATCAAGTGATGATCAGGCAGATGTTACACTATTTCTCTAAAATAATAATTGGTCGTAGCCAGTGCCAAGGAAAGGCAGTCTCCCAACAGATAGAAAAAACCTGAAAGTGGCGATTGATTAGCAACTTCCCAATAAGATCTCAAGAGATAAGTGAGTGGGCTCAATCATGCGCATTAAGAGGCAAAATGGCAGAGTTTAACGGCTATATGATCTAGAGACATTTGACTGGGAAGGGAAGAATGCCTCAAGGGAGCACACATACAACTCCAGTGAACACACTGTACATGCTCCCCTCCAAAGCACTGGCAGGCCACTGTGCATGTGGATATCCCACCCCAAGAGAAGATTGAGTGGAGAAAGGACACAAGATCCTGGTAGTATGCCAACACACTTGGTATGCGTTAAGTCAAAGGTCAAACCGTGCACTTCATCTCTCCCTGCTTGCTTAGCCCTCTCCAAGTGTACTTATACTTTTCATTCCTACTCTGAAGCTTCTAAATAAAATTTCACCTCCTTTTCTAAAACCTGCCTCGGTTTGTCTTTTTGCCTAATGCACCTCAGATGAATTACTTCTGAGGAGGCAAGAATTGCAATTGCTACAGACCCATATGGATTTTCCATAGGTAACAACCTCAGAGCCAAGTTGAGCAAGTGCTCTAAATTGTTGCTGTTCTAAATGGAAACTTACTGCCCTACTTTTACTTCGTATCCTTACTCAGCATTCACTCTGCGTTTTGTCTTTATTTCCATTTCTCTGGTTCAATTTGTCCAAATCTTAAATCTCTTGGTATCTGGGTTGATTGCTGACTCAGATTTAGAGGAGCTGTAGACACTGTTATTCATATAAAGTTTCAACAGATTATCACATGGCAGGCTGGAGAGATATTCACCTACAATTCCTCAATTTTTCCTTTATACCTTGGTAAAGTCCATGTGGTTTTTCCCTACTCCCTATCTCTGCGAGCCATTAGATTCAAACCTCTCTTTAAGTTAAATTGCTTATCTTCTCTAATCTTCCAAAAGTCATATGACCATTTTTGATGGATGATGGATATTATCTATACTTACTGTGTGGGAGTGTCTGTGTTAGCATGAGATTTTAATTTTAGTTTTTATATTATTTAAGTTTTTCTCTGTGTGTTGAGGTATAAACACACACAGAAAATATACTCATATCTAGTCAATCAGGATGTGCCCTGGGTGATTATAGCTGTTTCTAATGAAAAGTAAAACTGCTTATTTTAAGTAATATTGTCAATGGTGTTTGAATCAGAGTGACTCCATCTTGATAGGGACTATGTAAAATAAGGCTGAGTCCTGCTGGTTGCATTCCTAGCAGTTTAGACCTTCTTAGTTACAGGATGTTTATGGTTAAGGGAACATGTCAACAATGTTTACTTAGCAGATGCTTAACAGGCCCCAAAATGTCCTGATATTCGCATATCTTAAGAATAAAAGAATTCTTAGTTTAAGAATAAGTTTTGCTTTAAAGATGATACTATAAATTGATATGGAAGACAACAGTTACACAACAGTTGATTCTTTGTCAGGAGCACTTCTTGTAGTGCAAATCTATCCTACAATTTTTTGGCTTTATTGTCTTGTATATTAAACAAGGATCATAACTAAGATGGGCGTGTCCCTCCTCTTGATGTCAGGAATGCCCTGCTCTATGGACTAGTCACCCTTTTATTCTTTTACTTTCTTAATAAACTTGCTTTCACTGTATTCTGTGGACTCACCCCAAATAGTTTTTTATGTAAGGTCCAAGAACCCTCTCTTGGGGTCTGGATCCAGACCACTTTTCAATAACACTATTTAGCAGACACCATCTACAATTTAATACATATTATGATCTATTCTACATAAGAAAACCACATAAAGCATGTTGAGTACATAGATAATTGTTGAAAATAATACAACCTAAGTTAAAAATAACATGAGAAAGTTTTAGTCTAGTTTACCAAATTTAACAAAAGAAAAAGAAGTAAACTTGCTTCTCTATTGAACATGCCAGAAATTCAAAAACTCAGTATTATTAAATGTAGACAGTCATATCATTTTGAAATAGATTTCATGAGACCTATTTCTTGTTTGTTTATCCTCAACATGGTAGGTAAAGTAATCATTAATTACTGTGATGATTAATTTTATGTGTTGACTGGACTGGACCACTGAATTCACAGATATTTGATCAAACATCATGCTGGTTGTTTTTGTGAGGATGTCTTAGAGGATATTAACATATAGATCAGCAGACTTAGTGTATTAGTCTGTTTTACACTGTTATAAGGACACTACCTGAGACTGTATAAGTTATAAAGAAAATAGGTTTAATTAACTCAAAGTTTCACATGGCTAGGGAGGTGTCATGAAACTTAGAATCGGGGCAGAAGGCCAAGGGGAAGCAACACATGTGGCAAGGGGGAAGGTGTCACACTTTTAAATCATCAGATCTCGTGATAGCTCACTCACTGTCACAACAACAGCATCTAGGAGAAATCTGCTCCAATGATCCAATCACCTCCCACCAGGTCTCTCCCTGACACTTGGGATTACAATTTGACATGAGATTTGGGTAGGGACATAAAGCCAAACTATATCACTTAGTAAAGCAGATTGCCCTCCTAATGTGGGTGGTCCTCTTCAGATTAGTTAAGACCTAAACAGAGCAAAATTATGACCTTTTTCAGAGTAAGGTAATTATTTTACCTAACTACCTTGGAATTAAAATATTATGTATTTTTACAGGCCTTAAAATTCAAACTGAACTATCTGCTCTTCCTGAGTCTCAGCCTTCCAGCCTTCAGGCAGGAAGTGCACCACCAGCTTTCTGGTCTCTGGGATCTCTTGCTTGCTAATTTATCTGTACATCTTGAGACTTGTCAGTCTTTGTAACCAGATTAGTCTATTTCTTATAACACATCTCTTTCTCTTTCACTTTCTTTTTTTTAAAAATATGGAATGCTTCACAAATTTGTCTGTCATCCTTGCTCAGGGGCCATGCTAATCTTCTCTGTATCATTCCAATTTTAGTTTATGTGCTACCAAAGTGAGCAGTCTCTTTCACCATTTTTTTCCTCTTTATCCTTCTCTTTCTCTCTCTAAATCCCATTACTTACGTTTTTCTGGAGAACCTTGAATAATGCAATAATCAAAAGTGAAAACATTATATAAGTTTCTTAAAAATACATTTTATTAAAGCACTTTATATAATTGAGTTCCACTATAAACATTTTCACTTGATTTTTTTGTTATTGTCTATGGTGTAAACTTTCAAAAGCTTTCTAATTTTAATATCACATTTACAATTTGTTAATCTTTATTTTTCATGATGTGTCCACTTTCTTAAAGATATTTATGTGAGAAACAGAAATGTACACAAGATATAGCATTTCTCATTAATAAAGTCAGATAGATATGTACTTACAGGCAAATAAGACACTACATGAAAAGATTTACAGATAAGTTATAAGGAGCTATTAAACTAGTAGTTATTATTTGGCATTATCATTTAGTCTACTGTCCAGCACCTTAAACTGGTAACATTATATGATTAGTATTCAATAGACACATGCTAGATAAATATGCATGTATTCATTTGCATAACATTTACATATTTGTAATATATAGAGAGAATAGTAAAAAACATATGTTACTTGAGTACTTTAAAAGTGTACCTCAAATGATAACATACCATAATAATATAAAATATTATTAATAAAAATGCAATGAGAAAAGCAAAGTAAGAATCAAGGACAAACACAACTGACAAAACACTTTTTTTAAAGCACTCCTAGTTAGATATTAATATCCCATTCAGCAAAAATATATTAACTACTTACATTCAAAAGAAGCTTTGTGGTCCTGACCAGGGACGAAAGAATTGGACAATTAACTATCATCAAGTCATTGAAAAGTTAGAAATGAGTTAGAAATGCTGAAGACTGTGTAAAGCTGCCAGATTTTCTAATCCCATTGATACTATAGAATAGCAACTCAAAGAAAAAGAAGGGAGTAAGGAAATCAGGCTGGTATTCAACTATATAGAAATAGCATCTGCCTTTGAGCTTGTAGTATAAAGGTGATAATTTACATTGTCCTGAAGTTCTTCCCTTTCTTTCCTTGTAAGAGAGAGACTGCTTTTATGATACATTTCCTTTCATTGGGTTTCCAAAAGGTGTCATGTAATATTTCTAATTTAGGTTTTATTCTTTCAGAAAATTGCCATTTTTTTAAAGACACTTGTCACAATGTAATATCAGCAGCTTTATTTTGGATAGCATTATGCATCTTACAATGTCTTTAGTTAAAGATGCTTTGCATAAGAACTAGTCTGTCAAGGACGTTTTTTATGCTGCCCCCATTGTATAACCTTGATTAAGCATCTCTCTTATTCCTTCAAAAGAATGAACTTAGCATAGTTTTGGTAAGTTATGATGTTTTTATTATTGGAAAGTATTCATTTTTCTGTCAAACATTATGCAGGAGTATGCCTTAGGATACTGAAGCCTGTGGAATTAACATTAAATGCAATGTACAGATGATAATTTCAATACATACTATTTTCATTTTTCATCAATTCTAGATTCTCTAATTATACAATCACATTTGCCGTTTAATATTAACTTCCTGGATTTTCCTAACAACAAAAAAATTTTGTTCAAGCATTTACCTCACTTCTGCACCCAGACTGTGTGTGCCAAATGTTTTATTATTTGTTTTAATTTTGCAAGTACTGTTGACCTCAGAACAATGCAAGGATTAGAAGTAACCTAATTCCTGGCACAGTCAAAAATCTTCACATAATTTTTGACTCTCCCAAATTTTAATTTGTAATATTCTACAGTTGACTGGAAGCCTTACTCATAACATACTCAATTAACACATATTTTATAGGTTATATATATTATATACTGTATTCTTACAATAAAGCTAGAGAAAAGAAAATGTTATTAAGATAATCATGAAGAAGAGAAAACATATTTACTGTTTTTAAGTGGAAGTGGGTCATCAAAAAGGTTTTTAACCTTATCATCTTCATGTTGAGTACCTTGGTGATAAGGAGGAGGAAGGTGTGGGTAACCCCCAATCTGGGCACTGAGGAAGGAGAGCTAAGCAGATCCCTGGCACAATTAGTGCCTGAAGAATATCATAGTTTATAGTGTTACTACTCAGTTATTTCCTTTATATAATCCTTTATATATAATTATATATTAATTTATAGTTGGAACAATTAGTGCTTGAAGAATATCTTACTACTCAATTATTTCATGTATATTTAAAATTATATCTTAGTTCACAGTCAGAGGAATGTCTAGAGTAGACACGGTATAGAGAATGAATTAAGGAATAAACAGCTATATATATTTATATTTATATATGTTAATATACATTATATTATATTAATATACATTATATTATATGTATCTTACATTATATATTATATATAACATATATATGTTAATAAATCTATATTAAATATATATATTTATATATGTATTATAAATATATATGTATTATAAATATATATATTTATATGTGTGTTATAAATATATATATTTATATATGTGTTATAAATATATATTTATATATGTATTATAAATATATATATTTATGTATATATATAATTGAGTGTATATATACACATATACATATACACATATATATACACATATATGTGTATATATATATATATATATAATTGGAGTGTATATATATATATATATATATATATATATAGTCGGAGGAATGTCTAGAGCAGACATGGTGCAGATCGGAAAAACAGTTACAACCAGGACAAGAATCTATGGCCCAGGTGGTAGCACCCCTGCCTGAAAGGGCATGTGCTACATGGCAGACTGGCTCAGGCAGCAGCGTTCAGTATCGTAGAGATACCCACTGTATGGCAGGCTTAGAGCAAGAGTCACTCCTCCTGAAAAGCAGTTGCAGTACCTTGAGTCCAGTTCTTGTGGAAGCTGGCCTTGTGTTGGCAAGCCCGAGAGCATCCGAAGGTTTAAAACCCCTCCAGTATAATCGTGCCTAGGTGGCTCTATACCTTGTTAGCTCTGTTGATATGTACTGACTCAAAGCATCCTCCTATAAAAATTATTGGAAGCTGCTAGCAGGTGGCTGTATGCCCTGTAGCTCTGTTGCTATTATGCTGACTCAGAGCATCATCCTCTAGGAAATCTTAGAAGTAGCCTGTCCTAGATAAGAGATGTTGCACAGTGCACCCTCCTCACTGCACACTGCCCACCTCCTTGACTCGGTGACCTAATGGGTTTGGGCCCCTTGTTTATTGCTCACTTGATTGTCTTGACCCCTATCACTGTCCTTAAGATGACCTCACTTACTACCCTTCCCCCTGTCTCGTGCCTAATAAATATAGAGGTGCCTAGAAACTTGGGGCCTCACCTGTCTCCACTTAAGTGGCGTTGGCCCCCTGAGCCCAGATGTGCTTTCTTTGTCCTTCTCTGTCTTGTCTCCTTATTTCTCAGATCCAGTGCCTCAGCACAGCAATAAGGGACACCTCATGACCCTAGTAGGGCTAGACCCTACAGGAAGGGAAATGGTTCCTCTTGCTGTCTCAGAAGTGGCAGAGGCAGAAGAAAATCCAAATAATAGCAGCCCTACACAGTTCAAACCCTTGTTAAACTGTAGTTCTGTTTTCCAAAGCTTGCTATTACTCTGTGTAATCCAGCAAATGCCACAGACATGGAAACAAAAACTGTGTCAAATAGTGCATGGGTAACAATCTGTAGAGACTTTTAGTGCAAGGATTGGGATACCATAGTGCTTTGTAACTTGATTAATTGAGAATAAGTTAATGCATCATTTGGGTAAATTTATACTCAGTAATAAACAGAAATTGCCTGTATTTGGTAAAGAAAATAATTGCAAGAGTGAACAGAAACACAGCTATTTCTCGAAGATATTCAAACAATTCTTAACATGCCCTTGTTTGATTAGGATTTAGAATTTATGGCATAATATTTTGATTACTAATAGTGCCTTTACTTTAAAATATTCATTTTACCCTATTTAAAATATTGCAAAACTGTTATAGTTTGTCAGAATGTAAACGTTTTAAAGAACAAGTAATATTTAATTAGGAAAATCTAGTAATACTAATAATTAAAATCAATTTTTACATTTTTTTAGATTGGTGAATAGTTGTAGTTTGATGAATCCAAAGTTAATATACATTTTTATAATTATAATATCATTTGTGGAGAAATCTCCAATAGGTGTTCTATTAAAATACAGGTTATATATTCTAAGATCATTAAATTAAACATTAATAGATGTGTAATGCATATTAAATTTTTGTTTTTAGTTTTGAAAATTAAATCATAGTATTTATGTCTTATTGTTAAATAAAATTATTTAAAGTCATGATTCTCTTCTCAGATGTCTTCGTGTAAGAATTTATAACAAGATAGAAAAAATGTAACTCAATCAGTTGGCTAAAACTAATTAGTAGAGCCTAAAGTTTAGGTAGACCCTAAAGTTAATTGTAAGTAAACTAATTGGTAGAGCCTAAAGTTTAGGTAGAGCCTAGGTAGAGTGAGCAAATAAAGTGGTCAAACAGGAATACATAATTAAAAAAATCAAGACCAAAATCCTCATTTTTTTTCATGAGTGGAAGTACAAAACTCTGAGAATAAAGAAACAAGCCCTAAAATTCTGATACAAGGGTACAATTGGCAAGTGGTAATGGGAAAAGCCACCAGACTTTAAAATAATATTGTTAAGTGGAATGAGATCAGATAAAAGAAAATTATATAAGGCAGTATTGAGCAAGTTTGATTTTTAAAACATTTTCAATTGTTTAAAGCTTATCATTATTTCATTATTTATATTAATTATTTATAAAACTAGAACTTATTTGAAAAATCCTAGAAACCTAAATTACCTCTCTACACACACATTTTTACTGAAATGGATAGCATATTCATATGAATAATATATATGTATGATATTATATATGTATATTAATATTTGCCTATGCTATATACATATGATATGTAAATATATGTTATATGTGATACATATAATATACAATACACATATAACAATATATGCATGAATAACCCATAGGTAATGAGAAATATATACATATTTATCAATATTTTAGTAACTGTTTCTTCATAATCCAAATATGATAAAACAGAAGAAATATTTTCCCTCAAAAATATTTTTAGGGTTTATGTCTTCTCTCAATGGCAAACCATATTTATATTGTCAGTACTACATTTTATTAAATATAGTGTAATTATTTTCTATGTTATAAAAATATGCTTAATTCATCGAAGATTATGCTTTCATTTGTTTACGTGACTGTTGTTTTTTAATAGTAACATTAACCAAAATTTAGATTATTTTCTAACAATTATAGAATAAATCTGTAGGAAAACCCCCTTTGTAGACAAATGGATATCGCTCATTCAGCACATACTTTTAAAATGAGCAAGTAACTATTAACTATCAGTACATCTAGCTTATTTTGCATTTAAAATATAAGGTGGTTATTTTATAAAATTATTTTCTCAGTGCTATATACTATATAATACTATGATTACAAACTCATTAACTTAAAATCCCATTATTGGACACATTTAAAGTGTTTTAATATTTTCCTGCTGTGGTATACAAATAGGAATCCTAACTGTTTTTTCTTCTTTGATCATCTATTTAAGATATATTCTACACAAATACATGAACATTAAACAACTTACTACTAAATAACTCCTAGGTGAACACTGAAATTGAGACAAAAATCATAAAAGTACTTGAAATTAATTAAAATGTGGACCTACCAAAATCTTTGAGATGTAGCCAAAGCAGTATTGAGAGGAATGTTTATATCAATAAACATCTTCATCAAGAAGTTAAAAAAATCTTAAATTAATAATCTAACATTGCACCTAACAGAAATGAGGGGAAGAAAGATGAAATCAACCCCGAAGGTAGCAGAAAAATATAATAAGTAAAATTACGGAATAACTTAATGAAACTGAGAAGCCAAAATCCATTGTCATTTTTCCTGAGCTGTAAATATTTATTTTTATCATGTTGGTGATAAGAATGTTTTTTAGATTCTGAACATAGCTTTTAATATTAAATAATGTTAATTTTTTATTGAATTTTTCATATAAATTGATGTCTATTTAAACAGTATTGACAATTTACTTGTGGCGTATAGTCATCATTTTGTAAATATTGCTTTGTTTTTTGTAAAGTTGTTAATCCTTTACATTTGAGGTACAGTACTTTCTATATATTCAAAGAAACAGAAATAGAAGCTCTGTGTTCAATAGTCATTCTTTCATATGCTCAGTTTTCAGAATAAACCAGGACAAATATAATTTATGAAGGAGTTGCATTAAATTTTATATTATGATTGCAGATTTATTTATTTTAAATCTAACTTTTCTTTACATTTTGATTTTCTATTGCTTATACAAGTAACCTGTAATAATTTTAATGATTTTTAAAGTGTTAAATACATTGCTCTTTTTAATATTTATATCTTAACTAACATTTAGTTTAGTAGTATTACTGCTGTGTTAGCTTCCTTGTGTTACTTATTTTTACTTTCTATTGTGAAATACATAAAGTTTCAAAAGAAAAAAGTATATATGATTCAACTGTTTAAAAATCTCTAAATTGAAAAAATATCTATAATGACACTGTTTCTGGTAGGTCAAAGTGATTTGAGAGACCTATTTCAATAAAGGATGAGAAAACACTATATTCTTTATGGTGTCTTGATGGTATAACAATGTATATTAAGAGTAAGAATATTTTCCACTGCAAATTAATGCAATTTTTATACAATAAATATACCTAAATGAAACTGTAAAAATGTGTTTATTTTTCTTTTAAAAATATTTAAGTCATTTTTACCATGTCTTTTTGTGGAAAATATTTGAAAATTTGTATTATTCTATTGTGCAAATATAAGTGACTTTTAAATGTATGTTTTATTGCTGAATGTTTAATTTGCTGCATTTAAGCATTATACATAGTGCTCTATTAGTAAATAAATGTCTGTGGATCTCCTACTTTTGTTTTTTCCATGTGATGAAACTGTAAATTGAAGGTGTGGTAATTGTGACTGCCCGCTAACAATAGCTATAAGGAAATCCTACACTGTCTTGAGGTTTCTCCAAATTCTCTAAATCTTTGTAAATAATGGGTTTATCAACGTTTCCTGAAATTTCCCAATTTGAATATACTTTTTTTGCCAGGACCCTAAGTGACAACATATTCCTCAAAATTTTATATTTTTATAACCTAGTTTTGTGTTATAATTAAAAATACTATACATACCACACATATTTATCAGGGGCTTTTATTATTATTATTGCTATTAACATTGTTTTTGATTAGTTGTTTTGGAATGCCTACATTGGGAAATCAATCATATGGCATATGTTTGAGGTTAGTTTCATGATCAGGGAAGAATTACATTATCATATTTATCCTTTCTATTATTTTTAAAAGGAAAAGCTGAAGCAGTTATTTTTATTACCTTCCAAAAATTGAAATGTTGAAGGCATTTTAAATATACTTATAATATACTAACATATGAGTTACTTCAAATTACATAACCAATGTGAAAGTTGACTCATTTAGCTACAGTCCTGCTAAACACTTCAGTATAATGTATGCCTGCATCATACACATTGGCATGAAATCAAGCTATGAGTAACTCTACAGAGACATGAATTTGGAAGTTATCTTTAGTTGCCCCACAGTGGTCAAGTTATATGGTAAAAAGAAGAGAGAATGGATATCCCCTTACTTTTCAGGGAATTCTGTAAAAAAAAAAACTTCCATCTCCAAATTATACAAACTTCGTCTTTTTTTTTTTCTTCTATGTTTATTTTTCTCTCTGTTTTCCATACTATATCCAAATAGAGGGAGAAATAAAAACAAAAACAATTATACAGCTATTTACTTGGAGGATGGAAGCACTATACAGTTTAAATGACTCCTACAGGCTTACTTGGACAAAGTGATGTCAAACAGAGTAATAACTTTGGTGACATTTTGGATTTTACCTGAGAAATATTTAATCAGTAAAAGTATATTGATAAATCATTTAAAAAGCAGTTATACCATTTTTCACTAGAGATATAAACACTGTGATTAAGACATAGTTTTTTTCTATTGAGCAACTTGTAAAATAATCTAACACAGATAGATAAACAATTAGAAATATGTTCACAATATAATAAGGAATAATAATAATGAGGGATTATAAAATTAAATAATAAGGAATGCTCAATTCATTAAGTGTGCTAGTTGATTGTACTCTATTAGGTAATTTTAAAAGATATTTTTGTAGGATTAGAAAATCCAAATCAATAGTTCTAAAATCAATTACAATGGCTATGAAGTTCTGATGAGAAAGAGAAATTCTGAAGGAATTAAAGACATGCAAAATTCAAAAACAATTTTCACTTATTATGTGTGATTATTTTTTATGAAATCCTACTTGGTGTCCTTCTCTTTCTCCTCCTTAGTGCTTTCGAAATTTTCTGACTGTTATACAATATCCTTTTTCACTCTTCAATCTGTGCTTTTCTCTTTTTGTTAGAGAAGAGGTTTTGGAAACATTTGCCCTCACTAACAATGTGCAGGCACGGTTTCCACTTACACAAGACTGAAGATACTTCAGTATTCACTTATGATTTCATGAAATGTAAGTCAGGCAGCCAGACTTACAGTCATTGATCTGTGAGGCCTCGTTCAGTCTAGTTGCACATGATCCAGACAGTTCTCATTAAAAAAAAAAAAAATTAGTGCTTTTCAAATCACAGCATCAAGAAAAAAAAAAGAAAGGTAAATGGATTTAGCAGACTGATGCTCAAATATAATTTTGTCTCTAATAAATTATATCAACTTTACTCCTTGGAAAGCTTACTTATCTTTCCTGTTGACAATCTGTAGATGAAAACAAATCGATATAAATAAAAACTACCTCAAATATACACATATTTATCTGGCATTTATCTTAGAGAAAAGTGTATGCAAATAAAAAAAACAGAATTGGTATAATTAAGGAGAAAAGATGTTTGATGACAAATGATATACATGTTACCAGGTAATATATTTTGTGTCTTCAAAACTGTAAAAAATAGACATTTTTATTAGTCTATGTACAAGCTCTATTACTTTCTATTTAAATACAGACCACCTGCTTTTGTGTGCAATTGGATCCCTAGGAAAATAGAACATACCTAATTCTATAAGATAGCTATTCCTCTTGTCAAATGACAAATATATAAGAAAATCTATTTTGTTTTTCCTTTCGTTATGACAAAAGTCAAAACTATCTTTTGTTTCATTTTTACTATAAAACAATTACTGTTTTGTGCAGGCCATGAGCAGCCATAAGTATTTATAAAGTTTACTTAAAAAATATTATAAAATCAACTTTACTAATAAAATTTATGAATACAATAATTGTAAGTATTTAAGTCTATATTCAATAAACTTTAAGTTTATTTGAAACCAAAGCCTTTGAAAGTAAATCAACTAAATATCTTGAAAATTTATTAACATATAGTATGATGAAAGATGAGTTTATTTTGAGATTATCTTTAACATATATTGAATAAATATGTGCATATTATTCTTTAAAATGAATTTAATTTAAAATCATTAAAAATGCAATATCAAGCTATAATTTTTTTGTTTTTTGGAATTTTTACATGTTCAACAAGTATCTGGCAGTCTATAGTTTGGAATATATTCTAAACACTATGATGGAATAAAAATCTGATAAGGATTGCTGTAAAGGTTTGATAGTAAATATAAGGATCATTATTTTATTTGCCATCTTGAATGAAGTAAAAATATTCAAGGTCCTTAGACACTTTCTCAAAGATATGATTCAGCAACAACCAATATTTGGGTAAATAATTATTGAATTTGAATTTATTATGATGGAAGTATGTAACTCATAAAGAATCAGTGGTCTCATTAACTGTGGTGCAGCTGTAAAAAATATGAAAAGCCTTCCTGGAAAGGTAAAGGATGCAAAGTACTTATATCCATAGTGGTGTTTTATTTTCATTAAAATCTGGGCAACTATAATCCAAAAATGACTATTGTGAGCATCTATTCTTTTTAAAAAACAAGAGTTGTCAAGTGGTCTATAATTCTAGAAGATACTTTATTTACGCACCATGAATGGTCTTAAATATAAATAAATATATATGTATAATTGTCATACACTTTTGATTTATCATTTTCCGTTCTTTATCCAGGACCACCATGTAAAACATATACATTACAACCATGTTTCAGGTCCTACACAACTGAATGTGAAAACTTACGGAATAGTAAGTTCGATCAAGAAAATCCCATTACTTTCTATATATCCAAAGGATTATAAATCATTCTATTATAAAGACACATGCCCCCGTATGTTCATGCAGCACTGTTTACAATAGCAAAGATCTGGAACCAACCCAAATGCCCATCAATGATAGTCTGGACAAAGAAAATGTGGCACATATACACCAGGAAGTACTATGCAGCCATAAAAAACGATCAGTTTGTGTTCTTTGCAGGGACATGAATGAATCTGGAAACCATCATTCTCCGCAAACTGACACAAGAACAGAAAAACAAACACCACATGTTCTTACTCACAGGCAAATGTTTAACAATGAGGATGCATGGGTACAGGGAGGGTAACAACACACACTGGGGTCTGTTGGTGGGTGGGGGGTGCTAGGGGAGTGACAGCGGGGGATGGGGAGGTTGGGGAGGGATAACACTGGGATAAATGCCTGATGTAGGTGATCGGGTGATTGAGACAGCAAACCATCCTAGCATGTGTGTACCTATGCAACAATTCTGCAAGATCTGCACATGTACCCCAGAACTTAAAGTAAAATCAAGGAAAAAGAAAATAAAGTAAACTAACCTTTAAGCTGTTAACAGATTGAATTGTAACCTACTTATTAGATAGCTTAGACATATAAAACTCTTTGGACTTGTAGGGAACACTATGAGATAAATACTTCCTTAGAGGAAACATTTATGTTTCTGGGAAATTACTAAGTACAAATAAATTAGATTAGGAAGTTAAAATGCATTTATAGTTCAAAAAAAGTTATATGCTTCAATGTCTTGAGAAGAGCAAATGATTTGATTGAATAAAAGAAGAGATCTGTCAGTTATTTATAGTTAAAATTTTAAAGATTAAATGGTGCATTAGTCTGTGTTCTCCAGGGAAACAGAACCAACAGGAAGTGTGCATGTGTGAGTTACATTCTTTCATGTATGTATTTGCATTTCCAGTTCCTTCGTTCTTAGGTTTCTTATCTGAGAACTTGAGGTAGAGGTCTTCTTTAGGTGCATCAGCTGAGACTTTCTTATTGGAGAGAGGAGGGGAAGAACCTGAAGACGATTTCCCCCCTTTGACTCAGTACTCGGTAATCTTTTCCCATTCTTAGCCCTTACTTCTTGCTCTCCCTTCAACTCCAGTCCATAAAACTATCACAGCCTTTTGTTTTAGACCTCCCTCAATGGTGAGAAGACCCCCATGTCTGTGCTATCAAATATTAATTTTGACTCAATCAAATTGTCACACTTTCAGCATTATCATTTCTCATAGTCTTTGGAAAGTTTGTTGGAAGAAAAACTCCTCTCACTGATGTACACGTGTGAATGCATTCATTTATTATTTACAAAACAAATATGAATTGAGTCTGTGAGCCTTGGTCTGTAGAACATAATATGGACTTGGCCTAGTAAAGAAGATATGGTTCATATTTTTGAAGAAGTGGAAGCATGGTGTAGAAGACAGACTTGTAAAAATTTAAGTACTTTGCTAAAGTAAAAAGAAACCTTTTGTGGAACCAGAGAGGAGTGACCAACTAACTGGTTAAATAACATAAGATGTTATTGAAGAGAGAATCCTTCGGCCAAATCTTGATGAGATGAAATTTTCTTAATCGAAAAAGTGACATATATTTTGGGAATGGAAAACAAATGGAAAGGGAGTATTTAAAAAGTCACAAGAATGTGAAAATGTATGCAATGGTGGTGAACAGGAAAAGTTCAATACCATTGGAACAAAGTGTTTAATTAATGCATTAACTAATGCAGATGAGACTAACAATACATTTTGATGAATCTTAGCTATCATGCTCAGGAACTGTAACTTTGTCACTGAAAGAGGTGGCAATACATAAATTTTTAGAAAGAAAAATAATCTAATGCCAAATGTGGGAGAAGGGGAAGAAGGCAGCAAAACACACTGCCATGTGTGTACCTACGCAACTGTCTGGCATGTTCTGCACATGTACCCCAAAACCTAAAATGCAATAAAAGAAAATAAATAAATAAATAAAAGAATAAAAGAAAAATAATCTAGCAGTAATTTTTAAGATTATACAATCTGAGAACTTTTTGCATGATATATGGTAATGAAGAAATACATTATTAACAAGAAATGTATATCAACAATGAAAGCCAGAAAAGCTATAGTAGTTTTCTTCTAAGGCCTTATTAGAATAACCTATGAAACTTTCAGGAAAGGTAGATGATTGGGTTACAATCCAGGCTTTCCCAATAAAAATTTAGGGGGAGAAACCTAATCATATGTACATAAAAATTTCCCTCTGGTGAAAATTTTCCAAAGTAGACCGGGCGCAGTGGCTCAAGCCCATAATCCCAGCACTTTGGGAGGCCAATGCGGGAGGATCACGAGGTCAGGAGATCGAGACATCCTGCCCAACATGGTGAAACACCTCTCTACTAAAAGAAAAAAAAATTAGCTGGGCGTAGTGGCTTGCGCCTGTTGTCCCAGCTACCGGGGAAGCTGAGACAGGAGAATTGCTGGAATCTGGGAGGCAGAGGTTGCAGTGAGCCGAGATAGCACCACTGCACTCCAGCCTGGTGCCTGGCGACAGAGCAAGACTGTCTCAAAAAAAAATGTAAAATAAGAATAATTAGTAGAAAATTGTGATGAATATAAAAAATTGAAATGAATTCAAGGTATCTTCTAAACCTGGAATAAAAATACTCTCATGATTTGTTCTAATAATTGAGGAATAATGCTGTGTTGACTCTGACTAGGCAGATAGTGATTATATCAATTGAAAATGTTAGACAACAAGAAGAGATAAATCTTTGAAATACTAGAAAATAAATTCTGTCTTCATTATATGGATGTCAGATTGTATCAATATATGAAACTACAAATTCATTTAATTCCTCTGTGGATTCTTCACTACCTATTCACGTTTATACAATTTTTTAAAATATGCTTCTGTTTTAAGTATAAAATATTTATAAAATATTGCTTTATGTGATATTAGACTTTGCATATTTTATCAAAAGAACATTTTCTTTTACAGAACAGATTTGTAGAGAGTTTTTAAAAAATTTGATATATGTGTTTTTCTATTAATATTTCCAACAACTATGTTCATAATCCATTTGGGTATTTTTTGTCTGCTGAATAACTGACTTACAGATTTGATATCCATTCATATGACCCCATTCTGGATTCTCCATATAAAATTGCTATGGCCTGTAACAGGTGATTAATTTCTCATATGATGATTATTGTCATGACATAAATCTTCCTGGATTTGCATGTCTAACCAATTACATTTTTCTCCATCAGGGCATGTAGTTTTCACAAAATTCCTAAATGGATTTATTCCCAGAATACGTTTTTAAGCTGTGTGTTTGCTTTCTATTTATATTTTACCTGTTATACCCTTCCCAGTAACAGAGCTGGTTCCCAGGAACAGAACTATTTTCTTGGACATTGAAATAGAAATTTTTTAATGAATTGTCATAATTTTAAGTTCCATAATTGTATTATTCTTACAAATATATTAAATATTTAATATAATACATATTTATTGAATTTATATTTTTATATACTTATATTTATAGTGTACATTTATTAGTATGTTATTACTGTTTTAAAAATATATCTAAATATTACAGTTGAATCATCTATCTATATTTTTAGTCAATGGGCAAGCAGATGTGCCAGATGCTTTTCTCTATTTTATGATTATAAAGCAAATGTATCATAATGGATAACTTTGTAAACACAAAAATTACAGAATTTGATTATTTAAAATAGTATGAGTCATTCACCAAAACATGCTTGGAATTATTTGTTTTATGAATACCAGTAGTTTGTACTCGAATACACATAATCTACTGGCAGTAAACAGGATTTTTATGATGGCCCCATGATTCCTGGTCCCTGCCATATAAACCTTGATTATAACCCCCGCCTCTGGAGTTCCGGCAGAACCTGTGAATATATGATATCACTCTTAAGATCTTGTTACTGATCAGTTGGCTTTGAGTTCATTAAGAGGGAGCTTACTAGGTGAGATTAATGTAATCAACTGGGTCTTTATGAAGACTGAGCTCTTTTTAAATTCAGAGGCATAAAAAATGGAGAGAACCTATGCAGGAGGCCACAAGGTTAGGGACTGTGGGCAGCTCCAAAAGCAGAAACTTGTTCCTATCCAACAACCAGAAGGAGAATGAAGGTCTTAGTCCAAATAATTATGAGATAGTTAATTATTTCAAAATCCACATGAGTTTGAAAGAGGATCTTCACATCAGAAAGAAACACAGCTCAGCTGACACCATGATTTTAGCCTTACAAGACTGTGGTAGAAAATCCAATTGAGCCATACCTCAATTTCTGACCTATCAAATTGTAGGCTAATAAATGGTGTTGTTTTAAGTAACTAAGTTGGTGGCAATTTGTTACACAGCAGTAGAACACTAACACCCTACTTTTCTCTGAAAATGCTGTATGTAATATAAATACAAATTGAGGGTCATACCAGACTTTGAAAATAATACTGCAAATCTAAAGATTGCATTAAAAGCTGTACTTTTGTCTGTTCATCTCTAAAGCATAATCAGGCTAGAAAGAAAATGTATTGCCTTATTTTCCTCTTTGAGATATTTTATTTCCTTTTCAGTTATAAGTCACCGTGTTTTAAGTTTCTTTTTCCGTCCAGATTGAGTCAGTTATTCCAAAAAGGAAGACAATAGCCAACAGGTAAAGTGAGTTTCTTCAGCGAATGGAAAGTGAACCAAGAAATAAATCTTTTTAACTTCAACATTAAATTACTTTCAATACTAAAAATGGAAGACATTTCTTAAGGATTTATTAACTGTAGAATTCACGAAAATTGTGTTACCTTAGCAACACATAACACAGAAATTAAGCTGTCAAAATCTTGATCATTCAAAAGGGGTCATTGATCTTTGTGTCAACACAGCAGATGAAAAAGAGCTGCAGTGATGTACTTTGCCAGGTTTTTGAACTCTAAGAAACAAGCCAACCTGTGTTTATGAATTCCCTAAAATAGACAAGGGGCGAATACAGCAGTATCTCACTGTGCCAAAATGGACTTACAGGTAGTTTGGCATTTTACACGCTGCCCAAGTAGTCTTTATTTCCTAAGTCCTATTGTAATATAAAAAAACGGATGTACCTCAAAATGCTAAGTAGCTACCGTCCCTGCACATGCCAAAATGCATTACTTTATAACATTACCTGTCATTAGGAAGAAATCCATTCAGATGGTGTTTCCCTTTAAAAAAATCTGTGGTGTCTTTTAAGCTGAAGCTTGAAGAGAAAGCAGCATGCGATTGATTCTCAGGTCACTAAATATATTGAGTAAAGATGTCACCATTTCCATTTTTGCTGAAATAAAGGCAAAGTTAGAGGAACAAAAAGCAAAAAGATTCCAGTGTAACCAGATTCTTCAATGCAACTATAAATAGGTATAACACATTCATTCTAACTTAGCTCTCATTAAAGTTTAATATCATAGGGAAGTTATTCAGAATGTAACTTCAGTGAGGACCGGCTTTATAACATCTTATACCATATGCTCTTCTTAGCCAAGGCATGCAGGGAGAATCAGATTTTTCCTTGGTCATTTATTTGTCTCTCAGAAGCTTCTTATCTCACAATAATATGTTTAAAAACATTACAAATTTTAACATCTAGGCAGGTAATATTGATTCCATTTGTGTTTGTAATAGAAAGATTCTTTCAGTTTGAGTACAATTCTATTGTCGTTCATTTTGACTGCATTCAGATATACTTTTCATTCTTTATTCCTAAAGAATGAATGAATGGTTGCTTAGTTCGATTAGCTATATATAGGCTAATGATTATTGAATAATGAAACCCCCAAAATATCTATACCCAACTCCCTGGAACCTGCGAACAGGTTAGGTTACATGGCAAAAGGGACTGTATATATATAATTAAGTTTATAAAATTTGAGATGAGAAAATCATATTGGATAAACCAAACTGTGCCTAAAATAATTACATGAGCCCTTAGAGCTAAAACCTTTTTGGAAATGATAAGCAAAATTGACAAAACCTTAGCTTAACTAAGAGTAAAGACAAGACATAAGCTTCAAGTAAATAAAATCAGAAATAAATGGGGTGATATAACATATGTTTCAAAAATAAAAAGGTATTGCGCCATGGCTCATGCCTCTAATCCCACCTTCTGGAAGCTGAGGTGAGAGGATCCCTTAAGCCTAGGAATTAGAGATAACCCTGGGCAACATAGCAAGACCCAGTCTATATAAAAAAAGAATAAATTGGCTTGGCATGTTGTCATGCACTTGTAATCCCAGTTATTTGGGAGACTGAGGTAGGAGGATCACTTGATCCCAGGAATCTGAGGATGCAGTGAGCTATGATTACACCACTGCACTCCATCCTGGGTGACAGAGCAGGGCCTTACCTCTAAAAATGTAAAAAAAAAATAAGTAAACAATAAAAATTAAATAAATAAAAAAGACTAGGCGGGACCATTATAGACAATGGCATGCCAACACAGTGGATAAGATAGAAGAAATGATAAATTTCTAGAAACTTACAATCTACCAAAACTAACTCCCCCCAAAAATCTGAATAGACTAATAACAAATAGGAGATTGAATCAATAATAATAATAAAAAACCCTGACAAAGAAAATCCCAGAACCAATGGCTTCATGGGTGAATTATCCCAAATAAAGAAACACTTTCAAATTTGTTATATGAGGTCATTAACTCTCTGATACTAAACCAGATGGAGACATTACAAGGAAAGAAAACTACAAGCCACTGTTCCTGATGAAAATAAAGGCAAAAATCTTCAATAAAATTTTGACAAGCTGGGTTTGATAGCACATTAATAGGATCACATACCATGATCAAGTGGGATTTATCCCTGAGATGCAGGAACGGTTCTACATACCCAAATCAATCAATGTGATACAGCACATTAACAAAATGAGAACAGGATACTGACTACAGAGTCATCTCAGTAGACACAGAAAGAACCTTTGGCAAAGTTCAACATTCATTCGTGATTGAACTCTCAACAATATAGGTACAGAAAGAATTTACATCAACACAGTAAAGACTGCATATGAAAAAGCCACAGCTAACATCATAATCCAATGGAGAAAAACTGAGATTTCTCTCTAAGATGGCAAAAAGGCAAGTATGCAGACTCACACCATTTTTGGTCAGCAGAGTAAGGGAAGCCCAAGCCAGAGCAATTAGACATGAAAAATAAAAGACTTTCAAATTGGAAAGGAAAAAATGGCAGGAGGGATGCTATGTGAGGGAGTTTACCTGCCCTTACTTGCTTTGAAGATAAAGGAGGCCATGAGCTGGGAAATGCAGATAACTTCTAGCAGCTCATAATGATCCAGCATTAGACCAGTAAACAACGGTCTATAACTGCACGGATCTGGATTCAATCAATAATCTGAACCATCCCGAAGAGAATTATTCTCCCGAGCTTCTGGACAAAATCCCACTTCTGCTGACATCTTGATTCTGGTTGTATTAGGGTCTGAGGGGAGAATCCAACAGATCCTTCCAGATTTCTCATCTGCAGAACTGTGAGGTAATGCATTTATGCTAAGGCATTAAATTAGTGATATTTTAAAGGCAGCAATAGAATATTAATATGCCCAACTCAATAAACTGCTCTATCAGGACACTTTGTCTCTGATTCAATCTGTTCTCAATCTTACTTAATGGCTTGTCTACATTCCTACTGTTTTCCTTTTTTTCTTTCTTTGAAGATAATATGAGCAGAACTGCAACTTACTGTTTTCTATGATGGTTTTGTGTATTCCTCGTTTCAACTCCAACTGCAAATTCCAGACACTGGAACTTCTGGCAGTCACTTTCTTACTCTAGGAAAGATTTTGAGAAGTACAGTTTTCTAACTGCATACTCTGCTGACCAGACTTGAAAATCTAACGGCTGTGACACTCACTGAAGAGTGCCTACTTCCAAATGAAATCTCTCAGAGGAGTGTTCCACAGACCAACAATATAGACCTGGGCGGGGATCCAATCCTGGGAGTCTAGCCAGCACCAGATATCCAAAAAGAGTCTGGACTGCGGCCACAGTCAAAGAAAACAGACAGAATATTCACACATTGCAAGTGGGCACATTTTCCTATAATCTCACTTGTGCCCTGAATCTTGAGTCCATTCTGATGTGAATGTCCTTTTCATTAAACACAGATACGATGTCAACTGGCTATGGCTACTGCTGCTGCTGTTTCTTTATCTCTGCCTTTGCCTACTGAATGTTTCTTGCCACATCTCTGCTGCCTCTCTTTCTCTTTCTCCTTCTCTTACTCTTCCTCCTCCACCACCAGATTATTGATAATACACGTGCACTGATTTAAACATCAGTGTACCGGGAACTGTTTTACATTTTTAAAATTCAAAGATGTTTTTATCTTTCTAAACATATTGATGAGAGGAAATTATATTAATCTTCTAAATGAGGATCAAAAAACAGAATATTGTTTTGATTCACAGTTAAAGAATGCAAGTCCATGAGATATATTAGAGAAACTAACTTGCAACTTTAAAATTTTTATTTATTCTTTTATAAAGTCAAATAAACATTTTAAAAATTTATGTTTAGTTTGTATGTTATATGTTAAATACATTATAAAAATTGAAAATATGTATTTATAGTTATAGTTATAAATTACTAGTTGTTTGAATAGAGCATAGATTACAATATTAACTATTACTAATAAAGTAATAATACTAATATATGTTACTGTCGACTAATAGATGTAAGGAATGTTGATTTGTTTGGAACAACATGTTCCTTTGGTTACTGTTAAGACATTAGAATAATTGACAAATAGCAAATTGTTTAGTAAAAATGTAGAATTATGTTACTTTAATTTTTTGTAAATTTATAAATCTTAATTATAAGTATGCAGACTAATAGATTTAAAGAAAATGGAATAATAGTAAAGTCAAAAAAGTTGTTTATATGTTAGTTTCCTGCTTTTATATGGTTTTGATTAAATGACAAACAAAAAATGTATTATTCAGTATATTCCCATAGGAGACATTTGGCCGGAACAGAAGGCTTTGCTTCTGATGGTGTTGGGATGGTGACTCCATGTGTCACCATCCCCACCGACCCTCAGAAATATAAATATCTTGTGTCAGAATGCTGTTGTTTTATCCTTGCATGATGAAATAAAATGTGAGCAGTACGCTGGTCACTAATATACATTGGACTGCTCCAATTGCAAACACATGGTCATTTTGTGTTTATGCCAAAAGTAGTGTAGCCCCTTATTGAAATGTACTACTTGAAATTTTGAAATGGAACTAACATATGTATCCTGTGCTTATTTGCTTTCTACATCTTGGTATCCAAGCACCAGTCACATTGTATTTTGTTCTTTTAGTGATCTTTCTAATCCTGTGCTTAGATTTATGGGAAAGCATTCATCAATCAAATTGGCAATGCTTTTAGTCACATTTAGGAGAAAAAGTGATAGAATTTAATCAACAAATGCACGTTTTACTCCTGTATGTCTAACTATAAGCTCCCTTGCAGTTTTAATGGCTTACCCCACACATGTTCAGAAGACTATCATTAGTTATCCAAATGCATTTGAATGTTGTTGCCTATTAACACTTGAAATAAAAAGATGGATTCTCAAGGATCTTCCAGAAGCTTACTATGCCAATACTGGTACAGCTGCTACTTAGCACTGTCTTCAAATAGTAGACTACTTGACTTCTGCTGCCAATTGGATTTGCTTAACTATTATTTCCCTTTAGCCAAAGACACAGAATGTAGAAACTGTATCTAAGGGATTTGGCAGAGGCTTAGCTATTTATCATTTGCGTGAGGCTCAAGCAGGCCAGGTATACTGTTTATTTTAATGATGACAACATTGGGATGTGAGTTTAGAATAACAATATAACATATTACTCACTTATTTTGCACCATCAGTTGCAAGAATGTGGCATTTCCCCCTGCAGATAAAATAGCCCTGGCTTAAATCGATTTTACGTAAAAGCTCACAATAGAGAAACCACTTGTATTTAGACACCATTTACACCGTGAGTTTTTGTTGTTGTTTTTGTTTATTTTTAATATAAGACTTCCTTTAAGAAAAAAAGGAATTGTCACATTTTCTTATGTATGCTATGCCTAGGACAAAAAAAACTGTAAAAAATGCATTTTACTCTGAGGGAAAAAAGGTAATTGAAGTTGATAGGCGATCAAAACAAATTGTGTATTTGAGTGTGGAATAAGTAGATGGCAGAGATCTGGAAGATAATTTGAAGCTGTCTTACCGTCTTCTGTGCACGACTCCAGATTTTGGCACGACTCCAGATTGGAGTGTTTGGCACGACTCCAGATTTTCCAAGTACGTATAAACTGCAGTGTCATGAGTAGAGTGAAAGTTGTGGTTAGGTTTAAGACTGATGAGCAACAATGCTGATTATGATCATGATGACCTGTCTGGCACTGAAACACGTGGCAGTGGGAATGACAAGGTACACGTGACCGAGAAAGGGGTGGAATTCTGCATATAATGGACTACTTTAGCATCCTTCCACACACCTCCCCATGGACATGTGGGTAAATTAATGATTACTACTCTACCACGATGTGTATCAGATTTCAGAATAAATAAGGGAGAATTTCAACATTTTATCAAGCTGGTAATAATACTACAGAATAAGGGTTCCCAAACCTTTTGGCGCCAGAGACTGGTTTTGTGGAAGATAGTTTTTCCACAGACCAGAGTTGGTGGCGGGATGCTTTTGGCATGATTCAAGCACATTACATTTATTGTGCACTTTATTTCTATTATTCTTGTATTGTAATATATAATGAAATAGTTATACAACTCATCATAATATGGAATCTGTGGGAGCTGGGAGCTTGTTTTCCTGCAACCAGACCATCCCATATGGGAATGGTGGTCTACAATAACAGATCATTAGGGATTAGATTCTCATAAGCAGTGCTCAACCTGGATCCCTCATATGCACAATTCACAGTAGGGTTCTCATTCCTGTGTGAATCTAATGCGGCCGCTGATCTGACAGGATGGTAGGTAGTAGTGCAAGTGTTGGGAGGCAGCCATAAATACAGCTGAAGCTTTGCTCACTCATCTGTTGCTCTTCTCCTGCTATGCAGCCCATTTCCTAATACACTGTGGACCACTGCTGGTGGTCCCAAGACCTGGGGCTTGGGCAACCCTGCTGTGGAAGTGAGACCTTTCCTGATTCCTGCAAGTTTATTTACTTTTTTGGTGTTTTCCTCAGTGGTAGGGATTTTAAAGTTAATAATTCCAAAGAGATAATTGACAAGGAAGAATATTAACCCTCTATCTATGCATTCAGGTAAAAATCAGCACATCCATTTCCAGACTGTGATCTAGCCACCATGGATGGTACCGTTCTCAGAAAACTTGAAGTCCAATGAGAAAATCACTGGAAAACACTGCATGTCTTCCCAAGATATCTATATCAATGTGACTCCTCATAGTGCAGGCAAGTTAAAAGCAAAATATCCCATTGATAATGCCATCATCTAGTTTACCATATCCACACCAACACGTATTCTTTTTTTAATACTAGCTGTTCAAGTAGAAGGGAGTATCTCATTGTGGCTTAAATTAGGATTTCTCTGATTAGTGTTGCTGAGCACATTTTCACAGACCAGTTGGCCATTTTTATGTCTCCTTTGCAGAATATGGATTTTGAATTCTGCAGCACTGCAAAATTCATTTCTAATTTTAGTTCTAATAATGTTAGTAGATTCCATTGCTTATTTCTCATACATGATGATGTTGTCTGCAAATAAATAGAGTTTTACCTCCTCTTTGATATTTGAGTGACTCTCCTTTTCCTTACCCTATTGTGTTTGTTACATTCTGTAAGATGTAATTTAACATAAGTGGTTAGATATCTATATATTTTTTCTAATTGTAGGAGAGAAACTGTTCAATAGTTAACAAGTAGAATACAAGCTATATTTTTTTTCTGGATAATCAGTATGTGGTTGAAAAAATTTTCCTCTAGACTGCTAATAAGTTTTTTCCTGGAATAGATGTCAAATTTTGTCAAATGATTTTTATGCATCTATTGACCTGATTGTATGATTATCTACAGTAGTGTAAAATGGCAAATTGCCTTGCTTACATATAAATTTTCTGTTTTTTGCTGTAAAAATTAACACAAATTTGGCCATGTGAAACCAATGACCACTTAAACAAATAAATTTTGTATTTCCATATTTGTTCTCTGCTTTGGATTTCACAAGTCCAAATGCGAGTGTCAGCAGGCTGTTATGAGCGAGCACTCAATAACCTCTTTCTATGCTCCTTGAGTTGACAGAACTCAATCATATCACCATAGTAATAGAGCTAAAATCCACATTTTATTTCCAACTTTTACCTGGTGATCAAATTTTCCTCCCATGAGTCTCTGGATTATTCTTGCAATAACATTCTACATTTCAGTGACAGAAATGATGTGTAAAATACTTTTCAAGGCTGTAAAATACAATTTTTCGGACTTCCTCTTCTACCACACATGCCATATTTATTTTCCTGCCACATTCCTCCACCTCTGCTACGGTCAGATACCTATTAGTAAGGGCATACGTGATAAGGCTGAACCCAAGGGCATATTCTGTAATACTATCCTTATTTCAAGGCATATAACTTTGGCTACATGTTCTAAGTATATTTTATTGAATAATGTAACATACTTACAGATTCTGGAAATTAAGGTGTGGGCATCTCTCATGGCATTAGTCAGCCTATCATAGCTAAGTGGATTGCTTTTCTTTCTTTTTCTTAAGACAATTTAGTTTCATTATGTTAAAAGGCATTTTATGTAGGTGTCACATAGATGGATCTTGTACTTTTGTGCAATCTGGAAGCCTCTGCCTTTGGATTGACAGAATTGTTAATTTTCAGATAATGGGTAAGTTACCTTTCATACAAAATTATAATAGTATATTATATTTAAGCAAAATAACAATGTAGTATGTACTATTTAACATAAGCAAAATTGTAAGGTAGTAATAAAAGAAACAATATGAGAGATAATGGGAAGCATATAATAAGTTTTTGTACTATAAATAAAATGGTATAATATCACATGAGGTAAATTAAGGTAAGTTAAAGATAAAATACTAGAAACCTAAAGTAGCCACTAACATAACAAAACAGTTATGACTAACAATTCAACAAAGGAGATAAATTGCAATCATTTTCAAAAATCAAAGAATTGAAAATAAGGCAGACAATGAGAAAACAGAACAAAAATAAGATACGGCTGAGAAAGAAACAGGTAGCAATATGATAGGTTTAAATCTAACCCCAAAAGAAAGTAGCATTAAATGTCAGTGGTCTGAACATCTCCATTAAAAGGCCGGCATAGATTTAGAGAAAAGAATGAGTTCAGCCCCCTTCCACTTCCTCTCTTTCATCACATGGTTTTCCACCAGGTTATGGCCCAGCCGAAGGCCCTCACCAGATGAAGCTCCTTGATCTCAAACTTCTTAACCTCCAGAACCAAATCAAATAAGCTCATAACACTTAAAAAATGATCCTCAAGGACCTAGAAATAGAAATTCCATTTGACCCAGCAATCCCATTACTAGGTATATATCCAAAGGACTATAAATCGTTCTACTATAAGGACACATGCACACGAATGTTCATTGCAGCACTGTTTACAATAGCAAAGACCTGGAATCAACCCAAATGCCCATTGATGATAGACTGGACTAGGAAAATGTGGCACATATACACCATGGAATATTATGCAGCAATCAAAAATGATGAGTTCGTGTCCTTTATAGGGACATGGATGAATCTGGAGAACATCATTCTCAGCAAATTGACACAAGAACAGAAAAGGAAACACCATATATACTCACTCATAGGCGGGTGATCAACAATGAGAACACATGGACAAAGGGAAGGGAGTACCACACACTGAGGTCTATTGGGGGAAATAGGGGAGGGACAGCGGGGGGAGGAGCGGGGGAGGGATGGCATGGGGAGAAATGCCAAATATGGGTGAAGGGGCAGAAGGCAGCAAAACACACTGCCACGTGTGTACCTATGCAACTATCTTGCATGTTCTGCACATGTACCTCAAAACCTAAAATGCAATAAAATTTAAAAAAAAAATGACACAGTTTTCTGTATTTCAATATAACAGAACCAGAAAGATTAAGATAACATTATTACTGCTCTATCTTGCCCTAAGAACTTTAATGACTTTGACTTTCCTAAATATTCTTCTGAGTCCCCTGAATTAGGTATAAATATATCATTTGTACTTTTTTTAGTAATGCACAAAATTTACCTTTTATTAGAAGAAAACCTGACTAAGCTCATATACAATGAGCTATATTTAGAGAATAGCATATCAAATATACAAATGTAGTTATTGGTTAGACTGGAACCTCCTTTCTCCACCTCCCTATTAGAAAAGAGTAATTTAAATATCATAGCTGTGAGAAAAATAGACAAACTACTAGTAAAGTTAAAAGTATCTGCAGCCTCATTTGAGGAACAAAGGAGCGAATAGGATAATGTACATCAAAACAAAATCACTGATCCAAATATAAAAGTGTGATTAATGTAATTTCTTTTTTTTTAAGAAACTCTCCACCAATAAACTCTTCCCTTTTACTTTTTAACTAAATTATTACTTACAAAGTTAATGTATCCTTCAGAGAAAAGCATTCCCGTTTTGAATGTAAAAAGAAAGAATAGTATAATTTCTTTTGTATAACTAGATTGCACTTCAAAACTTTATTCTTGATCATAAACCTAGGTAGTTTAACAGAATGCAAACAATGGAAATAATTTTAATGCATAATTACATGTAAAATGTCTCATTGAATAATAGTTAAGTACAAATTTATTCAATAAAAAATATTAACATACCATAATGCCTTTACTAATTTTAGTATCAAACTAGTTATTTTTCAAGATAATTATATGTATGAAAGTTCCATTTTTGTCATTTATACCTCTTTAAAAAATAGAATGATTATTAAAAATCTCTGAATAATGAAATCTATTGATATAGAACAAATCAAAGTTTATTACCAATGTTTGTCATAATGGACAGCAGCACCAAATCACAAGTTTCCATCACCATCATCATCACTACATTCCTCAGGCAATGGAAATTGTCATTTTCAGGGGATGATTAAAAAAAAGGGAAGTAAGGTGATCTGAAATAATCTTTTTTTCTAGAGTGAGAATAGTGGGATAATGAAAGAGTATCCATTACTTGGCCAATTCTAATAAGCCTTATCTAATTTAATCATTACACAATATCTTGTAGTTGTCATTTGTTCCCTAATAAAATATAAAATTTAAATCCAGAGCACATGACTTATGTTATTATGTAAAATAGAGGTAAGCTGATTGATACTTTCCTTAATGCCAATGGTAATTAACTTTTATGTATTTAATAGTGAATTTTATGTAACTCTGAATCCTAGTTTTTCATAAAGGGCTTGGGCATGAGATGTGATTTAAGAAGAATTGTGATTGACTTAATTTCATCTTGACTGATTTTTAACCTTAATTTTCCTAAAGAAATTGTCAGAATGCTATACATTGTAAATAATAATAACAAAAATAGCAATAACCAAGACGAATAAATGTTATTTGTACTAATCTTATCAGAACAAATAGATTTAATAAATTAATATATTATGTTCAAGTACTTTCTCTTAACAGCTTGTTTCATGCTACCTTTGTCTCAGAATACATTGTTCATCTTTGGTCATCTCTTTAACACTTATTTTTTCGCCCATCTCAATTATACATATCAAAGAACTGACATTTTATAATTATTATTTTTCTAATTAATATTTCATTTGTTTATTCATGTTTTTTAATTATGAGTGTGGATTAAATGAATACTTTGTATTTTCATGCTTTGAAATTTTCTAAATGTATGTGTAAGTTTCAGTTATATTTCTTCCCATTCATTTATTTTTATCTATTTTTATTCAGCAAAGAATAATTGCACTACTATATATAGGAGAGATGGCAGACATTTCTAACTGCACAGGGCAATGATGTATTGAGCCTAAGGTGACAGTAGCTCAAAGGATCATGGAATTACTTTCTTATTAATGTTTCTTCTTAAACACTTGTTTCTACTTTTGCTTTTACTCTATTGTCTCCACCTATATGACCTCTCTACATTCCTAGGTCTACTAGTGGGCTATACACGACACCAATGATTCCCAAATCTATATTTCTAAATCATGTTAAACATGCAACAAAAGCTAGCTATTTTAAGTTTGTGTCAATTAACTTGTAGCACAGATTTCTTATAAGTTATAAATTAAATTAATTAATTTTAAAATAGTAAAGTCAAAAAAATTAGCACAATAGGATGGTAATGTGAGCTAATACTCTGACTGTTCTTTATTTGTTCATGTGCTTTAATGCTAAGTGTTGAAATGAACATACTTACAGTCTCCATTTTTAACAACAAACTCATGAAATTATCAAATTAGTCAATTTTGTGTGTTCAACTTTATAAACAATTCATAAATTCATCATCTATTAGTTACAAATCATTCCCCTCAAACAAGCAAATTACAACCTTGCTTCTCCAAGAAATAGCAAATTTAAGTGGACTACCAATAAATAGAAAAGGACATAAATTTTCTGGAAAAAAGTAGTATGTTAAATCTCTTTAAAAATATTAATTTTATTTCTGTTGTTTTTAAAAATAATTTAACATAATTAGAGGTTTTAAATTCTCACTGAAATAAGACTTGCCACTCTGCCTTCAACATTAAGAAAGTGCCCATTTTTTCCTCTTTGTGGGAATTGTCTAACCAAATTCTCTGAATACTTGTTATTAACAATTAGAAAAAATATTCTAACATGCTAATATTTTCACATCTTGAGTCTTTCATCAAAATTAAAAAATAATGTCTATGCCTTATTACAATTATCAATACATTTGTGGCCACAGCATAGAAACAAAAGCATATATAATACTTTCTTTGTGTATAAACGCTTCACATTTAACCAAAAGGTATCAAGCAAATCTGATCAAAATACAATTCTTAGCCTCAATGATTTGGGTGTATAAATTTCCAACAAAAATAATCTGGCTAAATATAAGCTCAGATAATTCTGTTTTAAAATTTAAAAGTATTTCCATTTCAACTGTTTTCTAAATTAACATTAATCATTACACGTGGTGGCACTGCAAGTTATTTCCTTTCATGTAACTAGTGAGATTTTTTGTTTATTTATTTAATGTGAATATTCTTGAGCCCTGAACTAAAATTTGAAATTTGTGATTAGTGGAAGGTATAAATAATATACAATAACACACTATGAATTAATGTTTGTCTGCAAACATGGTAGTGTGGGAATGTGAATTGTAGGCAGCCAAAAGTTGTCAAAGACCCACATGGAATTTCCTGGAGTAAAGGATCAGTTCTGTGAATCCCAGGCATAAAACAAAAGGTAAGAGGACTCATGGTGGCTGCAAGCATTTCAGTGTTCTAAACCATGGCAGTGCCAGGTGGTGACTCAGAGAAGGGTTGGTGGTGGCAGATCAAGTGAAAAGTATCCTGTTTAGACATCTGCACTGTGAGAAGAAATAGAGTGCTTTCCAGAAGTCCTTTTCAAATGCCACTCTGGAGAGACATAAAACATCTACGTGCATATGCCACGATGAAAGCAGCTATGGAAAAACAACTTTGACTTCTGTGGACTAACTTATGTACAGTCAATCAGATCGACCAGGTGACAGTCCAAATTAGTCATTTCAATGGCTGAAAACATCAATCGACCTTGCTACAATCCATTGTTTGGGTCATACAGGCACAAACTATGTTTATTTGCCTGAGGTAAGTGGATGAAGGAACACTAGTAGGGTCAATAAATTTCACTGACCCAGCAAATCTGATCTGCTTAGCATCCCTGTAGTATGCAGAACTGAGGCCCTGTGAATCATTTATATTTGCCAGTAGTAAACTTCTCCAGCAACATAATGTTTTGCCACTATTTATATTATAACTTTCAGTATATCCTGAAAGAGCTTCTGTTTTTCCCCATTATTAACTATTAGCAATTATTTTCAACCGTCAATGCCTTTTCCACAAACACTTGTAAATATTTATCTGGAAACCTAATATATTTTAAAATATATTGATCTATGTTGATTAAAACTCTTTACCACCCATAAATAAAAAATAGGTCCATTACAGAAAAAGATGGCACGTTTAATTACAAAACATGAAATGTTTGTGATATGTCTCCATTTCTAAGCAAATCATGCCTGGAGAGCTATAAAATAAATGCTTTTAGTTTACTTCTATTTACTAAAAAAGCCAAATTTCTAAGCAGCACTTAAGATTTAAAAATAGATATACTCTCTACCAATTTTTCAGGCTTTTCCAAAAATCTCTGTATCTCATTTAACATTTTTTTTCCCGCTATTTACTTGAGTGTTTATCTGTACCTCTCTTGAAACACCTGGCAGGCCCACAAATGCTGCACTTCTTCATGGAATACGAACATGAAGACTGAAGGGATTTTAGAAGACTACCCTTTCTCAGATTACATAGTATTGTTTTCTAACATTATTATTTTTCACATTTTGAACAACAGGCAATTCTTATAATTAAATATATGTTAATGTTTATTAGTGTTTCAGAGTCGCTCCTTAATAGAAAATAAACTTCTGTATAATTGTGGATATTCTAGGTTCTTCCTAAACACTTTCAAATATAATTTACGTGGGCATATTAAATGCTTCTCTTCAACCATAAGCGTAGCCCTAAACTGTTCCCTTTATCTCTAAGACAGCAAAAACAAGCTCATTATTCATCAAACTTGTATAAGTAAGTTTTGAAAAAATTGATAAAAAATGTATATGTATATTAAAAAGGATGACAGCAATAAGAGACTCTGAAGTTCACCAGTGATCCTACTAATTATTTATTTATTTATTCAATAAATGTTATTATATAACCACAATATTTTCAGATATTATTCTGTATCCCAGAAATAGAGTAGAAAATCAAACAAATATATCAGTTAAAGTCCTTATCCTCCTGGTCTTAAAATTCTAGGTGAGGAGACAATAACTTAATGAATAGTAAAAGGCATAATATAGTATCAGATATTAAGAACAATGAAGAAGAAAAATTAATATACTAAAGACCTCAATGGTAAGCAGTGTTCTATTTTAGATGGTGTGGTCGGGAAACTTCTCTGATGCAGTGACATGCATTTTCATATATTAATTAAATGTAGAAGGTCAAACAGATACACGAAAAAGCATTCCACATAAAGATAATTAGGGCATTGAGTCAGGAAAGTTCTTGGCACGTTGAAGGAGCAGGAAGTTTATCAGTGTAGCTGAAGTATAGTGAGGAAAAAGTAGACTGATACTTGATGAGAAAAAGATGATCAACAATAGATCATATAAACCTATGTAAACATGAGAAGATTTTTTATTTTGATTTAAATGTGATGTGTATTTGTCACAATAATTGTGATTGACAAAGCAGCACAAAACACAATGGCATAAAAAAGTTAGCATGTCCATTTCACTTATATATCTGAGGGCTGGCAAGTGTTCAGCCGGGCTCAGTGGGCATGGTGCTACGTTGTGTGTTGAGTCTGATATGACCAATGCATTACTCTTTCTCAGGTTATTACACGTCCTGCTATATTTTCTACTTTGGACCTATGAGTATACATTATTGATGTGTTTATTTTTATCTGTTTCCCCCTGGATAAAGCACATTCAAATTGGGATAGTGCTGGACTTATTAACTAGCATAACACTTGTGAGTAGGACAAGGTCTGGAGCTGAAGAGATACTTAGTACATATTTGTAGACTGGCTTTATTCTGGAGAGGTTTTTGAATTAAAGTCATTGTTAGATGTATGGATCATTCTGATAGATTCCTCCAAAATTATCCACCCTTCAAATATGCTTATGAACTTTTTGAAAATGAAAACGTTTTTGTGCTTGTGTTGGGTAGAACTATCACATGCTCAGAGATAAGATAATTCATAGTCTTGCCCCACTCTTTGCAGCTATGTCCGTCCACACCAGGGATCGTCAAAGGTTTTCTGTAAAATGCCAGGTAGTAAATATTTTCATCTTAACCAGCCAGTCTGTGTCACAAATAAGCATCTCTGCTGTTGTGGTGTAAAAGCACCCAAAGGAAACACTGCACCTAAATAGGCATGACTGCTTCTAATTAACTTTTTTCACAAAAACAGACAAAAGGCCATATTTAGTCCTGGGCAGTAGTTTGCTGACCACTGCTCTAGTGGACACATACACATCACTTTTTCCGTATTGCTCCCATCTACTCCTGCAGCTTCTTTTCTCTCTCAAAGAGGCACTGAAAGCTGTCAATGTATGGAATGAACTCACAGATTTCAATTTCTTAAGTTTCCTTGCAGGCTTTTGTGTTGATATTTGTTTACTTATTCCTGCTGTCTTCTGCTGCCACACCACTTCTGCTCTGGCTAGAGCTTACGGAGAAAGCATAAATGCCCTGGATGAGAGTAATATATCATGATTATATTATACTCAAACGGCCTGAATCTTCAAAGTGTCAATGAGGTCATGTTCTTTGAATCATCAGTGTACTAAACTATACTGTATCTTGTTCACAACTGAAGAAATCATCCCTCACTGATGGCATTATGTGGTTCTCAGGTCATTGCAGCTTACATTAGAGTGTCTCAAAGATTTCATCCAAGAAGGAGGCTTTCAGGTTCTACTTTCAGCCCCTGGCTTAGACAGGAGACAAAGGCTAAGCAAATGCTTAGCAAGGAAAAACAATCACTTTTTCCTAATCATCCAATTCATTAGAAATGAGCAAAGATGACAGTGTTCCTAGGAGGATTCATGAACATTGGAGTTTGCCATTGGAAGACCAGTCCGTGAATTCTGACAATTCTGATACATTTCATAGCTCTAACCCTAAGGTCAGTCACACCTTGCTCATCAAAGGTTTATTTGTTTGGCTTGAAATTTACGAGAGTGAAAAGCAGGAGAGGTTAATGGCAGATGGTTTTACTCTACAGTGGCTGTGTCTCAATGATTAATTGAGCATTTGTTGCTCTATCTTTTTGGCTTCTCGTTTCAACCATTCTCTCTACGGAGATTGCTTATAAGTACAGTTGTATACCTGAAAAATGAAAGTATCCAGGTGTGTAGGAAAAAGCTCAAAACAGAAGATAGGTATCAGGAACCCAGGTCAGCTAAATATTAAGCCACTATCCTCAAATTAACCTTTTATTATACCTAAGCTGATGGATATTAAGTAAATACCCATTTATCTAATCAATCATTTATATATTGCAAATAGTTTTGAACTTGACTGAAGACATATGCATATTACTTATTAGTGTCCTTGGCCCCTAAAATATATTATCCAAATACAATGCCTGATGTAATTCAAACATGTATAGAAAAGAAAATTAAAAAGACCAAACATTATTAATTTACAAGGCAAATTTGGTGTTCTGGTAATTTCCAACATCACAAAACCATATGATTATTTGAAATGTCACTACCAAATTAGATAATTTTATTAATAATGTGCTCTTTATTATTTTACATTATTTATATTGTTTGCAAATAAAAAATTCCATTAAGCACCTCTGTGAAATTAAGGTAACATAAGAAATAAATGCAGAAAATATGCTTAATGTTTTCCATTGCATTTACAAAAGAAATTTCCTTGTCCCAACTGATTTAATAAATTGCAATACCTCAGGCATAATCCCGCTAGAAATTCCATAACAGGTTATGGTGATATGTGAACATTTTAATGCGTTTTCATTTTCTTAAATGCACAACATGGAGCAACAAATGAGATTGAAAGTAACGAGGCATGGATTTTTTCTTTTTCTGACAGTAACCATTACATTATGGGAGTAATAAAGTCTTTTAGGAATAAAGACACCTGTCACTATGGGTGCCAAAATGACACAAGCAAAGTGACAACTTCCTACTATGATTTTATGTTTACTAGGTTGTAAATATTTTCTGTCACTTTTAATGTAGTCTTTGAATATTTTTACTGCTGTTTTGCTTTTTCTTCCATTCACTTTTTTTCCCTTTATTTGCTCAACATTTGAGAGAAACATTGGATTGCTGAATTAATGGCATGACTGCATACCAAAGTCAAAATCATACAAGTAAATAGAAAGCTTGTATTATAATAGCAAATGTATGGTAACCAGATTTTAGGTGACATGTATTGATAGGTTTGCATTCTTTTGTTTTGTTTTGTTTTAATTACATAATTTTATAGAAAAATTCCTAGTTAGCTAGATTTATTTGGTTATTCTGAACGGCCAAATAAATCTACAACACACCACAATTATTTCTCCTACACGTGACCAATAGCTAAAAATGTCAAAAACCTATTGCCATACAGAACCATACTTTCTATGTTATGGCCTGGGGGTTAGCTTCCACATGCCACATTTCTATCATGCTTTTCAATGCATTATGCAAGTCAGAAAACTTTAAAGAAACAAGTAAAAATGTATGAAAAACAATCATTCATGTATTTTATTATAAAAGTGTGCTTTATTATAAGGAAAATTTAAATATAACAAACAATACTGAAAATAACGTAAACGGCATTTATAGCCTTGGTCAAAGTTCTTTATTAAACAGTCATCTTCACATTAATTTTTGAATTCAAGTATTCTGGTTCCTGAAATTTTTTTCTAAAATAAATTTTTCATTCGGTTTTCATGGAGTCTATCTTACAAAAAGCAAAATTTTATTTATTGGTCTGGTTGGGGAAAAGTAGATGTATAACTGACTAAATAATCTGTGTAAGTAATCAACACACTGCTAAGTAATATTGCCTTTCCTAAAGTTATGATAAAAATATAAACACTTCAAATCTGTATCAGAAAATATCTTTATATGTTATTCAGGTGTTAGCAATGTTTGAAATTCAAAAGAAATTGGAGGCCTTGCAGTGACTGAAAACTTATTATTATGAGATTTAACATTTTACAAGAATGTGGACATTTAAAAGTTTACAAAATTGGTCTCCATGGGGTAATAGCAATGGAAAATATCTTGCTAGCATTTCTTTTTTATAATTCTGTGACATTAACTTATTTACTTATTATTCGATTTTCTCTTATAACATTGAGTATAATGAAGTAATTAAAATAATACATTGGAAAACATTTATGGAAATTTGGATTATGCCCATTAATATACAGTATTAAAGATGTAATGTTTCCTATTTTGTAGTCAGGGCAGAATTCCCTGGTAATAAAATATAAGTCATTAATGTAGGAGAGGAGAGGACCTACGTCAGATTGGATCCATTTTTGGAATGAGCATAACACATATTTTAGTTAAAAAAGTGGCCGGGCGCGGTGGCTTAAGCCTGTAATCCCAGCACTTTGGGAGGCCGAGGCGGGTGGATCTCGAGGTCAAGAGATCGAGACCATACTGGTCGACATGGTGAAACCCCGTCTCTACTAAAAATACAAAAAATGAGCTGGCCATGGTGGCGCGTGCCTGTAATCCCAGCTACTCGGGAGGCTGAGGCAGGAGAATTGCCTGAACCCAGGAGGCGGAGGTTCCTGTGAGAATTGCCTGAACCCAGGAGGCGGAGGTTCCGGTGAGCGGAGATCGAGCCATTGCACTCCAGCCTGGGTAACAAGAGCGAAATTCCGTCTCAAAAAAAAACCCCAAAACCAGAAAGTTAGGGTACAATTACAGTTTCCATGAGGTTCCAGACTGATGTCTTTCATTAAACTAGCTTCATGTAATATGGATTTTAAAAATAATTCCTATTGACATACCATATTATTAATAAAAGAAGTTAGGGAAGAGAGATTTTGTCATTATGTAAATTTCCATGCAAATGAGATTCTCTGCTTAGTTCAGAGCTGAGATTTATTTTTATTCTCTATTGGAAGGTCCTTTTGCTACCCATGTATTGTACTGAAAAAGTGGTCACTATGCTTAAAAACGTATTATAATATTTGATTTTAAGAGGAAAGTGTCTAATTTTAACTTTGTTGATTATTAACTGCATAGTGCTTAAAGAAACTGTTATAGCAAAATTCAGAGAAAATACTGAGTTTGGGGCCATATCCATATTCTTCTATTTATAAGCTAAATAGTCTCATACTAATAAAACTAATAGTAAAATTTATCTCCTAAGACTGTTCTGAATATTAGATTAATATATACAAATTACCTAACAGTGTGTGGCACATGTATTCGACACTATGTTAAGTTTTAGTAAATGAAACCATTATTCAGAATTAAGTGATGTGTTCCATGCATTAATTTTATAGTTAATTCAATGATTATTAATGCATCACTTTTTATTCTTTTTTCTTTACTTCATTTATTTAACATTAAACAATATGATTATGCATTTGTTTGAATAGCTGCCTCCTCAGAATATAGAATAAGGGCAGGAAGTAATGGGGAACAGTGGAAGCGTGGTTAGCTAAGCAGGCTGTTAAACCCGATTACAAAAAATTTCTAAGAATACAGACTCATATACCAACTCCAGAAATTCTTATTCACAATGACAGAACAACTTTCAAAAAACAGCTATGTTTGGAACCTCTTCCCCAGTCTGTATGAATCTTACTGCTAGGAATACCTTTGCACTGAACTTAGATGTGGTGTCCTTTTCTATTAGAAACAGGACTGGGAATAATTTCCTTTTTGAATTTATAAATACTATCTGGGATAGGCAGTGAATGGGAATGAGCCAAGAGTAATGTTGCTCTTGCTCTTTCCATGGTGTTGGTTCATTCGCTGTATTCATTTCGTTCTAAAGATAACTCATTGTTTACTTTAATATAACTAATTTGGAAGTAACAACAAATGGCCCCTGATTTCATCCTTTCTTCAGATAACTCTTATTGACATTAAACATATTAATATAAAAACCTCTAACAACATTGAAATTCTATAGTAAAGTAGAATGGTAGAAATAAAAACCTTCTCCTCGGGACCAAGTTCTTCTGTTCTGAAGAGTTCCACGGAACTCCAGAGAACCTGTCTCACCTGACCATGTTCCTGAGCAGTGTTTTTAACATTTATTTCTCTTTTTTTATGACACTTTCCAACCGTTGTCACCCTAGGTTGTCTCCTTATATCTACTGGTGGCAATTAGTGAAGTCAGTTTGGTGGGATAAAGTAGAATCTAGGATTCAGCATGAAAACTGTTGTGATGGTTAAAACTGAATGTCAATTTGATTGGGTTGAAGGATGCAAAGTATTGATCCTGGGTGTGTCTGAGAGGACAATTAACATTTGAGTCAGTAGGCTGGGGAAGGCAGACCCACTCTTGATCTGGTGGGTACAATCTAATTAGCTGTCAGTGAATATAAAGCAAGCAGAAAATATGAAAAGGCAATACTGGCCTAGCCTCCCAGTCTACATCCTCTCCCACGCTGGATGCTTCCTGCCCTCAAACACTGGACTCCAAGTTCTTCAGTTTTGAGACTCGGACTGGTTCTCCTTTTTCCTCAAACTTGAAGACAGCCTATTGTGGGACCTTGTGATCATATATATATATATATATATATATATATATATATATAAAATATTATATTATATAATATAATATTATATATTATATTACATATATAATTATATATAATATATTATATATTTATAATATATATTATATTACATATAATTATATATAATATATAAAATTATATATAATATATATTATATATAAATATATATGTAATATAATATATATATATAGTTCTGTCCCTCTAGGAACTATGAGTTATATCACTATGACTCCACATCAAAGAAAATATAAGTCCTGTGTATTAATCCATTCCATGTTGCTATAAATATACTACTGGAGACTGGGTAATTTATGAACAAAATTTATGTGTTAATTGACTCACAGTTCTACATGGCTAGAGCGGTCTCAGGAAACTTACAATCATGGTCGAAGGTGAAAGGGAAGCATGCACCTTCTTCACAAGGTGGCAGAAGAGAGAGAAAGTGCAGGGGAAACTGCCATTTTTAAACCCGTCAGATCTCACTGAGAATTCTCTCACTATCACAAGAATATCATGGAAAAAACTGTCCCCATGATCCAATCACTTCCCACCAGGTTCCTCCATCCACAAGTGGGGATTACAATTTGAGATGAGATTTGGGTGGGGACACAGAGCCAAGTCATATCACCCTGCTCATATTTAATAAGGGGTGGATTCCTCTGAAGAAATCTATACAGCTTTAACACTAATTCTATAATCTCATATGAATTTTTTTAACTGAATGGAAGAAAGCCAAATTTTAAAAAAATGGATTACCACTTAACTATCAACTTCCAATCAAGTATAATATGATGTAAAATTGTAAATTGAGACAAGACCACACCATCCTTCACCCCCTTTATTAGGTTTTCAGTAAACAAATCTGGGTCTAGGTATTATATTTATTAGGTTTCTAGGGCTGATATAACAAAGCACCACAAACTGAGTGACTCAAAACAGAAACTTCTCTTAGAATCTTGGAGGCCAGAAGCCTGAAATCAAAGTGGCAGCAGTGTTGATTTCTTTTGGAGTTTCTAAAGAAAATCTGTCTCATGCCTCTCTCCAACTGTCTGGTGGTGTCAGTAAGCCTCATGTTCCTTGTCATGTTGACACATCGCTCTAATATCTTTCTCCATTTTCACATGGTATTCTCTCTCCACAGTGTGAAGTTCATAGAAAGGCAGGTTCAGGACTAACTGAAGACACCAACACAAGTCCGCCTTCTCCTGTTAACTGTATTTCTGTTATAACTCACCTTTGCTAGCTGCTACCAAATTTCTTTCCAGGACATGTTTTGGTTGATATGATACCAATGCGAGAGCTTATATTTTCAACATAATCCTGTGGAAAAACAGTATCAATTAAAGAAAGTAAAACATACTTTGAGGTTGATTTTTATTTAAAAGGTATGGGCTTCTTCTGATTTCTTTCTCTTAACATAGTTTACATTGATTTTCAGTATAGGTCTCACATAAAGTTTACTTGTATATCGATGTTCGTTACTGAATGTTATGCACATCTATGTTATCGTATGTTAAAACATTTTTAATCACTTTTTAATTATATGTTACTTTTTTTAATTTTAGAAATTCATCTTCCCTTTCTTTACCATCAATTCTTATAGACTTCCCTAGTCTGTTTAACTGTATGTGTTTCTTTCTCCCCAGTTGAATGTGTACTACTCAACACATTCATATTTTAAGATAAAATAGCTCTTTATTTTAATATTAAAACCTTTCAAGGGATAAGAAAATTTCTCTGAATGATCTGGGTGTGGTTACTCAGGCCTGTAATCCCAGCACTTTGGGAAGCCAAGGTGGGTGGATCACTTGATGTCAGGAGTTCAAGACCAACCTGGCCAACATGGCAAAACTCTGTCTCTACTATAAGTGCAAAAAGAAAAAAAAAAACTACCCAAGCATGGTGATGCTTGCCTGTAGTCCCAGCTACTCAGGAGACTGAAGTATGAGAATGACTTGAACTGGGAAGGCAGAGACTGCAGTGAGCCAAGATTGTGCCACTGTAGTCCAGCCTGGGTGACAGAGTGAGACTCTGTCAAAACAAACAAACAAACAAAATACAATGCCCTGGAATATAGTCTAGCAGGGAACACTAAGAAATCTAAGTCTAAATTTGTCTAATAATTAAAATAATTGTACTGATTTTCATTCACAAATTTACTGCATTCTGAATTATTGTGTAGCAGTAATTATTACCACTTAAGTGTAAATTTTAACAGATGAAGTCTTTAGATTTTTTAAAAAAATATTTAATGTTAATTTATATATTTTCTTCAAGTAAGACAAGGATCTCATGAAAACTCTCTAGTTGTGGATTAGGAGTGAGATTTTTGAAAGAGTCTATCCAGTATTTCCATGGGAAAGAACAAATTCAAGCACCACATAAAATAGAATATTCAGTTGGGAGTTATAGTGCAGCAGTAAGTTTTGTGGAGGGATTTCATGTTTTGTTTCATTTGGCTTTAAAAGGAAGATTCACTGAAAGAGACTCCCCAAGGACTTTTCGGAGTCTAGGGCTTCTGAAGTTCTTTTTTGAAATATATAACCAAAAGTTTCATTTGGAAAAATATATGTGATCAGGACAACTCACATGCCCTATAGCTTCTATTTTTCATCAAAATGTGTTTTAGATACTCTGGACGATTTTAAAATCTCCTACACATATTCCAGAGATACCCCAGGGTGCCACTGGCTAGAAATATAATTGGCAAAATGTCCACAATGCATCCTGCCATCTGGTATGTGCCACCTGCTTCTCGACCAGACTGAACACTTGGGACGTCATTGCTCTAGAGATGTGTAGATGCCTAGAGACCTGCTAGTGGTTGTTGTGTACCTGGGAATCTTGACAGTTCTCTACCAACTGTGCCTGGTCACATCTGTAAGAGACAAGGATGCTGAGAAGGGTAGTTAACACTCTCACATTGTTAATGCCCTTTCATTACTTGAGAGACAACTTCCTTCCTGTGATATTATCTATTATCTTGGAAAAGGTGTTACCAAAGGACAAGTCAAGAGTTTTATTCTGCACATCTTTATCATTAACAACCATAAAAAATATTTAGACTTTGTTATGATATATATTTTTGGCGACCAGCCACTCAGCAGATAACAGAGAACACATCCTCATTCATTATTTGGTATCAGATTAGGACCAACCAATGCTTTCATATTCACATGATTATAGAGATAATCTATATGTCATATACATTTGTAGACACACATATAGTAAAAATACACCAAGAAAAACTTAAGCATATTTCAAAGACGGTCAATATAGTAAATTATAAAGGTAAATCAAATATTAACATGGTTAATCTTATTTTTGCTTAGATACAGGGTAATTGAACAATTAGAGAGTTTAAATAGACACTAGATTTTATACCTTATCTAGACAATTTTGGTGCTAACTATAAGATAATATTAATATGTAATAAGTAAATGTGCCTTAAATGTAATGTGTATATACTATTTCAAGAGATTTAATATATATGAAATATTACTAATGCACATGTACATAGAAGCATAATATGTATGCATATATAATATATATATATATATAAATACATATATGGAAGCACAATATATATGCATCAATTGCTCTTTTGAATTAAGAAAATTGGCCAGGTGCTGTGACCCATCCTGTAGTCCCAACACTTTGGGAGGCCAAAGCAGGCAGATCACCTGAGGTCAGGAGTTTGAGACCAGCCTGGTCAACATGGTGAAACCCCATCTCTTTGCCAGGTGTAGTGGCGTGTGCCTGTAGTCTCAGCTACTTTGGAGGCTGAAGCAGGAGAATCCTTTAAACCCGGGAACCACTCCAGCTTGGGTGACAGAGTGAGACTGCATCACAAAAGAAAAGAAAGAAAAAGAAACAAATTACTTCTGAATATTTATGGTAAACTTTTGACACCTAGTAAAGAATTAATTATATTGTTTCAGTAGAGTCAACTGTACATTGAAATTGTCCAAATTATGAATTTTTGTAAGTTCACTAATATCTTCGGCAAACTATCAGATGTGATAGTTCAATGTGTTCAAACTCCTCCACATGTCCTTGACTTACCGTGATGCCAATGCACGCCATTCAGAATCACGTTCTCTGTTTCACTAAGAATAGAGTCTAGGACTTCCCCCTATGCCTTCTTCAGTTTCTAGTTTCTCAAGCCAGAAGAAAAGCTTAAATACAAGTTATTTTATGTTATGTTTGAATAAAATATTAGTATTTTTCTATGTAGACTTATTAGTTTGCTAGGGCTGCTATATCAAAACACTACTGACTAGGTGGCTTAAACAAAAGATATATATTTTCTCCTAGTTCCAAAGGCTGGAAGGCCAAAATCAACTGGTAGGTTTAGTTTTTCCTAAGACCTGTCTCTTTAGTTTGCAGATGGACACCATCTAGTTGTATCTTCACATGGCCTTTTCTCTGTGATGCACATTCCTGGGATTTCTTTGTCTTTCTATAAGAAGATCTGTTATGTCTGAACCTTATTGAATTTTAATTACCATTTAGAGGTCTTGTCCCCACATACAGTTATATTGGGAGTTACGGCTCCCACATAGGGATTTGGAGAGGGGTGTGCATAATGCAGTCTTTAACAGTAAAGGATGACACTGTCAGTGTATTTGAAGAGATACTTTGAAGAACTTTGATGATCATTACTTCTGACTAACTCATTTCCAGATTCATTGAACTTGATAAGTGAGTTCCAGAATTCCAGATACTTCTCTGAGCATATTTAGTAAGCAACACATTGCACAGAAACTCCCAAAAGTTATTTGTAACATACTTGAATATTAATGAAAACTTTATACAAATTTCAGAAGTAGAATAAATATGAACATAAGGCTAATTAATTTGACATTATATGTACCAGTTAGCCAACTGTTAGCCAACTGAAATATACTCATAAACTCAAAAACTTAGAAATCAAACTGCCTGGATGATTCTGTTTTATTTCTTGTAATACACCTAGAGAAAGTGTGTGAAAATAGGAAGGCTACAGATACTCAGAAGTGAACGTGCTTAGGGTGTGAAAGATTTGCCAGAGGAATCTCAGCTTCCAGCTCCTCTTTTGTCTCATGATTCACTCTCAAGCTACATAAGAAGATCCAGTGAGCCAACACAGTGGGTTTTAGAAAGAACTCTCTTTTCCATTGCTTCCATGGTATTTCCAACCTTGGCTGCAATGATAACTTGATAGACTTTCAGAGTGTTATTACACTGTGGACATTGTCCTGCTTTTCAGTTTTAATACAATTTTTAGGTGTAGATATACATTACAACTAAAGTAAATATGTATAATCTAGAGTAGAAAATGGAAACCAGTTGGCAAAGTACTATTTGGAGAGGACAAAATCAAAATTTGAATGAGTATGAAGACACAGAACTCTGCCAGCCAGCCTCCCTCCTACTTCATTCCATGTCAGATGTAGATGACAACTACTAGGCTTCCTGAAGAACACAGAAAGTATCTGATTTCAATCTCAATATACCTACATTGTATTTATTTAAAAATCTATGTGCTTTTCTTCAATGGGAGAGCACTTTATCATCCACAGAAGGATAATCTTTTATTTTACATGTTAGATTTTACAAATCTGTATTTGCATGATAGAGAGTTCCAAATTTTACCCATATAATTTTCTAGTCATTTTTATTTTGTCTTCCTGAACAACTGCAGAATTAATTTAATGATGATGCTCTGTGATAATTTCTTAAACATCTGAAAATACCATCCGCACTCTTTGGAAACTCCTTTTTGTCTTTCTTCCTTTTTCTGAAAAATAATTTTAGTTCTTTCAGTTTCAGAATAGAGGCTGAAAGTGTAGGCATTCTGACATTGCCTTCTCTGTTCCCTTACCTATTTCATTAAAGATCTTATTCCCTGCATTGTTGAACAGTTGGTAAATTTGGACTGTGCTACACTTTTGGTTAATATTTTATCTAATGTTATTCAAAAGAATCATGAGATGCTTACAGGCTCCTTGTACATGTAACAAAAAGTTGTCTTTCCCATCTATGAACCATGCATCCCAACATAGCTCAAGATGAAAAGGTCATTAAGAAATATTGTTTAATCCAGTTTCACTTCTGGTAATAAAATTGTCATATTCTTCTCTAAACTTTTGTCAAAAATCACTTTCTCTTTAAGGTTTAATTTTTTATTTTTATCATGCAATATATACATGTTTTGAAAAAGAACGTAGCTGTTTACTATAGGATCTTTTTCTTTAAAATACAAAATTGAAGTAAGTATTTTGTGTTTGATTCAACAGAATAATTAAAAAGTTGTGTCCACTTATACCCAAACACTATGTGTTTTCTTCCTTTGCAAAATCAAGGATGTAGTTTATCTGCTCAGTAGCATGATTGATCCTTTCTCACTGTGATCTCCTCTGAGTTAATGAATCAAGACATAGCTACCACCTCCAAATGTTCAATCTGACCCTACAATTAGCTTTCCACTGACTCTGGTTCCTGATTACCAGCACGAACCTGTACTTTGAGCAATCCCATAATTAGTGAGACAATACGGTGTCATGTGCTAAAATATCCTGGCTGGTGAAACATTTGCTAAGCACTCATCTGTCACATCCCCTGTATAAATTTTGTGCCCTTGCTTAGTTAAGAGGCTCCCAAGCTCTACTTGCCATTTATATTGACACTAATGTGGCATCTGAAATTTGAACACAGCAATTAAAAGTTTTTGAGCTTTTCTTGAATGGCACCTGGCCAAATCCTACACACAAAATTTTTGACTAGTTTTTCTTAAGTATGAATAAAATTTCCCAAATGTTACATGGTTCTAAAGGTGGTACAAACCATATGCATTAAATGTTGATTTTGTTACAAAAAAAAATGAGGAGAGCTGAATTGAAACTGAAATCTTCAGTCAACTCAAAAAATATAATTTTGCATTGTTTTTATTTATATTTGATATTATAATGCCCTTATCTGTAACTTTTAGAAAGTTACAGATAATTGGATTTCAATATTTGCCTTATTTCTTAACTCTATTCTACCTATATATATGTAAGAACTTTATTCTCCATATTTGGTCTCTTGGTAATAATATATAATCAAGGGGTAACTCTTAGAGGTATAAGAATTCAAAAGATGTCCATTATGCTTTTCTAATCAAGATGAAGAATAATAAGCATTTTTTAAATTACCACTACTACTTCCATCAATAAATTAAATTCATACTGAGCAGTATCTCAATTTTACAGGCTACAAGGGCTTAGTGTGGGTACTTAAAATATTAGTAAACATAATTTAATAAGAGCCCTTATTTTTTCCATTTATTTATTTAAATATTATAGTCTCAAATAAACATGAAATAAGTAATATTTTTGTAGTCAATTGCTTTTTGACCAAAGAAATGAGAAAATTACAAGGAGAAAAGAAAATCTCTTAAATAATTGATATAGAAACAACTGAATATATAAGAAAGTACAAAAGATAAACTTTTACCACTACATCACAATATACACAAAAATTAATTCCAGAAAGATCAGAGTTAGGGTCTAAAATTATACGAGATGTGTGCAAACATAATTTGCAGTTTTTGCATTGTTAGAATTTGCCGTTGGATACTGGAATATGTTCTTAAATTAATGTGATTATATTATATATCATTTATTATTTATTTTTATTTTTTGAGTCAGAGTCTCACTCTGTCACCCAGGCTGGAGTGCAGTGGTATGACCTTGGCTTACCGCAACTTCCACCCCTAAGGTTCAAGCAATTTTGTTGCCTCAGCCTTCTGAACAGCCAGGAGAGTCTCATGTACCAACATGCTCACTAATTTTGGAATTATTAGTAGAGACAAGGTCTCGCCATTTTGGCCAGGCTTGTCTCAAACTCCTGACCTTAAGTGATCTGCCTGCCTCTGCCTTCCAAAGTGCTGGGATTATAGGCATGAACCACCATACCAGCCTATTATACATCATTTCAATGGGCAGTTTTTATTTTGTTTTTTTTGCTAATTACTTATTGCTGTTTATAGTATGTTTATTTTAGACTACTGAAATGATGTTAGACAAAAAGCAAATGTAAGTCTTTTTTAAAATTCAAGTTCAAAATTAATCATAAAGCAGCAGAGACAACCCACAAAATCAACAATACATTTGGTTCAGGAATTGCTAATGCACATACACTGCAGTGGTGGTTCAAGACATTTTGCAAAGGAGATGAGACCCTTGAAGATGAGTGTAGTTGCCAGCCATCAGAAGTTGACAATAATCAGTTGAGACCAATCATCAAAGCTGATTGTCTGACAACTATGCTGGAAGTTGCCGAGAACTAAACATGGACCATTCTACCATCATTTGGCATTTGAAGCAAATTGGAAAGGTGAGAAAGCTCTATATATGGGTGCCTCATGAACTGAGCAAAAACAAACAAACAAAAAATCATCAGTTCAAAGTGTTGTCTTCTCTTATTCTATGCAACAATTAGTCATTTCTTGATTTGATTGTGACATGTGACAAAAAGTGGATTTTAAAAGACAACCAACGACAACTAGCTCAGTGGTTGGACTGAGAAGAAGCTTCAAGGCACTTTCCAATACATCCCAAAGCCAAACTTGCACTAAGGAAAGGTCAAGGTCACTGTTTGGTGGTCTGCTTCCAGTCTCTTCCTCTGCAGCTTTAAGAATCCCAGCAAAACCATTACATCTGAGAAATGTGCTCAGCAAATGAATTAAATGCAATGAAAACTGCAATGCCTACAGCCAGTGTTGGTCAATAGAAAGGACCCAATACTTCTCACAACAACTCCCAACTGCAGGTCACACTATCAGCACTTCAAAAGTTGAACGAATTGGACTAGGGAGTTTTGTCTCAACTGCCATATTAACTGACCTCTCACCAACCAACTACCACTTCTCTTAGTATCTTGACAATTTTTTGCAGGAAAAGCACTTTCACAGTTAGCAAGATACAGAAAATGCTTTCCAAGAGTTCATCAAATTCCAAGACACAATTTTTATGCTACGGGAATAAACAAACATTTCTTATTGGCAAAAATGTGTTAGTTGTCATGGTTCCTAATTCGATTAATAAAGATGTCTTTGAGCCAAGTTATAATGATTTAAAATTCACAGTCTGAAACCACAATTACTTTTGCACCAACCTAATAATACAAATGTAGAAAATAATAGTTTTCATGATTTTGAATTAATGTATGATGTTTCAAACTGAATACAATATTAAGTATAAAAATGACAAATTCAAACTTTATCACTATAGGAAACTTTGATCTTCAAAGGAAATTATTAAGAAAATGATCATCTAAACTAAAGATTTGGAGAAAATACAGTTTGTAACCAGAGTATGTAAATAAGTTTCACAAATCCACAGTAAAATGAAAAACCCAGCCCAGAAGAAAACAGTGTTGAAAAAGACATTCACAATCAAAGATACAAAATGGCCAAGAATTACATTAAAATATGCTTATTATCAGGAATCATAAGAAAAATGCACATTAAAATCGCAGTGTAAAAATCTTTCGACAAATCAAGATGGCTAAAATTTTAAAAAGTGAACATTTCAAATGTAGGTGAGGATGTTGAACAACAGAAACAATGGCATGCTAGTGAAGTATTGTAACCAAACTCCGGGGCCCAGGGGAGGCTCAGCTCCCCCTAGAGGATGTTCTTCCAGGCTCTTGGTCTCTCACTCACCCAAGAATGGGAGAGGGGACCACGCCAGGTGCAGGGTGCTCACAAGTAAATATCAGACCCCAAATAGTTCTGCTGAAAGTGATTTAATCAGGCAGAGGGAGAAAAAGGGGAATGAAAAAGATAAGAGAGAGAGCTTCCACAATGATGTGGAAGGGGATCCAGATATGGAGTCCACCCAGATGAGAGAGATGGCGACTTTTAACCTGGGAGGTAATTCCTGCCCCCTTCAGGTTTTCTGGGCCTATGAAAGGAGTTCCTTTAAACTTCTGCTGGAGTGATTGATCTTTGATCTTTCCCACGCGCTGGAAAGTTTAAACAAAGACCTCTAATCTCCAAATGGAGACGTTGACAGGGGAGGCATGGCCCTGGGAAGTTCTTGCCCCCAAAACTACGCCCCCTTCTGGACCCGGAAGAGAATACATTCCTTCAGTATCATAGAACACTTAGAAAAGTTTATC
>CM052650.1:27132744-27173352 GCA_028533165.1 Leontopithecus rosalia
CAAATGCCCATCAATGATAGACTGGACTGGGAAAATGTGGCACATATACACCATGGAATATTATGCAGCAATCAAAAATGATGAGTTCGTGTCCTTTGTAGGGACATGGATGAATCTGGAGAACATCATTCTCAGCAAATTGACACAAGAACAGAAAAGGAAACACCGTATATACTCACTCATAGGTGGGTGATGAACACTGAGAACACATGGACACAGGTAAGGGAGTACCACACACTGAGGTCTATTGGGGGAAATAGGGGAGGGACAGCAGGGGGGGGGAGCGGGGGAGGGATGGCATGGGGAGAAATGCCAAATATGGGTGAAGGGGCAGAAGGCAGCAAAACACACTGCCACGTGTGTACCTATGCAACTATCTTGCATGTTCTGCACATGTACCCCAAAACCTAAAATACAATAAAAATTTAAAAAAATAAAAATAAAAATAAAATAAAATTCTACATTTAGTTATTTATCCAATTGAAATCAAAACATATGTCCACAAAAAGACTTTTGTGCAAATAATATAGCAGCTTTATTCATAATAGTCCCAAACTATAATCAAAAAAGGAATACAGCTCAGCAAAAAAAAAAAGTACAAATAATCTTTGCAATAACTTTGATGAATACAAAAACATATTGAGGAAAAAAAGTCAAACACAAAAGAGTACATACTATGTGATTTCATTTTCATGAATTATAAGTAGGTAAAAGTAAATTATGGTGGCATAAATTAGAAAAATATTTGTATAAGGGAAAGAGTTTGTACAAGAGCATGAAATAATTTTCTAAAGTGATAAAAATCTAAATATAGATTGAGGTAATGGTCATCTGGGTGTACATACTTAAAGCTCAATAAACTCAGAATTAAAAACCTGTGTATTCAATTCCATGTAACTTTGGTTTTGTGCAAATCTTGTTATATGTGAGTATTAATTTAATTAAAATAATCATAGTAATAAATAGAATTAAGATAAAACAATATAAATTTCAATAGACTTAGAAATACAATAGTAGAAGCAACATATGTTCTCGGATTTGGTTTCTAATATTTTCTCTACATAATGAAAAATTAAGAGAAACTTTTTCTGAGTATTAAAATATTCATGTAAAACACAGTGCTATTCTAGTGGCCAATACCCAGTAACTTAAATATCATTGTCATGTATTATCTCTTCATAATGAAATAAGTTAAGAGCTCTATTTGCATTTATTACATTAAAAATAGTTTTATCCAAAAGGTAAAAAGTATATAAAAGGTAAAATGTAAGATATCTGAGTATTGCCATTTGACATACTGTACAAATATGGTGATCTATCAGCCAAATTATGGCATGCTCTCTGCAAAAATTGTATCATCATTGCCAGAATCATCATGGGAAAAAAATAACAAATCATGATTTGCTGTGTATGTGTCTTGGTACATGAGGATCTGATAGCTTAAAAGGATGATTTACTCTCAATATTTTTTAAGAATTTGATGTAAATATCAGAAGATCTAAGCCACACAGACACAGCTGAGTAAAAAAATTAAAGTAACATATTGATTTCACTTGCTTTTTCTCTCTTTCAGTAATTAGAGTTTTATTAAACTATTATAAATTATAGTTTATATTAGACTAAAATATTTGGTTAAAGCAATTTTCTTTTTCACAATGATTTTAATGAAAAATCAATTGCTTTATTAGAAGGGAAAATTCTTCTTGGTTGAACCACTTATCCCTCTTTTTAAACAATTGTTTTAAAAGAAAATCCTGTCACTTTGCTTTTGCATAAAATCTCTTTTCTGGTCTTTAATCCCACGTGTGTGTAAAATCTCTTTCCAGTTGTTTAATTCCACGTGTGAAAGGAAAGCTAAATCTTGGATATCTTCTAGTTATATGACTATGCTACTAGATAAAATTGACAAGATAAGGTTAGCAAGGGAACTAACTATGCATTTCAAGTACTAATAGAAGAAAAAGTTGCAGTATTAAGTTAAACATTTTACTCATAGGATGCTCTGTAGCTGTGTGTCACACCTCACTATAAGCACTTTCTTTCCTCAAGTAACAATTCCTTAGAGAAATTCTGCATTGCCTGCTCCTAGCATAGCAAACATTATAGGTACTAAATAAATGTTCATTGAATAAATGAGTGAATAAGCACATGTACCAGTCTATAATTAAGTAAGTTACATTAATTGTAGGTTATATATATATATATATTATGTAAAATATTTGTAATGACATATTACCTTTTTGATGGATTCTTACTATGGACAAATAGCCATTTCACTAGTATGCAACATTATATTTAAAGATCAATGATATTCACTAATAACTTTATCATGTGCTAAATTTCCCAGTGTGCTGCCATGTCTATCTGGAACGTTTACTCTGTGCTATTGATTAGTCTATTACATAAGTATCATGCCCTTAATACTTTAATTCTAAAATTGAGGGACAAAAAATATACTGCTATTTTTTTTGTTTTGGTTTGGTTTTGTCAGTTCTTGTGCCTCCTACCCTAGATCTCCACCAAATTCTATTGTTTCTAATAAAAATGTATAAATCAATCTGACAAAAATTGACCTCTTCAGAACATTTAGTTGTTTATTAAGGAACATGATAGTTCTTTCCATTTACTCAAGACTCTCAAATAATTTAATAAAATTATATAAATAGAATTATTAGATATTATATGGATTTTTAAACAAGTATTCGTTAGTTCATACATTTGTTGCATTATGGCAAATAAATAATTTTATACATTTTAAAAATTGTTATTTTAAAAAATATCTGATTTATGCATATACTTTTATTTTTGAGAATACAGTACTGTGGTCAGAGAACTTCTGGTATCAGACTTTCTAAATTTAAAACATATCTTTACTTCTTTTTGTTAGGACATTATTAGACACATTACTTTTTTGTGTGGTTTCTTGGAAGAAAACATTTTTGGTTGTGCACAGAGTGTGCAAAAAAGTGGACATTTTATAGTCTTATTTCTGATTGGCTTACTCAAAGAGATATGCATCAAATTATTTGAGTGATACTTTTGCAAACAGTCCTATTCTGCTGGCAGAAACATCTTTGCACATTTCCCCCTTTCCCCACCAAGGTAATAGGAATGATGTCAAGACTCCAGTGTCAACGCTGTAATGGAAGACCCATGTTAAGGATATAGAAAAATTAAAATTTGTCCCATCCATGAGTTCATGGATCCACCAGAAAAATCCAGAGGTACCCTTAGCCTGACTTATTTTGTTACATAAAACAACATCTTTTTTGGAAAAGTTATTATTCACTTACTAGTCATAAGTAGAATTCATAATTGTTGACATTGTACAGAGTATTTATTTGTGAAAATTAATTAATACAGGCAAACATCGGAATAGTGTCTGACATACAGTATTACCTCCATGAATGTTAACTTTAATTATCAAGCCAAATGTTGTAAACGTATCATTTAAATAAAATAGTAATTTTGTTGTTGATTTTATCATCATTGAATAATGAGCATTCATAGAAATAAATACATAACTTGAAAATAATAAAGAGCTATCTTGGTTCTAACTAAAATCAACAGCTCTCTTTTTATTCCTTAATAACATTGGGTAAATCTTCCAGGAAAAAATAAAACACTAAAAAATCAACATGTGTATAAAAAACATGCTTACCTTATTAATGACTGATGGTATTAGGGCTTTTTATATTTCTCTATTCATGAATTTTGTGGCTATTTCTGATCAATAAGAGAATTCAAAGTTATTCATATCATGAATATTAAGAGAATTCAAAATTATTCATATTATGAGAGTTGGGTTTCATTTTGTTGTGGCTATTGTTTTGGATAGGTTTTTTTTTCCTTGCCATAATCTAAGTGGATTTAGAAGTTCCTCTTTCATAGTTATTAACAAGCTTTGCAATTTGCATTGGCCTCTTAAACGTTTTTTGACCTTGGAAATGTTTTGGAATCTTATTAAGCCTCACTGTCTTATTTAGGAATGGGGATTACTCATCTCATAGGATTCGAATAAGGATTAAGTGAGTTAATGCATATAAAGCCATAGAAGAGTGCCTGGCATGGAGTGAGAGCTATATAGGAGTTACTTTCATGAGGATGATAACGAGGATGATTGACATGCTCATAGTATTTGATGTTCTCATCTCACACTTTTTCTTATTCCAAATAAGAAATAAATTCAGAACTGAGAAAAAGTAATTTTAATTAAAATTTGTGAGACTTATTCATCTTTGAGATTGGTACAAAGTATGCTATGAAGTTTTTGAAACTTCATAATAAAAAATTTGTATCAATTAAAATAAACTGGGGGGAGTTTAAACAATATGAGAATTATCTCTTACAATTAGCTATGATGGAACAGATACCATCTTTTCTTGGTGCTTTCATTGGATAAAGCCATTTACAATATATTTAAAAATTATTCATTTAATTCTGTGTTCCACATATTCTGTAGAAAAGGTTGATAGTTTATGAATATTAAAATACAAATGACTAAATATAAATATTAAATAGTATGTAAATATTATATTCTTGAATATTTTTCATATACACATATATAAAATATATATGTTCTATCTATTTGATATATATGTATATGAAATACATGTTTTTAATATCTGGTATATATAGTTGGTATATACTTATATTCTAGTTTCTATTGCTCAATAATTGATAAAAATTTTCCAAAGCTATTTTCAATACTTATTTCTTCAATTTTTTGAGAACATAGAAATTCATTCAGAGTTTCAAATGAATTGCAATAAAGTTTGCGTAAAAACATGCATATATTTATATAAAACATTAATATTGATATATATATGTCAGTTATATTCTTTTTTAAATGTATAATTTTAGATTTTATTTTCTTGTTTTGTGAACATATAGACTATCAATTTTTCTCCTTAGGATTCTTCAGTTATATCCTGTGAGTTTTTTATATAGTTATCACATGAATCTACCTTTCTATAAAGAACTCTAACCTCAATTTTGAATTCTTTTTAACACAATGTTTATTTAGTAGTTGAATTTTAATTCCTGAGTGCTCAAATTATCAAGCAATTCTTGTGTTATTTTCTATTGTTATTTCTCTGTATTCTGAGAATATACCCCAATTAGTTTCTAATTTTTTCAAACTATTGACATTTTTCATGTAGTATATGATGACTTATGTAATTGTTATATGGGTCTTGAAAAACATCTGTTCTTGACCTTTAATTTTTTGCTTTTTTGAAATTTTGTTTTAGAATAATGGGGTATATGTGCAGGATTATTACAAAGGTATATTGTGTGATGTTGAGATTTGCGGTATGATTGAACTCGTCACCCATGTAGTGAGTATGGTACCCAATGGTTAGTTTTTCAACCCTTTTATGCCTTCTTCTCTCCTCCATGTATTAGTCCCCAATCTCTATTTTTCCCATCTTTATGTCCATGTATATCTAATGTTTAGTTCCAACATATCAGGAGTTTCCGGATTAGTTCACTTAAAATAATGGCCTCCAGTTGCATCCATGTTGCTCCAAAAGATATAACTTCCTTTGTTTTTATGGCTGCTTAGTATTCCATGGTGTATATTCCACATTTTCTTTATTCAATCAACCCTTGTTAGGCACCTAGGTGGATTTCAAGGTTTAGCTATTGTGAATAGTGCTGCAATGAACCTATGGTTGGGAAAAAATATTCACAAACTTTGCATCCAACAAAGGCCTAATATCCAGAATCTATAAGGAACTTAAACCAATAGGCAAAAAGGTAAAAACGTCCATTAAAAAGTGAGCAAAGGACGTGAACACTTCTCAAAAGAAGACATACAAGTGGCCAATAAACATAAAAAAATGCTTATCATTGCTAATCATGAAAGAAATGCAAATCAAAATCACAATGAGATACCATCTCACACCAGTCAGAATGGCTTTTGGTAAAAAGTCACACACAAAAATAACAGATATTAGTGAGGCTGAAGAGAAAATGAGAAACTGATACACCGTTTGTGGGAATGCAGGTTGGCTTAGCCTCTGGGGAGAACAGTTTGAAGATTCCTCAAGGAACTAAGAGTTAAACTAAAATTAACCCAGCAGGCCTAATACTAAGTATATACCCAAAGACAAATAAATCATTCTACCAAAAGAACTCATGCACCCATATGTTCTTGGCTTTTAAAGATTCAAATTACAAATATCTATATTTGTATTTTTGGGTATATTCTCAGCAGACAGAGAAATAACAATAGAAAATAACACAAGAAGTTGCTTGATAATTTAATTTTACAACCCTATAACTTTATATTAGTTATATTATATATATTTATGTTATATTATATATATTTATAAATATATATTAATAAATATATAAAAATATATATTAAAATATTATATATTTATATATTATATATAATAAAAAATATATAAAATATATATAGAGAGAGAAAGAGAGAGAGAGACAGCTACTGTTTAGATCTGCATAGAAATAAGCAAGTATAAACTCAAAATGTGATAACATTTTAAAGGAAACCACTCATAAACTAGAAATAGAATGCAGATTTTAAAATTTTAAATGAAGAAATAAAACTTGATAAAATTTATCTAAACAGTATTATTCTTATTTTAAGGATGTTAATAATGTAGACTCAGAACAGATATTATATTTAGGAAACAACAGTACATAATTTAGCCTAAATTTCTATCAATAGAAAAGGGATTAGGAGAGCCATTCCATCCCTTCTTGGGGAAAATAATGACGGCAATCAATGGGCAGTGAAAACAGAATTTGGTTTTCATCATTAATTGGACAGATACTGATGTCAATGCGGATGGAAAACAAAAAAAAAGGGTTTCCAAAACAAACTAAACACAGGAAATCATAAAAATAATTAGCCTCTTTCAGTGTTGAAAACAGTATGGTTAGTAAAATGTACTTTGATTAAATTCTGAATATGTTTTAGGCAATGAATGACACTATTGTGATTGTACGTTCAATGGTAAATATATGGTGATACTATATTAGACTTAACTGAGAAATATTTAAATATAGTAGTAAAAAGTAATATCATCTGAGACACAAAGTAATTGATATGATTTGGACTATACCTCACATTCCTAATGGAAAACATACACATAGACTATATATACTATTTCATATACTTATATAAATTGACACTAGCAAAGTTCAGTGGATAGCACTGTATACTTCCAGCAGTAGTCGGCATATAGCATGCCCAGGACATGACTGGATTACAACCTTTCCTTTGTATGGCGAACATCGCTAAAGAATCAGTTCCAGGCCTGGCGCGGTGGCTCATGCCTCTACTCCCAGCACTTTGGGAGGCCAAGAAGGGCAGATCAAGAAGTCAGGATATTGAGACCATAGTGAAATCCTGTCTCTACTAAACTACAAAAAAAAAAAAAATAGCTGGGCATGGTGGTGCACACCTGTTGTCTCAGCTACTTGAGAGGAGAGACTGAGCCAGGAGAATCCCTTGAACCAGGGAGGCAGAGGTTGCAGTGAGTGGAGATCATGCGATCGCATTCCAGCCTGGAGACAGAGTGAGACTCGGTCTCAACAAAAAAGAATCGGTTCCAAATGTGCCATTCCTATCTGATATAACCACTAGAACCCTAGCATACCCTATCTCAACATTTTTGAATTTATATGGAGTTATGCAAATTACGGCAGCAGATCATTCATCCCAAGGAAAGCAGTCAATGAAATAAGTGTGTGCTTCCAAGCAAGGGTTTTAAGATATAAAGGTATAGATTTGTACACAGCACGCATATTTCCTTTTGAAGATTTACCCCTAAAACAAGTGAAGCTTTTCCAAATAGTATGGGTGCATGTTGGCTATGTCTCTATTGCTGAGATAATAACACTAGGGAGAAACAGTGTGTTTCAGAAAAAGAAAATATATATATATGGAATATATGTGTGTGTGTATGTGTGTGTATATATATATATGGAATATATGTGTATGTGTGTGTGTATATATATATGGAATATATGTGTATGTGTGTGTGTATATATATGGAATATATGTGTGTGTATGTGTGTGTGTATATATATATGGAATGTATGTGTGTGTATGTGTGTGTATATATATGGAATATATGTGTGTGTATGTGTGTGTGTATATATATATGGAATATATGTGTGTGTATGTGTGTGTATATATGGAAATATATGTGTGTATGTGTGTGTATATATGGAATATATGTGTGTGTGTGTATATATATGGAATATATGTGTGTGTATGTGTGTGTATATATATATGGAATATATGTGTGTGTATGTGTGTGTATATTTATATGCTCTACAGTCACAAGCATACTGATCTACATCTTAGATCATGACTATAAATTCTTTATCAACAAAAAAGTTGAATCTGGAAGATTAAAATCACTGTATTTATGAGACAGTTTATCTAACTTGTAGACTTGTTTTGAGGTTCACATGGCAGATTTGTGAAACATTCTTCTTAAATTATGAAGTGTGTTTTAGTGTTAGGTTTGGCTCTGAGTGAAAGAAATGTAAATGCAAGGAAAGCTAAGTAAGAGAAACTTTACTTGCTTCTATGTAAACATAGTGAGTCTAAGTCTATTATAATTACTCCATTCTTTGCAGGAACTCAAGATCCTTTCGTTATCTTAATTTACCATCTTCAGTACTTGTTTTTCGCTTTGTAGTTATAGCAGAGGACCTTCTGGTTCAAGAAGGAGAATTTGAAGCATACCTTTCACCTTCAGTGAAATTTCCAGAAATATGTACACAACTTTTCCACTTACAAATATTTGGTCATATTTAACTGGCTAAACTCTTCTGCTGAGGGGTTTAAAATGTAGTCTTTATTCTATGTAACTATTTCCTTAGTTAAACACCTGGCATTGATTACACAAGAATAAAGGAATGTACACTGGGGAACAACCAGCACTATGCCACAGATTTATTTTCTTGAGACGAATTCTCACTCTGTCATCTAGGCTGGAGTGCAGTGGCATGATCTTGGCTCACTAGAACCTCTGCCTCCTTGGTTCAGGCAACTCTCCCTGCCTCAGCCTCCCAAGTAGCTTGGGAGGGATTACAGGTACCCACCACCATACCTGGGTAATTTTTGTATTATTTAATAGAGACAGGGTTTCATCATGTAGGTTAGGCTGGTATTGAACTCCTGACCTCAGGTGATCCACCAGCTTTCGCCTCCCAAAGTGCTGAGATTACAAGCCTAAGCCACCTTGCCCAGCACACAAAAACATTATCAGTGGTCAATACATGTGCACTGATATGCATTGAAAGGGCTCCTCCTGAGTCATGCACAGTACAGAAATTAAAAATTCCTGAGTAATGTGATAAGGCATCATCTGGCAGTGCCATAAAGCAACATCCCCATAACAGCACAAGTAGTCCTGGCAAGAGAAGGAGCACCATTTAGATTATGGCCCCATCATAAATGAGTTGATGGACATCAAGGAGTCATCTTCCAACAAATATTAAAACTTTTCCTTGTGGCATCTAGGAATGTGGATACTAGTAAGAAATACCCTTGAAAAGTCATCGTAACATCAACCAAAAAGAAAAAGGAGAAAAAAAAAAACATAGCTTAACAAATCTAAGGAAGGGCAAATGTGAGATCAGGCACCCTTTCCGTATATAAGCCACATGATTCTGGGTTTATTGCAAAGAACAAAAATTCCCCACTCACATGGAGCTTAGATTCTAGTAGATCATTGATTCTGATTTTTCAGGAATACAGAGATCATTTAGTTTGGCTATGATTTGATGCATAAATAATTATAATACACATCTGGTGAGTGGTCATCCACACTGAACATTTCTAATGATGGGGAACTCACTGCCTTCTGAATATTTTAAGAAACTTAATTACTTATCTTTTAAAACTGTCAATTTCATTTGGTAATACCCAAAATTCAAGAAAGGAATTAAGCAGAAACAATCACAAACTTATATTTTACTTTTGTCCTGCAATCTGAAGCCATCCATTCTCATTTATCTTTTTTAATAGATTATTCACATATTTGAAGATATTTTATAACATTACAAATTATGAGTCCTGTAGAAATTTTAAGTCATTGTATCTAGTCAACCATCTAATTTACTAACAGTGATTTATTAATTTACTAATATAGTATTCAGAATAGACATCTGATGCAGTGTTTAGTGGATGAAAATATGAAAAAAATCTGTGAGAGTTTTCAAGGGCAAAAAATAGATCCTTTCCCAGGAAAGCATATTTTTTGGTGGCTAGCTCTAATCAATAGAAAAGCTCTCATTATTTTTATCTCATAGCTTTCTGCCTACAGTGTTCCTTCTAGTGTTTCCTTCTGCTCTCTGAGGTAATATAGAACAAGTCCCCTCCGTCTTCTACACTATAGCCCTTCAAATATTGACAGTCACTTCTCATTTCCTCTGAGTTTTCACTGTCTAAGTTATATATTCCCAGTACTATAAATTTTTCTGTAATGCCACAATATGAGTCTCCTCAGCCACTTCTGTGTTTGCTACTGAGAACACCCTGAAGAATAAAGGTCTTGATAAAATGTCACATCCCAAACTAAATAGAGTTTACTAGTTACAGTGCAACAAGTGCAAACTAGTATCAAACATAATGAGCCTTTCTATAGTGCCTTTAAATAATTTATGCATTTCATCTCTCAACTTGGATGCATTATTGTGCTTACAATCAAAAGGGTACATATACATGTATACTAGTGTCATACTTGTTTCTCCCACTATGTATTGGGGACATACTTTGGTATTAAAATATCATATGCTTTTGCTATCTGTATTTTTTCTTTTATTGCTGTTACAATAAAAATCAAGCTAGAAATTTTAAAAATAATAGGATTCCAAGAAGCACTTTCACTTATTGCTGATATTAATCAAACCTTTCGAGACATTCATTAAAAGTAAAATGCAACATTGGGCATAGGGCTGATATTATTTTTTGACGCTGTAGTACATCTTTTAAGTTTTTATGCTAAGAAACCCTTCCAATATAAGGGAAATCTAGAAATTGAAAATTTTGAGGCATCCTAAAATTTTAATTATTCATATCATGGATAAAACCATTTTTCTTTTAAAAAGTTGTTTGTAGGTGGTGATTACTCATGAGATGATTATTTATTAATCAGTGGAGAAAGGACAGAGGTATAGATTTGAGCATCTTTGGAAATGCAGTGGATCCTGGTCCTGGGAAACCTATTCAGACACATTTTTTGAGATAAGAAGGCCCTAGGGACTAATTGTAGAGATCTTCCAATAATGTTTTTACTGTGGATATAAACTATTTATCTAAGGAAAAATATATTTCTTTCAAATATCAGGCAATTGTCCACAGGATCAGCTATAAAGCTTTATAATTGATTATGATGATCAGTGTTACCTTTGCAGGCAATGGTGTTCTCCACTGACATTTTTTCCCATCTTGGGGTTCCCAATAAACATATTGGGTTGAACTCTTCTCATATTTTATTTAGTGAAAGGTATCATTCTTGGATTGAATAAAATAAGAAATTTATGCTTTGAACTGTCTCAAGGCCATCTAACTGGATGGTCATTAAGTCAGCCAGCCCAACACTCAAATGTAGCTGCATCTCTTCTTTCAGTGACTAGTATGGCTTCAAAAGTCAGAATACGGTATTGAGAATACATTTTTCTTGCAAAGGTGGCCAGCTGGTACAACTTAACATAAGATTTTAAAATTTTGTTTCATAAACTTCACTTTAGACATTAGCTAATTTTGGTTTTTGATTGTATTGTTTTTCCTGCTTCATAATAATAGCTTTCTCTGTACCTTTTTTTTTTACAACATATTGAGTTTATATCTTAACTCTAAATAAAAACTGGGCAAATAACATGAATAGACACTTTTTAAATTATTAATTTTTAAGTTCTGGGGTACATGTGCAGGATGTGCAGGTTTGTTACATAGGTAAACATGTGTCATGGTGGTTTGTTGTACCTATCAACCCATCACCCAGGTATTAAGCCCAGCATGCATTAGCTCTTTTCCCAAATGCTCTCTTGTCAACACTCCCAAGATAGACCTCAGTGTGTGTTGTTCCCTTCCCTGTGTCCATGTTTTCTCATTGTTGAACTCTCACTTATAACTGGAACATGTGGTGTTTGGTTTTCTGTTTCTGCATAGTTTGTTGAGGATACTGGCTTCCAGCTTCATCCACATCCCTACAAAGGACATGATCTCATTCCTTTTTATGGCTGCATAGTATGTCGTGGTATATGTGTACCACATTTTTTTAATCCATTCAATCATTGATGGGCATCTGGGTTGATCCATGTCTTTGCAGTTGTGAATAGTGTTACAATGAGCATACTTGAGCATGTATCTTTATAGTAGAAGACTTAAAAAAAATAAGAAGACATATAAATGACCAATAAGCATATGAAAAAATGTTCAACATCAGTAACAATCAAATAAATGGAAATGAAAACAATGAGATATCATATTACAGCAGTCAGAAAGGCTATTATTAAAAAGACAAAACATAGCAGATGGATGTTGGTGAAAATGTGAAGAAAAGGGAATGCTTAGACCTTTGTTAATAGGAATGTAGATTAGTGCACCCTCTACAAAAAACTGTATAGATATTTCTCAATAACTAAAAATGGAATTTCCATTTAATCCAGAAATAACACCACTGGGTATCTATCTGAAGGAAGAGGAGTTACTATACCAAAATGGTTTATATGTTTATCATAGCATTATTTATAAAAGCAAAAATATGGAATCAGCCTAAGTATCCATCGACAGGTGACTGACTGGATAAAGAAAATCTGATATATAAACATGATGAGATACTATTCAATCATAAAAAAATAAAATAAAATCATGTCTTTTGCAGCGATAAGGATGACGTTAATGGCCATTATCTTAACTGAAACAACTCAGAGTCAAACATCACATGTTCTTACTTATAATTAGGATCTAAGTAAAGCATGCACATGAACATAGAGATGTTGAATGATAGACACTAGAGACTCAGAAGGACAAGGGTAGGCTGGGAAAGGGATGAATGATGAAATATTGTTAATGAGTATAATTTAGTTTATTCAAATGATAAATACATTAAAAACACAGAATTCACCATTACATAATATGTTCATGTAATAATATTGCACTTATAACCCTTAAATTTACACAAATATTTTAATTCTAACATTAGTAGAAATTTATCAATATGAAGTAAATGGTAAAAAGGAAGAAAATGTGAAGAAAGTGAAGAAAATCATACATTTTTTAAAACTCTACTCACCACAGCCAAGGAATCTAAGGTTGTTATAAAGATCTGTATGCTTGTATTTTATTATATGAGTAACTTTGCTACTTTAAATCTTTGCTAAATGTCTTCCTCTTAATTCACTCTTCTGATATGGCCCATTGTGTTAATCTTTTAAGATGTGTTAATAATTTTCTTTGCTATAAGTTTTCTAAGAATAGGTGATGTGGCAATGCAATACCAATTGTGTTAGTGATAGCAGAGTGTGGTACAGAGAATTATTTGATGGCCCTCAAATTCTGCCTAATGGCATAGCTGGCTCAGTAATCCTATGTCCTTGAAGGAGACCTGTGAATATGATAGAAGAATTGCTACCTAGATTAGATTATAAAATATGGAAAAGTTGATTGGATAGTCACTCTGCTCTTTATGTTATATAGCATTCAGTTTTAGTGAATTGAAGATTCTCTTGCTGGCTTTGAGTAAGTAACTTGCCATGTTGTAAAACTTCATGTGGCTAGAACCTAAGGGCAGCCTTTAGGATCGGAGAAAGGCCTTCAACCAGCAGCCAACAAGCAATCAGGGATATCAGTCCATCAACCCCAGGAATTAAATTTCTCCAAGATTATGAATTAGCATGAGAGAAAATATCAAGTTCAAGATGAAAATGCAGCTTACTAAACACTATGATTTCAACCTGTAAAACCTAAGTAGGGGATCCCGTCAAACTCCTGACACATGGAAACAGCAAGATAATCAATGTGTATTATTTTAAGATGCTGCATTTATAATAATAATTTACACAGCAATAGAAGCCTCAGACACAGACATATTAGCAATCCTCAAAAGGATGTTTCAGGAAGAGTAATGAAGCAAAAGTCCCTAGGCACTGTGAAATAAATTATATTATGAGAAGTACAAAGAAAGAACACTTAAAGGAAAGAAAAATATATTAGAGACAATTGCCTTCCTCTTAGTAATATCACTTAGGGGTTGCCCTAATTCTTTCTTACAATGATTTTTATGTCTAATTTTATTGCCAGTTGATAATCATGTCCTCTGGTGAAAGACAAAAAGAAGTATCCGCAGTTTTAAAGATGGATTTTATATATTTTCATTTATTAGCAAGAAATTGGACTAATCAGGGTTAGCAACAGTAAGTGGGCTGTGTGAATACATATTTGTACTTACTACTTTTGTGAATTCTAATTTGCTTCAAAGCTGTAGCTGCAATGTATGTATGGTAACTTTCCCATCATACAATCATTTAACAAGAAAATATAAACAAGGGAAGTTTTATATTGCAAGTAAAAATGTGGATAATAATACATAGGTTCTTTAATTTACAATGGTGTTAAGTCCTGATGAACAAACCACAAGTTCAAAATGTCCTGCTGAAGATGTATTCAAGACACCAAATCTGCCAACTACTATACCTTAGACTTACCTGCTAACATCAGCCTACAGTTGGGCAAAATTACCTAGCAACACAGCACACCGTAGAGTATCTGCTGCTCACCCTCATGATTGAATGGCTGACTGGCAACTGCAGCTCTGCCACTGCCCAGCGTCTGGAGAGACCATCAGCTTTCTACTGAATGCATATCACTTACATACCACTGTAAGATTGAAAAATCATAAGTGGGACCATGGTAAATTGAGAACCATCTGTGTAATAATGTCACCTGTTTTATTGGTTCCTCCATGAGAATAAGATGGGATAATGCCTGTATATTTTTAGCATATCAATTGCCAGCATTAGAACAATCAGTAAATATTAATGATGATCATTTTGATGATGCAGAATATTCTCCTAATTTAATTATGGCCATTGTGGTATGTTTATATTTTGAAGCACACGTATATGCTTTCTATGATCTGTTATTAAAATCTTCATTCTAGATTTGCACTGTATTTCCTGTCTGCTTATATCACTGTTGGTATTGACTGCCATTAAAATGGTTCCAACACTGCAGAGCTTTCCCATATGTTGATGGCATTTATCTATCTCAGATTATATTTCCTGTATTCTGGTCATGTGATAGGTGAGAGTTTTCATCTTTAAATTCCAGATTTTAAACTCACACAGTGCTCTCTTCAGGTCTGCGACTTATTCAAATTAGTAACCTCTTTATCATTAATTGTAAGCAATAACTTCAAAGATTTACATAACTGAGAAAAGTCACTTAATGTGGTGTTTCTGCACTTTAGTATCACTTTTCCACATTCAGATTTGGAAATTTTTTTTATTATTTTCTTTTTAATAAGTTCATTTTTCATCACATATATATTATAAAAGCAATATCTTTGGTTTCTAGCTATTATAATAAGTTGTTTTAAAATCATTGAGATTATATTTAGCAGGAACAACTTTAGATATTATTTTCAGAACCCAATAAGAAACTTTAGTACCAAGGGACCAGATGAATGGAAAGTAATTAATTTTCTGAAGGTAATTTGAAGCATCATAAATGTGATATCATATGTACATTATTAGAAAAAACTTGATATATTTTTCTATTTCAATGATTTTTATTAGTATGCTCCATATGATACTAAGGAATGAAGACATATATGATATATGCACACATTTCCTTCTAGTCTAACTTTAAACTTGTCAGTAAGTACCTGCTTTAACCTGATCTCTGAAAAGAGGAAAATGAAAATATAAGTATAGACATTTACTTCGGTCTTAGATCGCATAGTTACACATTGACATACATAAAAGCTTGTAGTGACAACAATTCCTATCTGTTTACAGATTTCAAGCTTGTAAAGGTATAAAAATAATTGGACTTTAAATCAAGAAGTAAGAGTAAAATATATGCAGTTATAAACATTGTTTGATGATTAAGTAAATAGAATATAACATTCTGTTGGATTTTGACTTTGCCAAGAGAAACAACTCCATTGAAATGTTTTCCCAAATATTACCTCTAATATTCTTTAGTAATACAATAAATAACTATAAATTTATTTGAAAAAATAAGATGATGGATGCCCTGTTTGCTTTCTGCCAGAAGGTGCTACTTTCATCACGAATAGGAGATAGCACCAATTACTATGACATCCAAGGGTTTCAGAACTAGGGTAATTTGCTCTCTGAGGATTTTCAATACTCCATAAATGCAGATTTGCAAGCGTATTTCACCTAGGCAACAAATGGACTCTGTCACTGCTATCTGAATAGGTGACCTCTTTGAAGACTGAAGATCACAGTAGGCTGATGGAAACTTTGCCAAGTGGATGTCCTTTTTACATGTTTCAGTCTCAGCAATTCCTTTTGGCTTACCACCCTTACAGGCAAATGTGGCTACAAACTAACATTTTCAAATAAAGCCCCATCTCGTGTCCCCACTTCAAGACCTATGAGGTCAGTTTGGTTAACATGGCAATTCATGCTTTGTCCTGTTCATAAAGTATATCCATATTTCACAGACTAAATTCAAAGTTTATGAGGCTAAAAGCATGCATCTAATTCTTAACTCAACAAAGGTTAGGTGAATATGGTTTACAGTGATAGAATCCGGCTTAATATTAGCTATAGAACAAATAACTTACCTTTTCCAAAATATATTTTTGCAGAAAAAATGAGTAAATTAATTGTATCATAATACAGGATTTCTAAGATTGTACTTGCCTGGTATTAAGTAAGTGGTCAGTGAATACTTGCTGATTAAAATAATGTTAAATTCTTTTCATTTTCAAACCTAAATAATTATTCAACTCTTTTGTTTCTGTTTGGCAATTCCATACAACTGAAAAACAGTATATTGTTTTCATTTATTAACTGAGAATCATCTCTTCATATTTAAGATTTATTCAAATATTCTTTAAGCACATACATGTTATAATAATTATTAGAGTGTTCTAGGTTGTTTACTTAGTTTCTAAGCTAACAGAAATTGTAAATAAAACAGGTCCAAGAGAAAACCAAAATTAAAATTGGTATTAAATATGGTATATCTGCATTCCCTATGTGATGAATTTCTTTTTAAAAAATCATTGAAAAAATTATTATCTTAAAAATCCAAGGTGCAGTTCAGTTTGTATATATTGTCATGAAATATATGTATACATATACATTTTTGCTTCCTATATGTCTGCTATAACAACATGGCATAAACAAATTATATGTATATAATTTGAGCTGGTATGCAAATATTTTAAGGAAAGTATTTAAGTCAACCCATATTGGTTATAAAGATGATACTGTGCAGCTATTCAAATATGTGCTATTCAAAGATACTTGTTTTCATGGATCATTTTATAAACTTAAAATATTGTAATGCTAGACAATCAAATTCACGTTCAGTTGATTTTAAGAGGGAAGTTTCCATAACATAAATCATTTGCATTTAAAAGAAAGATTTTTATTATTTAATGAAGATATTTTAATTACTTTCTTTAAATATATGCTTTCTGAATATGGTATTTACTCATAAAATTATAAAGTCAAGATTCTTATTAACATAACACATTATTCAAACCACTGGTTTACATTCCATAGTTATCAGAGACAATTTTCATTGTGTTAAACAATTATACTTACAAATAATTTTTGCTGAAAATTTATCTTCCTCATTTTAATTTGTTAATGCCATCATGTTTGCTAACTTGTTTTCAGAGACAGATTTTTGTGCTGGAGGAAACAGTCTCAGAAGACAGGACTAGGAAATATCTTGAAGAATGCATCAGATTTTAAAAACCGACACTTTTGTTACAATAGCAAAGTCACTTTACCATTTTTTTAACAACGGAAGAAATTATGTTATTACCTTAGCTATGAAGGACTAATGATAATTATTATCCACTCCAATGCAATGAATAATCTTTGTATTTACCATTGAAAAGTGGCTGAATGAAAGTGTTTCTTCATTTTGCAAATGAGATAAAGTGAAAACAGTATCATAAAACAACCCCTGAGGATGGCACAGATTTCTCAAATGCATTTCTTCTAACCTTTGAGAATTTTTTGTCATGCATTGTTGGTTTACTTAATAAGCAAATACTTGTTCACCACCCACAAACCCACACATATTCATACTCTGGTTCTTATTTCTGCCTCATCTAAACATACTCTGAAGAAAACAGAAAATTACTGTTCTTCTTCTTTGGTTATTGGAAGAGTCATCCCTCAGAGTGTGGGGGATATAGATAAGTAGATCTACTTCCAGTGAAAATAAATGTTTTCTGCAAGTGAGTTTTATTGCTTTGTTTTTTTTTTAAATAATCCAACAAATCATGAGAATATTCTCTAATGGAAAGCATGTCATGCAATTGGTTTGATTAACAAACATTTTAAGCAAATGGGTGGATAAGAGTAGCAAAAATGTTAATATAGGTAACTTTGTTCCATTATTTTATAACAGCTAATAGCAGAAGTTTATATATGTGGCTGGAAATTTGGGAGGAAGCTATATAAAAAGTGACTATGTTTGTGACAATGAATGAGTAAAGAAAACATGTGTTTTGCTAAATTTTGGTTTTCAGGAGATGTTGATTTCAGAATTATCCCTACTGTAGGGTGATTTTTAAACACCACTGCTGCTGGAAGTATGCATGAGAGAGAAGCACGTAGGCACTTGTAAATTGATGAACCACATTCAGGAATAAGTCGAAGCATAAAATGAGAAAGTTGATGGGCTTACTGTAATTGGGAACCAAAGCATGATTAAAGGACTTACTGACAATGGTTCTAAGTCTCTTTGAGTGTCTTGGTAAGTCAAGGTGTTACTTTTATGGGACACTGGTGCTGTAAAATTACAGGTTATTTTACCATCCTTTCTTTCTTCCCTCCTTCTTGCTTCCTTCATTCCTTCCTTTCTTGCTTCCATTCTTCTTTTATTTATTTATGTTTTTTGAGACACGGTCTTGCTCTGTCACCTAGGCTGCAATGCAGTGGCACAATTATAGCTCACTGCAGGCTCAAACTCCTGGACTCAATTGATCCTCCCACTTCAGCCTCCCAAGTAGCTGGAACTATAGTTGTGCACCGCCACACCTAGCTAATTTCTGTATTTTTCATTGAAATGGGTTCTCACCACATGTCCCAGTCTTGTCTTGAACACTTGAGCTCAAGCAATATGCTCATCTCAGACTCAGAAAGCTGACATGACAGGTGTGAGCCACTGAGACTAGTCTATACATTGTTTAAGTTGAACCTGAGTCTCTTGATGGTGATTTTAGGTATCTATTCTTTCTAATATTGGTGCTTTTATCACTTTACTAAATTCCACTTGTTTGGATTAAATTGTAAGTCTCGTTGTAACTTACAATAGATATTCCTAATAACAACCGGAGTCATCCTAGATATACATACATCTTGTCCTAGACGTTTTCTTCCCATATCTCTCTTCCTTTATCACAGCACAAAGATGTTCTTGATGGTTTCTCAAACTTTCTTGTATTATTTATCTTTACTACCATCTGTGGCTACTCACCTTGCCTACGAATATTGCATTCCATCAGTTGAAGTTCTTCTCTTGAAGTTCTGACAAGCTGTGGTCATAACTCTATCAGACATGCATTCTTCCAGGACCCATTTTCCCTTATCGTGTCTGATCATTTCACAAAGTACAAGAAAGAAAGTAGAAACAGAGCTGTGAGCATTACAGATATTAGAAAAGACTAAACTTAAAGGAATTAGATGATTCTAGGTGTCACATTTTAAGTACAGCAGTGTTATTTATAATTTATTTATCTTTCATTGAAGCTTATGGAGAATAGTAAGAATATGTTACAGAGTGTGATTTATAATATTAGCTAAGTTGATCAATCCTCTCCTGCCAGAGTAAAAAAAGTTTGTAAAATTTAGTAATAAGATGTAACAGTGTGAATATGGGCTATTCAACACACACATCACTTGTCTGGCTTCATATCCAAACTAAGATTGGATTATTAGAAAATATTGCTAAAATAATGAAAGCAGTATATCCTCAGATTTTTGATAAATTTGATAGTTATAATGTTACTAAAACATGTGAGCCACAAATGTTCACAATAACAGATTTGAAAAGTAGAATGTTATATATTTCAGAGTAATCAATTACTCTTCTTTTGATTGTGGATACTGAATACAGTCAATGTAGTCTTGGAGATAAGTCAATAAATATGCTTATATGTAATTCCTTGAATAAACAGAATTGATGAGAGCATGGGTAAAAGCCTACCCCCATGGCCTTATGAAATGATTGCTCTATCCATAGATGAAAATCCTATTGTCTTCATATATGCTTCCCAGAAGTTCCATATTTCCTAGAATGTACATTAGAGGTCTCAAATGTACTAACAATGGTAAGCATTATAATTTTCATTCCAGTTTTACTTCTCCATGTTTCTAGAAGTATGATTTGCCCAGGGTAATTGAAAAATTTCATCTGATATTTTGTTCTATTTTGTTCTGAAACAAGATGAGAAAGTCTAAATTAAAAATAAAATGGGAAGAAAACCATGGCCAGATTTGGCAGCATCATTCACAAATCTTCAGCTAGTATAAAGTGAGGCTTTTTGTGGACTAGAAAGAGATCCATGAGGTCCCTATAGCATTAGTGAAAGAGTGAAAATAAGTTATTATTTCCTTCCAGTTATAGGAGATGTACTACTATGATTATTTGATTGCATTTTTAAAAAAATAGCATACATATTCTGTAATTACTAATTTACTTTGTTCTCTCTGCTTCACATCTATCCATTTGAAAAATAATTGGAATCTTGATCTTTCTTTTTATTCTCTACTTTACTGTAACACTCAAGGCCTTAAGAGATACAGAACAATAAAAACGTGTCTGATAGATAGTCGTTAGAATATAACTCTTAATGTAAAATTCATCTCTCCCTTCCTATTCAATAAAAATACATATTTCCGTTTGTCTCTTCAGATTAGTAAATAATTCTGAGTAATAAAAATAGAAAACTATTTTTTGTATTTTTCATTGCTCAGAATGCTCCTACAGGAGACATGTCATGACTCAAAAAATGACTATAACTTTAGCTCTTCTAATTTATTATTTATCTTTTTGAACAAAAGATAAATCTACCAGTCTTGACAATTTTAAAGTATTCATGAAAATTTGATGTCTACCACCCTTTTATTTTGCAAATTGGAGGTTATTTCACCATCCCATTTCCTGTTGTCATTTATAAACCAAGTCTCAACTTTTATTCATGTCCTTACATCTAAGAACATTTGTTCAATACAATCTCACTTAATTTTTATTTATTGATCAATACCTATGAACCTAAGTCTCTTTTAGATGGCAGGAGTCCACAGGCATTGAAAGAAAGATAGGCTTACTTACCTAAAACATACATTTGGGGTGGGGAAAAAGAGATATTAAAAAAACAGTCACCAAAAAAATACAATGAGTAAAATGTTCAAAACTAGAAAGGAAACTGACTAGGATGAATCTTCCAACCTACAAAAATAAACTTACTTTTTATTTAAAAATTTAAAACATGGCAGCACTAAATACAATAGTTTTTTAGTTTATCTTCCTGCATGTTTTGTACAGTAAAATGGAAATAGGTAAGCTATTTTTAACGTGAAAAGTATTAGACATGAAAGAAAATAAATCATGTCAAACAAAAGAGAATATTTTAGGCATCACAAGAATTGAAAGTCAGCTAATCTCAGATCTGGTATTAAAATGTTGATTTGGGCAAGTCCTTTGAACTCTCACCTCTATTTTTAACTTACAAAATATAGGAGGTTACTTAGGTTAGTGTTTTCAGATCATGCTCCACAGTACCCAAGGTTTTGAAGTCACATGGTTTATTTGGGTGATGATGGAAATGATCAGTTCACTAGAGACACCCCCTCCCAATATCTATAAGATTAGCTCTGCTCGCATCTATTGTATCTTTAAGGACTACATATATATTTAGTTTGAAAAAGTAATTTAATGCAACTAATAAGATACCAATCTTTATACCATTTTGAATTCTAATGTTGCATGATGCTATGATATACAATATGAAAAAGTCAAGATGAATATTTACCCTTTGTCTTTGTTTTTCACTTAATACATGCTATATGCCCTTAATTTCTGAAAGGTCCTGTTTTTATCATAAAATACTACAAACTCTAGGGTTAGGGTTAGGGTTAGGGTTAGGTTAGATGCTACAAACTCTATCAATAGTACCAATAATATCTGTGAAGATTCAAAATAACTCTCTGAGATGGAGACAAGAATAAGATGTCACCAGTCCTGACAATCTAGTTCAATACAGATCAAATGTAGTTTAATACAGATCAAAGATTCAGGGTGGATTGAGGTGTGGGGAAGAAGGCCATATAAAATACACAGAAAATGAGAGGGAAGTAGAGATATTTGAGGGTCCAAACGACACAGATTCTACCTAATGAGAAAGTCTAAAGGATTTCTAGATTTATTCCTAACAAGCTTCAGGAAAGACCTTACTCTTTCTAAGGATAGACTGTATAGGCATGCCATTTCAGAGGTTTAAGGGCATAAAGGAGGGTTACACATTTGTATATTCAATAAACATTAACTAGGTGCTCTGATAGACTGTGGTAATACAGCATTAAAATCTTATTTTAATTCTGCCCTCAAGAAAAAAATTGTAATCTACAATTTGCTATACCTTAGAATACTAGCTTATGTGGCAATTTAAAAATTAAACAAATTAAAATAAAATAAGACCAATAGTTCACTTTCTTGGTCATATTATATGACTACATCAAGGATTTAATGGTGACATATGGCTAGTAACTGCTGCACTGGAAAACCTCGATTATAGACTATTTCCCTCATTGCAGAAAGTTTTATTGAGCATTAATGGACTAGAAGTCAATACAGGCATGAAATTCAACATTTCATTTGTCACGAGCACAATAAAATAGAACTATAGAACATTTTGGGAGTGCAGAAACTGTCTCAAGAGGATTTAATTCTTCTGTAGCTGGTATGAGTATGTGAAAATAATGGTTAAAAAGAAGTTGTGAAAATTGTGTTTATGGTAAAATTCTAAAAATTACTACATTGTATAAGAATGGAGAAAAGGATTAAGTGGAGTTAGTACAATGCACCGCTGTCAGATAAAGCAGAATATGTGAAACTGTATTTATTGGAATCAACAATAAAAGCATAAGAATGGCAAGAAATATTCCTAACCGTATTGGCTAGTCAAGACTGTTTATCTTTAATCATTTTAAAATTTATTCTAAAAGTATTAGAATGACTACAAAAACATTAAGTAGGGTAGCGACATAAATAGCATTAAAATTTTAAAGTTATCTCTGGCATTATAATTGGAAATGGGCAAAGGATGGACTCTGGAGATTATGTTGAGGTTAATTGCTTGGATCCATTTTAAAAATAATGCCCGTTTGGTCAATGGTGAGAACACATGTGGGTGGAGGGTTAAACTGAATGCCCAGCAATTATTGCAAATTTGGAGGTGGGAAGTGAGGGAGTAGGCAGAACTTCCCTACTGATCAATAGACCCATGAGACACTAACTTCAAAGTGGTTTGTTACATAGTGCTATTTAACTGATATTCCAATATTGAAATGGAGGACAATAGATCATGGACTTTTTTTTTTAAATTAGAAGATCAAGATAATTATTTAAATATATGGATGTTAAGTTTGAAGTTTCTCTTAGATGTTGAAATGAATATGTCATATAAATAGTTGGATATAAGTGCTGGATTTTGATATTATAGAACGTTTCATGGCTGCTTTATACATTTCAGAGAGAGCTGTATGTAGAAACTTACTGAAACTCTGGGAGGAGGAGATTTCCTAGGAAGAAAGTGTAGCACTGAAGTAAAAGTCCTGAGTAGCTCTAATACTTAATAGAAACCATGCTGTATTCCCAGGGAGGTCAAAGTACTTCAAAGAAGAAATATATCCTGAAGAAACTCTGTTCCAATGAAAATACTCATATACTTTACATCCTTTTTTCTTTTCCCCCTTTTTGACACAGAGTTTCACTCCTGGTAGCCCAGGCTGGAGTGCAATGGCACAATCTGAGCTCTCTGCAATCTCCACCTCCCAGGTTAAAGTGATTCTCCCTGCCTCAGCCTCCTGAGTAGCTGGGATTACAGGTACCCACCACCATGCCCAGTTAATTTTTGTAGTAACAGGTGTAAGGCCGGTTGCCTTGCTGGGAGTCAAACGGACACATTCATTACTCTCCGTGCCTGATAACTGCTTCATCACCTGAGCTCATTATCTGGCTTCCTCACAAAGCTTCCCTGCACCTGCCTCTGCATACTATGCCCAAGCCCACACACAGCACTAAATTATGTATCCAACCTCCAGCCCGCTGGTAAAAAAAACCCTGCAGAGAAATTTTTTTAAAGAAGCCCCACCGTTCCCTGCCCAGCAACAGCCTGCCCAGTACGCCCTGGCAGGCCCGCATACCAATGGCAGCTAGTTTCATGTACTTCCTACTTTAACTCCATGTACTTCCTGCTCCTCAACAGCCAATAGAAATGCCTTCTCTTTGTTTCCCCAGTAACCAGTCAATTGCCTGCATGCCCCATAAAAACCTACACCCTGAACGGCCGGGTGCGACTTCTCTGGCCTCTATTGGACCACTGAGGTTGCCAGGGAGCTGAATAAATTGGCTTCTCACCTTTTTTCATACCTGCCTCAGTTTCCTCATTTTACCTCGGCAATAAATCTTACAACAGGGTTTCACCATGTTGGCCAGGATGGTCTCGAACTCATGATCTCTGGTGATCCACCCACCTGAGTCTCCCAAATTGCTGGGATTACAGGCCTGAGTCACCGTGCCAGGCTCCTACTTTACGTCTTTATTCACGACAGTAGGTTCAGGTGAAGAAAGAAAGGCTGAAAGCATAACAAGAAAGAGAAAAAGAAATTCTGTTTAATATATTTAGTCTACCTGATTATTCATAAAAATCCTTATCAATGCCAGATTTATAGTATATTATTCAACTAATGCTAATGTTGCTGATTTCTGCTCTTAAAAATAATAGATTGTGACAAAAATGTAACTGCAATTTTTCAAGAGGAAGAAATCAACAGCTTTTATTTCAGCTTTGATATTTTTTTAATTTCCCTCTGATTCTCTTGACCTCGTTTAACTATGAGAAATTCATTCACTGATGATTTATTTAAAAAGAAGAGACCCACGATCGCTCTGCATTAGTATTTCTTAAGCACAATTTCACCCTGCTTCTTTGTAAACTAGAAAACTGTAAAAGTGACTCTTGCTTAGATTTGCCTTTTTTTAACAAAAATAAAAATGTTAAATGTCAATACAGCACAGTGAAACATGATGAAGTACTATTAAATTCTTGAATATTCTTAACGACTGGAGGTCTCAAAAATAAGTATTATGATAAGTTGGACTATAAATTCTTGCATTTCACTTATTTATGTAAAAAATAAGCTTTATAGAAAATTGGCTACATGGATGAATACATTTTATCTTTCTAAAAAGTTCAATAGGTCTACAGTAATGTAGAATCTACTTTAAATATGAAAAAGACTAATGCAACATAAACAATTTTGTGCCAATTACATAAAAGTAAAATTCATGAAACCAAGAATGCTACCAACAATTTTTTTTTAGAATAAAGCATGGTACAAATAAAAAACAATGAATAAACCAATTAACTTAAAATATTAATTCTAATAAGTAGTACCTAATGGCACTATATCCAGAGCTTATACTGCAGGCAGAAAGACAACACATTTCTCTCTCTCTCTCTCTCTCTCTCTCTCTCTCTCTCTCTCTCTCTCTCTCTTTCTCTCTCTAAACGAATGAGAGGTTCTTAGGTTGCCCAAGTTGGTTGGCCTCGAACATATAGCCTTGGCTCCTTGAGCACCAGGACAACTGGCCTGAGCCACCTACATTTTTTTCTCCATAACCCCACTGAAGCATGAGGTTGTCTTTGGGAAACTGCCCATTCAAATTTTAAACTGAATTTATAACCTAATTCTTTCAAGATTGTGAAAGACAGTAGAACCCTCACCCAATTTTTTAGTTTATCGCACTTTCTTCTCACCTAGCAATGTCTGATGCTATTGCTTGGAAACCCAGGCTCTCCCAAACATACATGTTAGAGTTATATCCATTCCTCAGTGTTTGGCTTAAAAAATTTTCTTCCTTGGTGAGGTTTTCATTAATGTTCCCTAGCGTCAGCATTACATCCTCTCTATTTCATAATACATTTGCTAAGTACTTAATTTTAACTTCTATACAAGTTTATTCATTCTCAAAATATTGATAGGAAGACTATTCTGGGCAAGTGCGTAGACAAGTTTCTTGACACAAAGATGAATTCAGCTCCACACAAATTCATACTCCAGGACAAAGTGTGCATATATGTAAAGCCTACTGCTATGATAAAGGTGCATATGTGTGTGTCACAGAGGAGAAAATAGCTAACTTCTGGGAATAAAGTCATAAGTTGTTTAATATGATGTCCACAAAGGAATGTCTACAAGTGAGTGAACTCCTTAAATAGGTATAAGAGCATTATATGACCTTAAATTGCAAATTGTGAAAAGTAGCATTGAAGAGTCTTTAAACTAAGGCAAAAAAATGTATTAAAATGTTGCCTGTTTACATATATTAGCACCATTTATAATTCTTTTACACTATTTTCTGTTTTCAAGGGCTAAAAAGCATGGACAATACATTTCCCAGTCTCCATGGCAAGCAGGTTTCATTTGGGTAATTTCAATAGGAGAAACCTAGGAAAACTTGACAAATCTGACTGGAATTATTACTCCTTAAAAAAGAAAGGCATTTGGCCAGTCTGCATAACATAATGACGCCCTGTTTCTACAAAGAAATTTTTTTAAAAATCAGCTGGGCAGGGTGGCATGTGCCTGTAGTCCCAGCTATTTGGGAGACTGAGGCAGGAGGATCATTTCAGCCCAGGAGGTTGAGGCTGCAGTGAGCCATAATTGTGCCACTGCAATCCAGCTTGGCTGACAAAGCTAGAACCTGTCTCAAAAAATAAAATAATAGAATAAAATAAACAAGATAAAATAAATAACTAGAAAGGCATGTGGGCTGTGGGAGAAGGCAAATGTAAACTTTTGCAGTGACCTTCACACATTCTCATAGGAATCCCTTAGATTATTACTTAGAGTGACTGAAGTAATTGGTAGTAGATTCATGCAATCCCTGTACTTCATAATTACAGGAATGACTGTTATTATGCCAATACATTCATTAGCTTATATGTATCTTACTCCCGGTATTAAATATCTTCTTAAAGTATGTCATTTTTTAATGAACCCAAGACAAAGAGATATATGCAAAATAGTGTGTTTATGCAAATGTATGTTCTTTCTTTTGGAGAAGCCACAGACGTCTCATGGAAAATGACAAATATGTCCCAGATTAAATATAGTAAGAATCTAGATGGTAAAGATTTCTATAACATATTGATGGTATTCCATTTTAGACTGAAATCTGTGGGAAGCCACTAAAAAATCTCTTCAGCTTTAACAGGTCAAGATTGATAGAGGTTGAGGAAGCTGGCTTTGGCAATAGTGTATAGGCTGCGTTAGTTGCTCACTTATATTCTACTACTACGAAATTTGTTAAGTATAGTGGATCACCTAAGTTTGGAAGTTTGAGACCAGCCTGACCAACACGAAGGAACCCTGTCTCTACTAAAAATAAAAAAATTAGCCAGGCATGGTGGTACATGCCTGTAATCCAAGCTACTTGGGAGGCTGAGGCAGGAGAATCACTTAAATTAATTGCATACATACAAATATCCAGTGTCTACCACACTGCTGTAATCTCAAGAAGAGTCAATGATTTAATTTTTGATTGTTGAGTTTGTTTTTTGCTTATTATATTATTTACCCTTAATACTATATTTTAGATTTTTTAGAAATGCTTTGGGTCTTTATTTCCAGCGCTTTCCAAGTATATTTTAGTTCACAGAGCATAATAAATATTTGCTGGGTTTTAAAATGATTAAAATCTTCCCCAAAAGTAGACATTTGACTTTGTAATCAGTCTAGTTTATGGAGAACAGATGTTGAATCCCAAAGAATCTTTTGCTCAAGGACAGACTGAACTACTGCACAGTTTAAAAAAAGGCAAGCTAAAGTCTGAGAGTGAGAAAAAGTATATGTATAGATAGATAGATGATACGTAGATACACATATATATGAAATATATGAAATTGTATAAAATTGATGTAGTGCTGATTTGTGGAATTTTTTTTTTCCACCAGGGTCTAGATTTCCAGGGAATCAAATTTTATAACTAAAGGCTTAGAATATGTTACATATTGCTGTTGTCTTTTCCTTTAAATTAGAACTTAAATTATAAGGGAAAAATTCAAAGAATCAGCTACTTTTAGAGCATTGAAACTTTTAACATTTTCTGAAATTTTTTAACCAGACTGGAGTCAAGTTGTTCCTCATATTTGCAGTCTAGAAAATATTTACTAAACACCAGAGCAAGAAAAAAAGCACCAATCTATACACCCTTCTAATTGAAATATATAGCAAAGACCTAAATAATCAATTTTAAGAAGGAACACAGTCGGACAATTGAGTAAAATGTTATAACATAAGACAGTTTTTTCTTTAATTTTAATACTAAGACATGGAAATTACTGTTTCTGGATAATATTAGAGAAAAAATTAGCAAGCTTGCCAATTCTCCACCTCTCACCAGCTTACAGCTGTCTCAGAAGTAAAAGAAAAGCTGATATCATGCTAAACCTAATATTGAAAAAAGAGGGCCTAAAGGAGAAACAGGAAGATTTGCTAAATTAACCTTTTTTAATGTCTTGAGAATACTGACTTATTGCATGGGAAAAAAAAAAGATCTTTCACTTTACAAATACACATGTAAATTGCCCTCCCAAATTAAAAATATGTATTAAAGATAAACCTATACAGTCAATAGAAGAAAAACAAAAATATATCTCTTTGATCTTAGTAAAGGTGAGTGTATTTGTATTTGTATTTTTTGGTAACAAAGTCCCAAAGAACAAAACCAAAAAAAAAATATAATGGGAAAAAGTGATATATTTTTACTTTAGCCAAAATATAAATAATATCAAAATATTAGATATATTAGCTTGTGTTCAGGTTCAGGTAGTGAAAATAGCGAACGACATTTTCAATACCTGAACCTGAACACAATATACATCACTCAAACGGACAAAATTCACTTTCAATCCAAATAAATGATCTAGGAAATTTACTAGACCTATACTCAAAGTATATAAACAGGTAATTAATAGGAAGAGACAGAATTACAGCCATGATTTGAAGAATTAGTCATCCACTATAAATAACAATAAAAAGTAAAATACCTCGACCTATACATATATCATATTAGTGCATGAATTTGTATTTATACATTCATGTAATTTATCATAAAATATTATTTTGAATTAATTCTGAACTTATTTTGATGGTAGATTATTTATTATTTTTAAGCACCCCCTTTTAAGAAATATTGAGCTATACTTTCAGCTAGAGTAAGATATGCAATTTGGTAAGATGTTTTTATTTATGTCAAGGTAAATTGTAGATCCCTCAGAATAGCATGTTTGTATATAGTTGGATATTTATGTTTTGCTCTCAGTCCTTGCATCAGAATTCAAATGGCCTTCATTTTAACAAAAATAGCAGTTAACAACTGATGCTGAGCATAAATTTCAAAATTTTAAAAAATACTTAGAGAATTTGGCTGTTGAGGATGATGAAAAATGGGTGTTAATTTCGCATGTATAAAAATGTGAACGTAAAGCTGAACATTTTACAACCCTGACTAAATAGATTTTGCGTATTATAGAAAAGGAATAAGTAAATGTGCAAGTAAGAGTACAGTTGATCTTCGAACAATGCGGGTTTGAACAATGCAAATTTTCTTCTGTCTCGCTACTCCTGAGACAGCAAGACTAACCTCTGGTCTTTCTCCTCCTCTTCAGCCTACTCTGTATGATGGCAATGAGGATGAAGACCTTTATGATGATTCACTTCCACTTACTGAATATTAAATATACTTTCTCTTCTTTCTTATTTCCTTAATATAAGAACGCAAAATATTAATTTTACTCTGGCTACAAAAATTCCTTCCTGACATGCTTCAAAATAGTAAGAGCCATCAGTGACAAGCCCACAGCCAACATCATAACAAATAGGCAAAAGCTGGAAACATTCCCCTTGGAAATGAAACAAGACAAGGATGCCCACTCTCACCACTCTTATTCAATGCAGTACAGGAGGTTCTAGCCAGATTAATTAGGCAAGATAACAAAAGCTGATAAATGACTTCAATAAAGTTTCAGGATTAAAAAAAATGTACAAAAATTAGTAGATTTCTATGCACAATAATACTCAAACAGAGTCATATCAAGAATGAAATCCCATTTACAATTGCCATAAAAAGAACACAATATCTAGGAAGACATCTAATCAAGGACTCGAAATGTCTCAGCAAGGAGAACTATAAAATGCTGCTGAAAGAAATCATACATGACACAAACAAATAGAAAAACATTTCATGCTCATGAACTGGAATGATCAATTATTAAAATGGCCAAACTTCTCAAAGTGATAGACAGATTCAACACTATTCACATCAAATACCAATGTCATTTTTCACAGAATTAGAAAAAAAAATCTAAAATTTAATATGGAACCCAAAAGAGCCAAATAGCAAAAGGAACTCTAAAAACAAAGAACAAAGCTGGAGATCAGCAAAGAACAAATCACCTTAACTGATTTCAAACTAGATTATAAAGCTATAGTAACCAAAACATCATAATATGAGTGAAAAAACAGACAAACCGATAGAACAGACTAGGTAATCCAGATAAAAAGTTGCACAGCTACCGTCACCTGACTTTCAACAAAGTTGACAAAAATAAGCAATGGGAAAAACACTTCCTATTCAGTAAATGGTGCTGAGACAGCTAGCTAGCTATAAGCAGAGTAATGACACTGGCCCTCTACCTTTCATCATATGCAAATTTAACTCAATATTAATTAAATCTTTAAATGTGAGACCTCAAACTATAAGAATCCTAGAAGATAACTCTGGAAACATTATTCTGGACATTGGCTTTGGGAAAGAATTTCTAAATAAGACTTCAAAAGCAATTGCAATGAAAATAAAACTTTTCAAGTGGGAACTAATTAAACTGCAGAGCTTCTGCACAGCAAAAGAAACTATCAACAGCATAAACAGAAAACCCCAGTATGGCAGAAAATGTTTGCAAACTATGCATCTGATGATGGTCTGCTATCCAGAATCCATAAGGGACTCAAACAATCAACAAGAAAAATAAATAACCCCATTTAAAAGATGGCAAAAAACATGAACAGACACTTCTCAAAAGAAGACATGTAAATGACCAGCAAAATTATGAAAAATTATCAGTATTACTAATCATCATATAAATGCAAATCAAAATCACAGTGAGATACCCTCTGTATTAGTTTGTTCTCACACTGCTATTAAAAAAAAATACCAGAGACTGGGTAATTTATAAAGAAAAGAGGTTTAATTGACTCACAGTTTCATGTTGGTGGGGTGGCCTCCAGAAACTTACAATCATGGGCAGAAAGCAAAGGAGAAGCAGGCACCTTCCTCACAAGGTGGCAGGACAAAGTGCGAGCAGGGAAAATGTCAGATGCTTTATAAAACCATCAGATCTCGTGAGACTCATTCATTATCATGAGAATCGTACGGGGGGGACCAACCCCATGATCTAATTACCTCTACCTTCTCATATCAGTCAGAATGACTATCATATGCAAGTCAGGCTGCAGAGAAAAGGTAAGGCTTATGCACTGTTATTGAAAATGTATATTAGTTCAGTCACTGTGGAAAGCAATTTGGAGATTTCTCAAATAACTTAACACAAGACTACCATTTGACCTAGCAATGCCATTACTGGATTTATATACAAAAGAAAATATATTTATCTGCCAAAAAGACACCTACACTTGTATATTCATTCCAACACTATTCATAATGATAAAGACATGGTAACACACTAGGTGCCATCAATGGTAGCCTGGATAAAGAAAAAGTGACACATACACACTATGGAATACTATGCAGCTACAAAAAAGAATAAAATTATGTTCTTTGCAGCAACGTGGAGCTGGAGGTCATTATCGTAAGCAAATAAATGCAGGGAAACAGAAAGCCAAATACTACATGTTCTCATTTGTAAGTCAGAGCTAAACGTTGAATACTCAGAGATATAAAAAAGGTAACAGTAGACACTGAGGACCAGCAGACAGGAGAGGGAGAGGGGAGAATAAGGGTTAAAAAACTAACTATTGGGTATTTACTATATTCACTACCTGGGCGATAAGATCAATCATATCCTAAATCTCAGCATCACACAGCATAGCCATGTAACAAATATGCACACATTACCCCAAATCTAAAAAAAGTTGACATTTCAATTAAAAAATCTCTTCCTCGGCCGGGTGCGGTGGCTCACGCCTGTAATCCCAGCACTTTGGGAGGCTGAGGCAGGTGGATCATGAGGTCAAGAGATCAAGATCATCCTGGTCAACATGGTGAAACCCCGTCTCTACTAAAGATACAAAAAATCAGCTGGGCATGGTGGCGCGTGCCTGTAATCCCAGCTACTCGGGAGGCTGAGGCAGGAGAATTGCCTGAAACCAGGAGGCGGAGGTTGCGGTGAGCGGAAATCGCGCCATTGCACTGCAGTCTGAGTAACAAGAGTGAAACTCCGTCTCAAAAAAATAAAAATAAATAAAAATCTCTTCCTCAGAAGAACCTCATGGGAATTACTGTTAAAGAGCATTATACACAATTTTACAAAAAGCAAGTTAAAGTGTAATATAATTTCATAAAATATAGGATCTTTATTTTTCTGATTGTTTTAAGGAAAGCATGTAGAAAGGATTTCCCAATATCCTCTTGTACCTCCAGTTTTTGCCATGTCTGACTGATTTCAAACTAAGCAGTATTGATAAAACAAGCTTAATGATTCTCAGGCTAGAGATAAAACTAGAGAAATATGTTTCTGATTATGACCCAAATATTAAGAACAATTTCTACTCTCATCAGTGACTAGCTTAGCCTTCTTTGCTCAATCTGGAAAAAAGTAGTTGAAAGTTTATGGGTTTGTGGACAAAAATTTGTCTGATCTTGGCTCTTTACAAGTCAACAATCATCTGTGATAAACTACTCTGAAGTCTGAGATAGCAATGAGCATCATCTGTGACAAGAAGCATTACTCTCTAGGATATGCTATTCTCAAGTCTAATGAGCTTGCTTTCTCTATTCTGTTGGTCATTTTCTAACTCAGATATAAATTCCACACTTTCATTGTCCACGCTTTGCTTTACTCTCCTTGCTCATTATTTTCTTTTTTTCATTCAGGTTGCCTCTCACCTTCAGCTTGGATTTCTTTGAATCTTATTTTTCCTGTTTTCTCTCTTCTCTCCCACTTGTATCAATTTTTCCATAATTGCTCTCTTCACTCCTGTTTTAAATTACATTGTATATCTTCTCCTTTTTGTTAGCAGTATAGCACTAAAATTATTTGTCTTTTTATTTTCCTTGTTTTAAAATTTTGAATCAAGAATCTGTAAAGTTTTTGTTTATAATCCATTTTGGAAAAGTATTAATCACCCAAACTGCTTTTTCTTATGAAAGGTGATCAGTGTGTTCTGCCCAGACTATTTTTTTCTGATTTAAATCCTCTTATGGAATAGCTGGGACTTGGACTAGAATGGTTTGCAGCAGATCAGTTCAGTTCACATCTCTCAAGATCTCAGTTAGTAATTTGAATTATTGGAGGGAATATCAATTTCCCCAAGAGGTACATCTCAAGAGACAGGGAAAAAGAACTTTAGGACCTCAGTAAAACTGAATCAAATGAAGCACATGGTTGTGATTCCTGGTGGAAATACTAAACTTGCTATAGGAAAAGAAGGTTCCACTCATGCTGAGAGAGCCCTATAAGAAGCTACTGCTTACATAAAGTTGAGTTGGTTCAACTTCAGTGTAACAGGCACCAATCTAATGAGTCCCATATATTGCATATCCTAAATTTTAACCTACAGGCTGCTATTGAGACATATTTCATTAATTGGGCAAGATTAAACTTTCTTTATCACATTATATGCTAATTACTGCAATAATACTTGCTTGATACAGTATGTCTTGCCCATATAAAGTGGAAACTAGATGAGGCAGAGTTCGTGAGTCGATGACTTCCTGCTAGCAGTGAATAAAAGCACCAGGGAATTTCTATGTGATGGTGTCTCCATTTTTGTCATGTGACTTCACAGTTCATCAACCTGGTTTGCATTAATATCCAGAAAGGGAAAGGGCAGAGTATTAAGTCTTGAATGTGGACCTACAACAATTAAATAATGTAATTTATTTAATAATCAAAGTATTGATTAAATGTATTAAATTTAATAAATTAAAATTAAATTTATTAAATTATAAAAATTATCAAATTTATTTACTTTATTTAATAATTAAATAATTGAATAATGTAAGTATTCAGACACAAATTGCTAAATTTAACTGCAATAGAAATGGAGGCAATTTACTCCAGCCATACCTCACAAGAAGTGAAAGTAGACCTGCTTAGCAGCTTTTTACTCTGTGCCACAGTATCTTTAACCGAATATGACTGTTGAAAATGGAGGCAGAAAATTTGTTGAACTCACAGTCTTGAAAGGCTATGTTTTCCATAAAATATTTGGAAATAATTACATATATAAATTATATGAATTAATGACATTTGACAGATTTCATAAGATGAAGTAAATCTGGCCATTAAATTGAGTAGTGAAAATTGTAGGCAAGCAGCCAGGTAGCCAATCAGTTAATTCAACTTTTTAACATAGCATGTCTGGAAGGAAGTATTCAATACTCATGTGTAGCTTCCAAGGAAATTCTTCATAAAGGCACAAGCACTTGACATAAAACCCAGTGTGTCTATAAATGAGGAAGAAATAAAGGACTGTGACGGTTTGAGATAATGATAAAGAAATAAGGGTATACATTTAATTAAAATATTGATCTAAATATTTTTATACAGTCTATGTAATACTTTTGAATAAGCAACTGTATAATTTATTTTGTTTCATGTTTATCTTATTTCTGTAATTGACCAATCACTTTCTACTGATAGAAACTGTAAAGTTAAGATATGAGAGTAAAAAAAAAGATATAAGAGTAAAAACCTGTACCTTACAATACTGGATGATAAAACTTGAGAGTGAAAGTTGCATAAAATAATACAAATAATATCATGGTAGGCAAATGTTCTCTCAGCTCTGCCACCCCCTGAAATGTCCCCCGAACTTATGAATGTGTTATATTACAAGGCAGAAGGAGCTTTACAGATATATTTAAGGTTACAGACCTTAAAATAGAGAAATTATCCTGAATTTTCCAGTTGGGCACACTCTATTTTCAAGAGCTCTTAAAAGCCAATAATTTTCTCCACTTAAAGTTAAAAAAAAAAATGCGGCAGCAGAAAATGTCAGAGAGATTCAAAGACAGAGAAGGACTCCACCCACCTTTACCATAAGGAAAAGGGTGGATGAATTGGGGTGACCTTTAAGAACAAAATTTGACCATTTGCTGACAGACAGCAAGGAATTAGAGACCTGGGTCCCTTAACTACAAGAAACTGAATTCAAGCAAAAACAAAAATGAGTTTGGAAGCAGATTTTTTCCTAGAGCTTCTGGAAAGAAACACAGCCTGGCCAACGCCTTAATTTCTGCCTCCTGAGACTTTATAGAGACTAAACTGAGCAATTCTGTACCTGAACTTCTGACCTGAAGAACTGTGTGACAATCGACTGTGTTGTTTTCTTCCACAAAGTTTGTGGGCATATGTTATGTGATCAATAGAAAATTCGGTCAATTATTAAATAAGAAAAAAAAGCATAATGAGGAAGATGGGTCCTGAGCTGTCTAAAAGGATTGCAAATGCCCACACATGGTATGCAAAGGCCACAGATACAGCGAGTACGGTTCAGTAGAAACTTAGGCAGACTTTTCAAAAATGCAGTAATGTAGTTTCAAATTTACTTAGATATTAGAAATGCTGTTTTACTTTTCATCTGGCCTATTTTTTTAGAAAAAGAGAGAAATCAAGCAAAATATCTTCTACTCCCTTGTTTACTTTCTCAACATTGGAAATCCAATCATCATTTTAAACAAGTTAATATGACAAAATTTGGTGGATGCTAATTCTAGTTTCTTCACTTAAAGTTGTTTATTTCTTTTTGCTCCAATAATAATTTTATATGTAATACATTTTTAACCTCAAAATTATATTTTTATTATTTTCTTTTGTATATGTTTGCATCCCTTCTGCAAAACTCTTTACCTAGTATCAAATAAATATATCTTCATTTTGATTAAAATTTATTTAATTTTTTTGTTATTACAAAAATTTCTGTCTTCTTAAATTTTTATTTCTACTGTTAAAATGACTTATTGTGATAAAAAGTTTTCATATAAAACTCTGACATAGATTTTTTCCAAAAAAATTTTTTAATTAATTTAACTTTACTCTTTAAAATATATAAATTATCCATTGCCATTTGAGGATTAATTGTATACAGTAGGTACTTTACTTTCATCTGAAAAATATACTAACAACAAAAGGAAAACAATTAGCTTATTTTAATAAAATTAGCAGGGACTTAAAATTCTAAATATCATATTTAAGAGAAATGAAATTTAGAAAAAAGGAGTGGAAATTTAAGGAATCTGTTATGTGAAGCAATGTCTAGAAGATGGCAGAGACTGTCTTTAGAGGCATCTAGAAACAAACTTCTTCAAGGTCAATAGTACAGCCTGAGATTCAAAACCTAAACTGCTTTATTTGCAGTAGTGAGGATAGGAACATGCATAAATCACAAAAGCTCCCTTGTTCTCTTTGTTTTTGAGAACCAAAGAGGGCAGATCTAAATAAAGGTTTGGAAAAGCAGTCTGTACTTCTAGAAAGCTGCCTGCCTCTGCAGCAGTGGAGCCAAAATGTGGCTTCAAATTGAAGCAGCTCTCCAGTGAATATTGTTCTTAGATGGAGAAAAGTGATATCTAATTGAACTTAAACACAATTCTGTTTCTGACAAACTCATGTCTCAATGATGAATGATGAAAGTGGAAACAGACTGTGACCTATATAAGGATATTACTAGAATGAAGAATATATAAAACATTAAAAAATTGCAAGTAAATACTCTACAGGAAAAAAATGAGATATGTACGTGTACATGTGTGTATGTGCACATATACATGCACACACACATCTATACATCTGCATTTATATCTATCCTGTCTTATTCATAGTGTAGATAAAATTCTTGACAAAAATATTTATGAGCTAAAATGAAAAAATTGAATGAATCGATCAATTGTATAGTACATCTATAATTTAGACAGAAACATCATGTAACAGAGTGGAAGCAAGTTGATATTGCTGTAAATTATTTTTCAATAAGTAGAGCCAACTTCAATGCTATCTATTATTCTGACTTTATTGTTTAAAGATGCTATTTAATTCTTACACATGATTTGAGTGAAGAGCTCTATTTTTATTATATTTCTGTTTTGAGTTAAATGAGCTATATAAATTCCTTAATAAAAGCAAAAATATATTTAGATGCTTGATATGAACTGTTCAGGAACTTGATTAACATTGCTTATATTCCTTCATTATTGATTTTCTTTATATCATGAGAAAAAATTCAGAAATGCAACTGATAAAACTATAACTTTGTAATATAAAAAATACTCTAACATTGCTATAGTTTTTTACTGCAAGCCCTGCTTCCTCCCACCCTCCCCAAAAGCACAACAGTGTATTAAAACTAAAATAAGTATAGCTAATACCCATTAGTTTCAACCTAGTTTCATATAGTATTTAGAAGCTGTCCCAGTTAAATCCATCAAAACACAAACCCTGCTAGGACAGGGGAGATTTGTCCCTAAGGGCCCTTTCCTATAATTGCAGACCCATCAGATTTTTTAAGTCATATGGAAAGTCAATATGAAATCTCCAGGGAAGCTAGCTCTTTTTCAACTTTTCTATTTCTCTATTACTATGTTCACCTCATTTCAACACTCATTCAAATTTTAACAACTGCAAGAGTAGGCTTATTAGGGAGCCTCTTGACATACATTTTTACCTGGTAGAAGATTCCAATACCCTTAGGGATCATATCAAAAATGCCCCACTTAAAAAGAATTTGCTGAAGTGCATTTGTGAACTCAGCTTCTGTGTATTCAGGAGTACAAGTCTATAATCTTCCTCAAATGAAGCATGGCCTTTGAGCATAGTTATACTTTGTATGAAAGTCAGATGCAATTATAACAATGCATAAAAAAACCCAGTGCCCTTTAGGCAGCTGTTCTGATCATAGAGGTCAAAGAAATGCCAACAGACTGTCTTCCATGCTTCACCTTCAGTCAGAGCTTCATTACAACCACCCAGAAAGATTACACTCTCTTAAAAAAAAATCTCCAAACAGTCTCTATAGAAATATACCAAACAACTTAATATCCTAATATAATTTTCCCATGATGTTAAGAGAAAAAAGATATCTGAGTAAGAAAATGTATGGTAGCTGATTATACACTTGAATCAGAAAACACTGTTTAAACGGATAGCAAGAGACCATAATTACTAAAGAAGGAGCAAATTAGTTTATCGTCTTGCAAAAGCAAGTAACAAGCGTATGGCAAATTATAATCCATGAATATTTAATTTCCCATAGGTATTTCACTCCTGTAACATGGCAGAGGGTATATCAAAAAATGAGTTCAAAAATGCAAATTCCCCCTTGAATGCTGAACTTCTTTGTTAATCTGGTAAGCAGCTCTTTTTCCAGTCTTCAGCTTTTACCTAAAAAAATGGTAAGAAAAACCTACTGAATTTCAATCATAATAGTCTTCAAAAATCAATCCTTCTATAGATTATGGCTATTTTCATCATAAAATAATAATAGTTAAGTTGAAAAGCTCCATTAATAATTTCAAATTGTCTTTAGAAATATAAACCATAATGTTTTATAAAATTTAATGTTGTTTCTACAGTAAATTTATAAAAGTTACATATTTTCAGTCTTTTTATACATAAGTAGGGTAAATATCATTATAATTTACTTTTTAATTTTATTAATTTTTGTGATAACATCTTATTATGTGTAGATCTAGTGCCATAGAGTCATATATAAAGATTTATGAGATTATTTCTTTATGCATATCAGAGAAATAAAATAAAATAATATATATCATGAAGATGCTATTTTTCTTTTTTAAAAAAATTTCCTCTATGTTGGAAAAAAAGGAAAACACAGGAAACACTTTCTTGAAATAAATGTCAAGAGCAGGAAAATAACCAAAGAAAAACTATATAATAGCAATAACCACATTTCTCCCCAGGGAAAGCAAAACAGGTACTATATTTTCAATTCACTGCCCATTCATATCTCACCCATTACCAGTGCTTTCAAATTAACTTAACAAATATTCACAATAAGTAATAAATTTTTATAGGCTTCATGATGATCTTCAAATTTTGAGAATAAAAACTATAGTCCAAGTACCTATCATAATGTTTGAAACACAACATATGTAAATAAAATTTTTAAAAACTTAAATGGATGGGCCTACTGGTATTCTTCTCTCTTCTCTAAAATTTCTTTCTTTTTTTTTTACTAAGCTTTAGAATATTTTATTCCATAATTCTTGTGAAAAGGTCTTTCTCCAACATTATAAGCAGCACAATGCCCATAAAAGTCTTGAGAATTTATCCCAGATAAAATCTTATGTTCACATAAAAACCTGTATAAAAATGTTCATAGCGCCTCTATTTGTTTTGTTTGTTTGTTTGTTTGTTTTGTTTCTTTCCTTTTTTAAAAAATTTTTATTGCATTTTAGGTTTTGGGGTACATGTGCAGAACATGCAAGATAGTTGCATAGGTACACACGTGGCAATGTGTTTTGCTGCCTTCTGCCCCTTCACCCATATTTGGCATTTCTCCCCAAGCCATCCCTTCCCAACACCCCCCACCCCGCTGTCCCTCCCCTATTTCCCCCAATAGACCTCAGTGTGTTGTGCTCCCCTCCCTATGTCCATGTGTTCCCATTGTTCATCACCCGCCTATGAGTGAGTATATATGGTGTTTCCTTTTCTGTTCTTGTGTCAATTTGCTGAGAATGATGTTCTCCAGATTCATCCATGTCCCTGCAAAGGACACGAACTCATCATTTTTTATTGCTGCATAATATTCCATGGTGTATATGTGCCACATTTTCCCAGTCCAGTCTATCATCGATGGGCATTTGGGTTGATTCCAGGTCTTTGCTATTGTAAATAGTGCTGCAAT
>CM052650.1:27173852-27210361 GCA_028533165.1 Leontopithecus rosalia
GGGTTGCCTCGGCAACGGCAGACTGAGTCAGCAGTGGGTGGGTACCTCAGTAGGGGCCGAAGCTCTAGGCAATGGTGGACGCCCCTCCCCCACCGAGCTGCACAGTCATGTGTTCAGCTCTTCCTGCAGTGGAACTCTCAACCCCCAGCACTCCGAATCGCCTTATTGCTTGTCCCTGTGGGGGTGGGACCTGTCGAACCTGATCACTTGGCTCCCTGCCTCCAAACCTTTTTGCTTTTTTTTTTTTTAAGTTGTAGGGTTGACTCTCTCCCAGGTGCCTCAGCTGCTGGCCAAAAGGGCCCCGGGATCTGTGTGATTTCCATGCAGCCACCTGCTGCGCTGGTTCACAATTCACCTCCCAGAAATCTCCTGGTCTAGTTCACCATCCAAAACCCGTTCAATCAGATGAACATAGCAATATGCCCTCCCAAGTCTCAAATTGCCGGTTTAACAGGGCACCCAGACCCGTGTGTTTCGTGCACCGTGCAACTGCAGCGATGCTGGCTGCCTGGCCGCGCCAGCGGAGAGCGCTGCGCTTGAGTCCTGCATGCCTCTTACACCTGGGCTTTTCCCCTGCTCTGTGGGCTATAAAGATCCGTCTGAAAATGCGGTGTTTGCTCACCCTCTGCATCTTGACTGAGAGCTGCAGTGGTGAGTTGCTTCTAGAGCGCCATCTTCCTCTCGATCCCAGCACCTCTCCTTCTCTAAAATTTCATTTACCATGTCTTTGTTTTTACTTTACAAATGGGATAAATAGTCATTTCACCATTCCTACAATTTTATGAACAATTTTTAGTTTTTGGTTTGTTTTTTGTATAGATTTCTTTGAAACTTTATACTTAGCCTAGGCAATAAATTCATTCTTCCATCATTTTGACATGCCTGTTAAAAATATGAAATTCTCAAAGAATATCCTGGGGATACAAACAACTCCTCAAAATGTCTTGTTATTTTATGTAGAAATGTATATGCATACGTAAAAATGAAGATATGTTTCAAAAGTATTTTTAATATGAAAATTTAAATCTCTCATTAGTTTTTACTCTATTATACAATGATTTCAACATTATGTATGGACTACTGATAATCTCCATGATTTATTTACTTCTTAATAGAAAGCCTGTGTGGACCTTCTGCAAATATTTTAGGCATTTTTTTATTACCTCTCTTAATTTCATTCTCAATATTTTTATTGATGTGGTGCATGCAAGTCAAGACAAATGTGAAATGTGATATAATAGAGTTACATTTCTTCACATGCATATTTTTTTCAAAAAAGTGAGGTTCTTATCATAAGATTATAATTTTAAGAAGACAAAATAAAATGTATGCTGGGCGCTTTCAGAGATGACTGAGGGGAATGGTGGCTATTTAAAGAAGAATTTCACAGAAGTGTCTTTGAAAGAAATTAAAAATGAAAAATAAAACCATGAACCTAAAGATTTTTATTTAATATAGCTGAAAAATAATGTAAAACAAAACTTGCAATGTGGCAACAAGTGAAAAAGATAGAGGTGATTATGAATTCTACAATAAAAAGAGCGGGACAAACATAAAGTATTACAGGATATTCATTATGACCTCCTCTACCCTCCACATCTTCCTTAGCCCCAGTCATCTAGTATAAAAACCTGATCTGCTAAACTGAAGAAGAATGTGTTTTCAGTACAAATTATACTTACAAAAGAATTTGGATATGAAATCATTCAAAACACCAAGTATTTCAAAATTATTTAAAACAGAAATTGACCAAAAAAAGAAGTAAAATTAGAAGTAATTTAATTTACTAAAGAAATAGAAGAGCAAGAGAACATTATATTAAAAATAAAGACTTCGGTACTTGGTGCCCAAAGAACGACTGGTTTAAATAAAAACTTCACAAGGAATATGGCAGGAAAGCAGGGAAATAACCAAAAAATTAAATTGATAAAATAAAATGCTTTAAAATTGCTTTAAAAAAAAAAAAAACTCTTGAATGAAGGAAGAAAGACAACTAAAATTACATACTTTCCAAAATAATAAGCTACACCAAATATTTCAGTATATAACTGAATTACTGAGAATAGTGATAAGTCTAAATTAATTTGTAAACATTTTTACAAAAAAAGAGTAAAATATTTCAAATAAATTCTCAGCTCAATAAGCTAAGAAAAGAGTGAAAAACATAACAAGTCAAGAAAATGTAAAAAAGAAATATATAAAGATAAGGTAGAATTCAACTATGTAAGGAATACAGAAATTATAAGAGCTACTTAATGGATTAATTACTATGTTTTAAAATAGTGATTAAGTCAAATAGATACTTTAACTTATGTATTTAATGAATATGGAGAACAGAAAAGTACAATTAACAAAATAAGGTAGGAGAAGAGTAAATAACATTTTTATATAAAATAAAAAATTATATTTCAGATATCATAAAACCTGCATAAAATAGATAATATGCTAGGAATATTGACATTATCTTATTAGAAATACAAAGTTCAAAGATAATAATATCTGTAGTGGAATTAGGTAATTCTTTTAAGAAACTAATTTCTTAAAAACAACAACAATAACAAGAACAGATGATTTCAAAATGGGATTCAAAGAATCTTCAAGCTTTTACAACATTGTGGTGGTTAATTTTATGGGTCAAATTGATTGAGTCAATGATTATCCAGATATTTGTTCAAATATTATTCTGGGTGTTTCTGAGAGAGTGATTATGGAAACAATTATCATTCAAATCAGTGCACTTAGTAAAGCAGCTTTCCATCCCTATTATGGATGGGCCTCATTCAGTCAACTGAGGCTTGGATAGAATAAGAAGACTGACCCTCCCTAAAATAAAGTTTTTCTGCCAGCTTGCCTTCAAGCTGCGACACTGACTTTTTTTTTTTTTGCTGGAACATATGGCTTTTCTTGGGCCTTGAGTCTTTGGACTGGATCTATAATACTGGCTCTTCTGGGTGTCTATCTTGCAAACTCATTCTATATATGTTGGGACATTTTAGCCACTGTAATTATTGTGTCAGCCAATTCCTTAAAATACATTTAATATGCATGCACACACACACAAACACACACACACGGTTGTGTTTCTCTAGAGAACTCTAACAAATATAGGAACATAGGAAATTGAGAAAAAAGTACAAAAATTATTTTTAAGAATTAAGTACAACCTTATCATGTAAACTTGATAAAAATAGTACAAAAAGAGTAATTACTTGACTTAATAATATCACCTCCGAATTGAAGGTAAAAAGACTAAATAAAATTTTAGAAAACCAAATTCAACAATTTCAAAACAGATTGACAGGGACCAGAGTATGAAAATCATTACAGTAATAGATTACAGCCCATAAAATCTGGTAATAATCCACAAGTCCATATTGACATAAGCAAACAAATAAATAAATAGCTTTACAAATCAAAGAGTCTATCAATCATCCTTAGAGTAAAATGCTAAGAAATATAAAATAAATTATAGATTGAGAAAAATCACTATTTGTTAACCATCACAATGACAATTAATTCAGACAAGATTCATTAATAGACATAAAAATCATTGAGTGAAAGTTTTGGGAGTAATGTGATATTTATCTAGTATCAAAAGTATCATCTTCTAAAGTGCTTATTAATTATAACAAATTAAACAGTAACTTTAAAGTGAAATCAGTAGGCAGATAAAATTTTAACCAAACAGTAGACATTAATAAGGGATGGTATATTACTCCTGCTATGACATACTGAAAAAATTATTATTACTTTTGTAGAATTGCCACTAGAAATGTATATTTCTCATTAGAAGCAATTATTAGAATTTTTCCAACTGAAGGACCTTCCAAAAATAAGTGGTCTGTGGTCTTCAACAATATCAAGGTAACTGAAGTCAAATACCAAGGAAATATTACAAATTATAGGTGACTGAAGTAATGTGTCAACTAAATGGAACATGTGATCCTGGTTTGGATGTTAAACCAGAAAAAGAAATTTAATAAAAAGACAAACATTTTTGAAACCATTGGAAAAAATGCTAATAAGATGAATAGATTAAAAAATAGTGCCTAGTTTTTTCTAATTTCCTAATTGTTACAACTGGATTGTGGCTATATAAGCAATTGCCCTTATTTTTAAGGAATATAAATTGATATAAATTAGATCAGATATGTAAGTTACTCCAAATAGAAATAATATCTATGAGAAATAATAAAGAAAACATAGTAAAATATTAGCATGTGGGAAATCAGTGTGAAGAAAATAGAGGGAATCTCTGTACTGTGTTTGAAATTTCTCTAAAAATATGAAATTATTTTAAAATAAAGTAGGGGTCCCTTTTAATAGAGATTTTAAAAGTCTATTTTATTAGTTGATTTAAAACGTGATTTATATCTTTCTGGTGTTGTATTTTATATTAGAGTATCTTACATTTCAGGTAGTATGGAGTAATTAACAGTGAAATATGGGATTCATATGGAATAAGCAGAAGTCCAATTTTAAAACTGAAATTTTATGACATCCATGATAGTTGAAAATACTGGCAACAAATCAACTGTAATTGATGTTTTTGTTAAAAAAATAAGTTATGTAAATCCCAGTGATGACAATTTAGGAGTTAAGTTGAAGTACAATATAGAAATAAAGATATAAAAGATACAAGCTACTCCCAGGGTTTTCACCGCTGGACATTTGTTTCTTCTCTGTGAATCTCATAAAGTGAAAAATGCTAAAAGACTGAGCACAAAGCAGCAATCTAGACTTTCATCTCACTGGGAGAGTGTGAAGAAAAACAAACTGTTTTTCCTCTGCTCTTACACTACAACAATCAACAAAGTAGACTTCAGTGATCAAACATGTGAGGACTTTTCACCATCAAGCAAGCAATTAATTTTTCAGGGGACACCAGCTGGGTATTTTCCAATCCAATTCAATTCTGCGTAGGGTGTCAGATACCACAGGTTGCAGCCTCAGTCCCACAAAGCTGCCAGGTACAAGTCCCAAGTCCAGGTAGGCTGAATTACTTTGCTAAAGTGGCTCACAGAACTCAGGGAAACACTTACTTACATTTATCAGTTTATTATATTTTAGAGGATACAAATAAACAGCCAGATGATGAGACACATAGCGTGAAGTCCTGAGCACAGCAGCTTCTCTTTTTGAGTTGGAGTATTCCTGGCATGTAGATGAGTTTTTATCCACCTTCCTGCAAGCTTCCAGAAGTTCAGCTGTTTAAAAGCTCCCTGTACCCTATTTTCTTTGGCCTTTTATGGAGAATTCAGCAGATATCGCATGACTGAAGCATGAATAATCACGTAGAAATGTAACCAGAAAAAAATAGGATATCATCTAACGCTAATTGACTGAGTAGGGAAAGCCAGAAAGGCCTGTCCTGATTCTTCGAGGCCTCTCTGTACAGCATTTTTTCCTCCCAGATATTGCTACAGGAGCTAAAGAAATGATTTGGGCAGGTAGTGAAGGCAACAGAATTCTTGGCAAAACTTCCCTTTGAACAAAAAGCAGCTACCCCAAATCATTTCTTTTCTAACAGAGCAGCCTAAAACGTTGAGTTGCAACCATAGATAAACAAGCTGGAAGCTTGCCACAGGGAAATGCCGGCAACTGTGCCAACAGAAAAGGGCTACCTTGATGACAGGCATATCCAATATGGGAGCTGCATCTTCCTTTTTTTTTTTTTTTTTCAGACAAAGTCTCGAGTCTTGCTCTGCTGCCCAGGCTGGAGTGCAGTGGACGATCTCGGTTCTTGGTTCACTGCAACCTCTGCCGCCTGCTTTCACCCTTTTGTTTCATTACCATGTTTACAGAAAAGTAATGGGCAACATGGCTCCGCTCTAGTAGAGGACCCTCCTGCATAATAAAAGATTAGGATGGGCACAGGCCAGAAATTCACACCAAATTCACACTTGGTCCAACCAATCCTTTGTGTCCTGTGTAAATCAGACACCTCTTCCTCACCAGGCATCTATAAAACCCTTGCAATTCATCACGGATCCAGCAACCCATTTTTCTGGGACACCTCTCTGCAGCAGAGAGCTCTTCTCATTCTTTTGTCTATTAAACTTCTGCTCTCAACTTCACTTTTTGTGTGTTCATGTCCTAGTTTTCTGTAGCCATGAAACAATGAACCTCAGGGATTAGTCCAGACAATGAGGCCAGTTCACTATGGGGTGAGACCCCTTCTGAAGTGAGGGTCTTATGACTCACAATCAGAGAAGGTAAATCAAATAATTCCTTTATGGCAAGTCCAAAAGGCAAGGGAAGATTAGAACGCTGCCTTGGAAAGAAAAAGGAGCAAGTAAAAGGAGAACAGGAGAAGTTAGGAGAGAAAGAGAGAGCCTGTGTTCTGAGGCCTGCTTCTGTGACTAAAGCACCCCAGCATTATAACTAAACACTGTCTTTCCCCTTTATTGCTCTGAAGCTGTCCTGAAGATGTTTCAGTTTCAGGAAACTGAAGGCAAGGGCCAAATGCATTAGCAAAAGCAAAAGATATGCTTATTGTTTTAGTCACTTAGCAAATACAGAGGACTACAGTAGCTGTAAGACTGGAAGTGTGGATGAGACAGAGGGGTGCTTCTGGAATGTTCCTCATGTTTCATATTTTAATCTCGGTGGTTGTTCTGTCGGCATATTTACTTTATAAAAATTAATTGAGTTGTATACTTAAGATTTGCTACTTGTGTACTTCAAGAGAAATATTAAAACAAATGAAACAAACTACTATTTCCCATATAGACTACTATAAAAAGCATTAGTGTGTTAAAGCTTAATAAAATTAATAAATGCTCTGTGACTAACATACACCAAGTTTACAGTATAATCTCTTAAATAGATATTTGATTATTAATAAAGATATAATATGCAAAAGTAGCCTTTCCACCAACATAGTAGAGAACAGGAGACAAATGATTGAAAAAAGGTATACCTCAAAGAATCAATTTATTTAGATAGACCTGTCAAATTATATATTTTTTTAAATGAGAAGGACAGGAATAAATACCAAAATCAAAAGATAGCTTGTGAATATTACATACTTCCTCAAATCAAATGTATACTGCCTTATCTTGGCTTTTGGCATGTATATAGTTTTTCAAATCTTAATTGACTTTTATATTAGCATTCTTACTGAGCACATATGGACATCCTACATCCCTTTAATATGGTTTGGTGAAGAAGTAATTTCAAATATCTAACAACAGCCAGGCATGGGCTTATCAGAATAGATACCAGCCATCACAAACTGACACATCCCAGCAGAAGTATCCTGGCTAAATAGCAGCCTGGCCAAATGTCATGCTAACATGCATGCAAAAATAAATATTGATCCTGTAATCTAAATCTAAAGATCACTAATATTACAATAATAACCTGAGGAATTATGAATTCCTCTTTAAAAAAATTAAAATAGGCTGGGCACAGTGGTTCTCAGCACTTTGGGAGGCCAAAGTGGGTGGATCACAAGGTCAAGAGATCGAGACCATCCTGGCCAACATGGTGAAACCCTGCCTCTACTAAAAATACAAAAAAAAAAAAATTAGCTGGGAGTGGTGGTGTGCGTCTGTAGTCCCAGCTACCCAGGAGGCTGAGGCAGGAGAATTGCTTGAACCCGGGAGTAGGAGGTTGCAGCAAGCTGAGATCAAGCCACTGCACTCCAGCCTGGCGCCTGGTGACAGAGCGAGGCTCTGTCTCAAAAAAAAAATTAAAATAGTGCTCCCATATGTAAATGTGTCATCTTTGAGCAACATTCAAAGATTTTAACCTAAGCATGTATTATATCAAATTTTGCCATAATAGATGACTAAAATAAGCCTTTTCATTTAAATTTAAGATAAGAAGAGTTTCCATTTGTATATTTTTATTTTAAGTGTTTTTATAACCCCCATATCATTCCTGTATTCTTCAATACAATATATTCAAGTGTTGAAAAGTTTCAGAAAAGTAAAATATCTTGGCATATATTATCTGAGCCTCTTACTTCAAATCATATTCTGCTTATTCAGGTAAATGGACTCACCTAATACAATGAATAAATAGTGACCACCACTTCAGTAATTCACAGTCTGTTTTGGGGCTCTGCCTCCATAATTGTGTGAGTCAATTCTCCTAAAAATATGCCTTCTCATCTATCTATTCATCTACCTACCTATCTATCTATCCTATTGGTTCTATCTCATTGGAGAATCCTAACTAATAAAGAAGTCAAAAAATGTTAAAATAGCTTGATATTGTATTGATTGATTCAAGCATTTAACAAGTATGTATTTATCACCTCCAAGCATGGTGTGAGATATGTCAGACTGGCCAATTAAAGAAACATGGAAGAGTTATTTTTCTTTCCAGTAGATTTCAAGTTAGATATTGAATTGCATTGCAGTAGGGTAATAACCTCAGGGCTAGAAATTTTTACCAATTAACTAATATAATAATATTTCTTTTTATTCTAGTAGGGTTGATGTGTAAAGGGATGCTGGACATCTCCCAAGAAGGCCCAGCTCTTGTTCTTTCACACTTGTGTTTCTCTGGATATTCTTTGTTATGTGGCTGGTTCACACACACTCCTTTCTGAGAAGGCACTGTTATTCATCATCTTCACCTCTCTTCTGTCCTGAAAAGGTTTCTTACAGACAGCCTGAGATAGCTCTGTTTCCTGAAATGTGATAAAAGCTCATTCTCTATCACAGGTTAAATAGTTATGGAATGGCATTGTTAGTATTAGTTTGGTGCAAAAGTCATTGCATTTTTTTTTGCCATTAAAAGCAGTAGCAAAAGGCTCAATGACTTTTGTGCCAACCTAATAAAAAACAGGGCTATTCAAGATTCTTATGTTTTTTTCACACAAAGTATAGAAAATTAGAAATTTCACTTTGCTTTGTTACTAGTCCTTAAAATATCTTTAGACCCCGAGAAAAATTTGCTTAGCGCTTCAGCCTAGTAAGATTTGGGGCTTATTTTATCTACTGTAGTATGATTTACATCTGTCTACAGTATGAATGTCCTGATATTTAATATTTTATGCCAGTCATTCTAATGAGTTTGTGCCAATTGGAAGTATATTGCAGCATACTATATTCCATCTGTCTAAAGATTCAGCAAAAAGATAAATAAGATGGATAAATAGATGACAGAAAAAAGATAGATATATTTTAATTAGAACACACACGTTTTTCATAAGAATTAAAGATCTACAATGTTTAAGCAAGAGAAAGAAAGCTGCATTTACTTTTTGTTTCAATTCCTGACTTTTTAAAGAGTAAAAATCTTTTTTTTTCCTTCAGAATGTAGTTCAATGCCAGAACCGTGATTAGAAAATGACAGCAGTAAAGTAAGAAAATTAAGTCTCTGAGGAACAGAATGGCAAAGATCTTTGATAATTAAAACCAAAACCTTTTCTAGTGGCCAATTCAAATCCAGCAGATTTTAGTAGAGGCCAAAAGTGCTTGGTTTGATGGATGTTCAATATAATTTGTGAAACGAAGACAAAGGATTGGGTCTTGAGTCTTCAGCGAATCCTTTCTTCAAATTTACAAGCCATTGGCAAACTCATTACCTTGCTCTAATGAAGTTGGCAAGGATTAAAATAGAAAAAGAGCGTTACCTACTGGATATAGAACAAAAGGAAATTGTTAGCAAAGTATTAGCTATTCCACTCCTAATTTTATTTTCCTCCAGGAGAAATCTGGCCTATTAACTTTGAAACTAAACTATCTTATGAGGACCATAATGTAACAGAACAAATGCTACCCCCGACATCACCCCAGGTATTATGTCACTATTAATATAAGCACTTTATTCCCAATCTCACAGCTGGTTATTAATTCCAAAGGTTAGAAATGCCATTGGTATAATTTTAGTCAAGATAGTGTTGAAGTTGATGATTTGAAGCCTTCCCTTGGCTCCACACTCATAGCAATGAGAGAAAAAAATAAAATAATGAGAGATACATTACAATAAACTATAATTAAAAGGAATAGCCTTTCTCTTGAACAAGAACAAAAGAAGGAAACAATGAACAAAACAAAAATGCTGATCAAGAAGGATGACATATATTTTATTGATTCTTGTTTCAGAAGCAGCTAAGGAAACTGGGAGGTTGGCTCATATGAGTAATAGAAAAAAAGATGTAACAGATCTTTTATTTATTACGTTTTTAATTCAGGATCCTCTTTGTTTTTGTAAGTGAATTAATTTAAAAATTTGTTACAGAACATTGATGCTAAGCCTTATACATGAAAGAAAGCCAGATAACACAATTACAGATCAGGGGCCTGGATTTCAACCAAGATTGGATTACTTCTCTGATTTCTCTGCTATAATCATTTACAAGATATTATGAGATGCCATTATAAGACCCAGCAATAGTAGACAGAGCCCACCAATGCCAGATAAGAGAAAACTGCCAAAATTTTAGGAAGTGTGAAATCCCAGCAACCATTCATGAGAAACGAAGGTGGGGGAAGAAAGAGAAAGACAAACAGACAAATATATATAGAGAGAAATCACAGCTCAAATAAAGAAAACATCACGAAGAAGACTGCCTAATACATTTCAAACGTAAGAATTATATTCAGTACTCTCAAAATTAAGAAACTAAAATAATCAAATGGGACTTGAATATAAATGTAAAATGATACAGCAAAAAGTCAAATAATAGAATATTTTCATAAAATAGAGTAGTTTTAATAAAAACAGATTAAAATAAATAAAAGATATCCTTACATGAGCAGGGAAGATCACTAATCCAAATCTAATTTTTTAAAAGACATAGGCGTAAAAAATTAGAAATACAAACATGGCTGGCTGGAAACCAACACTGTCCTAAAGTGGATTGAATAATTAGCTTATAGTGGCCTGGACTGGGGGATGCCAGCATTGGTGGAAAGGGGGCATTGATATCCCAATTTTTCTTCTAAAAAGGATACTAGATAGGTTACTACTAGGTATTCTTTCTTTGACACTTAGTAAATCTGTTAACATAATAATCATTCACTATTGAAATGGTTTTAAGAAAGCAAAGTAAGGATAAAGCAAATAGAGCCATTTCAGATAGAAAAGATGTAAGTACTTAGCATAATAGTAACATCAATACATTCTCAAATTAGTGTAGCAAATTATATTTAAAGGAAAATTCACTCTTCAGCTATATGGTCTCTTTGATCAGATGAAGATTCAATAAAGAGTTCAAAAAACACCCGAAGTGTTTGTCTTACATGAAAGATGTATTTCCATTATACATTCCAATTGAAAAACAAATGAAAAAAAAGAGAGGCATTTCGAAATCAATGTGGTGGATATATTTATAAGTGGATATACAATGAAGATTCAAAATGAGCAAAAATTGAAGTACGAGAGAAGAAAGAAAGGAAATGAGAATTGCAGGGAACAATAAAAGCATTCTGTCTTGAAATATTGTTTAATGTAGTAACAATTAGCTTAGCAATAAAATATTTTGTAAATGTATTAGTTTGCACTTAAAAATAGGAAAACATGTCATTAAATATTGATTTTTTTCCTTGTCATTTAACAGAAAGAAAATAGTACCCCTTTTAACTAGGAGCTCATTCATTTCAGTGATGGCTTTAATGATAGTTAATCATGATAACAGCAGCGGCTGATGTAACCGCTCTGATTAGTCCAGGCTTGTTTTTGTGTATATTTAAAGCAAAAGACAGGTTTTTCTGGAGACTTCAATTCTTTCTGCTGTGGTTCATCCCCTAAATTAAAATGCAACATTTGAAACACACAGTTAAGCTTTTGCATTCTGTAATGCATACCTACTTATCAAAGGATATAGCCTTTCAGTGTGTGAAATACATTGTTGTGAGCCAGAAAGACATATGATTATTGGTGAATTATAAGATTTCTCAAAAAATCTACTTTTACCAACATAATCCTGTGTGCTTCTAACTTCTCACCAAATACAGAAAATTGATGGCAGAAGAGGTGAGGGAGGGGATATAAAATGGGGGATAAGAAAGTATTGTCTCTAATTAGTTATGTCTATATGGTGATTGCCTTTCTTAATGTTTTCCATCAACTCAAAACAAAAACAAGACTGAATAATCAGCCATTTTAAAGAGAAAACTTTAAAAATATAGAATATCTAAATAATTAAAAGATACAAAACCCCAGTAATCAGTAGAAGCTACATGTCTATTAAAGCTGTTTCCATATATGCTAAAAATAAGTAGTTTCTACTTATAAATTGTTTTATTTTATTTTATTTTTTGAGACAGAGTCTGAAAGAGTCTCACAGTGGCATGATCTGGGATCACTGCAACCACTGCCTCCTGGGTTCAAGTGACACTGGTACCTCAGCATTCTGAGTAGCTGGGACTACAGACCCAGGCCACCACAACAGGCTAATTTTGTGAATTTAGTAGAGATGGGATTTCACCATGTTGTCCAGGCTTGTCTCAAACTGCTGGACTCAAGTGATCTGCCTGCCTCAGCCTCCCAAAGTGCTGGGGTTACAGGCATGAGCCACCACTCCCAGCCTTGTCTATCTTTTTTCTATTAAAAAAATTGACTTTATTTATGATTTCAGTGCAGAGATTTTAAAGCTATATTTGCATAGTTACTTCCCCAAATTATATCTTCATAAAGGGCATCGGAAACCTGAAATACCCTGTGACTAGTACATTTGATTTTTACATGGTTATCTATAGTTTAGAATATAAGAGAAAACACAAAGATCATTTATCATTGAAGCATAGAATATCTGTAAATATTTTACTTCTATGGTATAAATTCTCATTATGTGAACAACTAATATTACTTCTGTATTAAATTTTCTTCTTACAATTTTTTTTCTCTCCCCTATGCCCAATGAAACTAAAATGGACAATCTGCCTCTGGATGCCCTCTTCTCACTAGCATGAGTGACTGAATTTATAGTAACAGAGAGTCTCATTTTACCTCTATGATGAGTATTAGGAAACTATCACATGAAAACATAAATAGAGGAGTTATGTACAACCAGAGATAAATTAATTAATTAAAGCTGTTCTTGATATTTGGCGTATTTTTGAAAATCAATCTCTTCAAAATAACTTCTCTGTTTTCACACCAATTCTGTCTTGAAAAATCTCTGTTTGTGCCAGAACTGTAGCATAACTAGAATGTTCTCATCTATTTCACATATGGTTAGAGTTAAGAGAGTTTTTAAAGTCTTTGAGAGGAAAATGTGGCTAAATGCTAGGATGCCACTTTTAGTTCCTAGGAACGTGTGTAAACAAATTTCTGAATTTTTTTTTAAATTTCCATTCTTCCTTCTGCCAATATTTCAGCAAATATTTTACTTTGGCTTCGAACTATGAATTAGCTATCCAAGTAACTTATACCTGGAAAACAAAGTACTTTATCTTAAATAAAATACTAGACAGTGTGTTTGATTCTGATGAATAAATGTGATCTATTGCCATTACATACATTTCCAGATGATTTTGGCAGTAATAACAATGCTCAACATATTCTTAACCACAGTCAATCAAAAGATAGTTTCTTTATACTTAAAAACATATTAAAATATTTTGACCTTATTTTGTATTCTCCCATATATTTAAAATTTCCCTATCAGCTCGTAAAATGCAATATAAAATTATGGCACCCCTGTTTTAATTTCTTATTCTGTATAATATTATGCATTTGATGTCTGTGACTCTGTGCTCTGATGGCAAATGTTATTTCATATGTGCAATATATTTTTGAGAACAAATACCAAAATATCTACCATTAGGAAGATTAAAATAAAGGTAGCAGAAAAGCTTGAAAAACATGAAAGAAACCTTCACATATACAAACAGTTCAAGAGTGAATAAAAATATAGAAAAAAAAAGGATTGGTATTAAATTTATAATACGTGAGAATATTGTGAATATTATGTAAAATATGCCTAAAACAACATCATTCATCAAGTAATATAAGAAATAGATGAAATCTAATTTCATATTGGGGCAGTAAAGTAGTTTCATAAACATGAAGAGTTGAGATAAAACTCAGACATGAAGAGGAAAGATGTGGGCCAAATGAAAAGCTTCGGAACACAGTCAAGATAAAGATGTCTGTGAGTGAGGGTGGAGGGGCTACAAAAAGAATGGAGCCAGAAGGTGAACAGCTTTGATGGCCACAGTTAGCAGCTAGTATTTGATCCTAGTGCCATTGGGAAGCACTAAAAGCCTGAGTGAAGAAATACTTGTTTAAAGCCACTAGAATTGAAAGGGGTTTAGATGTTGGAGAGAGAATATTTTAGATTGGTCATGTTTGAACTGATCAGGAGCAGGAGCCAGGGTTTAGAAGTGGAAGTAAAATAGTAATTTAGAACAAAAATCAAAATATAAATATTTTACATATACATATGAATATAGGCAATATATTAATATATATGAGTGTATATATATTTTGTAACACTTTGCTTTTTGTGCTTTACAGATATTGCACTTTTTTTTTAACCAATTCAAGGTTTGCATCAAGTAAGTCTACCAGTGCTATTTTTCCAACAGTATGTGGACACTGTCTTCTTGTTACATTTTGGTAATTTTCACAATATTTCAGTCTTTTTTATTATTATAATTGTTGTGTGGATTTGCAATCAGTGATTTTGATATTACTATCTACATTGTTTTTGGTTGCCAAAAACCATGACCATATAATAGTGCAAACCTAATCAATAAATGTGCTCCACTGACTGGCCATTTCCCACACCTCTCTACTTCTCCTTGGGCCTCCCTATTTTTGAGACACAACAATATTGAAATCTGCCCTGTTAATAACTTTACAATGCCCTGCAAGTGTTCAACTGCAAGGAAGAGCCACTTGTCTTTCACTTTAAATCAGAAGCTTGAAATGATTACACTTAGAGAGGAAAGCATTTTAGAAGTGGAGATGGGCTGAAAGCTAGGCATCTTGCACCAGTTTGACAAAATGTAAATACAAAGGAAAAGTACTTGAAGGGAATTAGAAGTGCTACTCCAGTAAACACACAAATGATAAGAAAGTGAAGCAGCCTTATTGCTGTTAAGGAGAAAGTGGTTTGGATTGAACATCAAATCAGCCACAACATTCCCTTAAGCCAAAGCCCAATCAGGGCAAAGTCCTAACTCCCTTCATTTCTGTGAAGGCTGAGAGAGGTGAGCAAACTTCAGAAGAAGAGTTTGAAGCTAACAGAGGATGGTTTGTGGGGTTTAAGGAAAGAAGCTATCTAAAGAACATAAAAGTGCAAGGTGAAGCAGCAAGTGCTGTTGTAGAAGCTGGAACAACTCAGTCAGAAGATCAGCTAAGGTAAGTAATGAAGGCAGCTACACTATACCACGTATTTTCAGTGTAGACAAAACAGACTTGTAATGGAAGAAGATGGTATCTAGAACTTTGATACCTAAAAAGAAGTCAATGCTTGGCTTCATAAATTCAATGGACAGGCTGACTCTCTCACTAGGAGCTAATCTAGCTGATGACTTTATGTTGAAGCCAGTACTCATTTACCATTTCTAAAATCCTAAGACCCTTAAGTATTGTGATTAATTTACTCTGCCTATGGGCTATAAATGGAACAACAAAGTCTGGGTAATATCACATCTATTTACAGCATAGTTTACTGAATATTTGAAACCCTTCATTGAGAACAATGCCTCAGAAAATAGATTCCTTTCAAAGCATTACTTCTCATTGACAATCTACCTTGACACCTAAGAGCTCTGATGGAGATGTACCAAGAGATTAATCTTTGCTAACACAATATGAACTCTGCATTCAAGAATCGTTTTAATATTTAAGTTTTACTGTTTAATGAATACATGCTATAGTGCTGTATGTGTCATAGATAGTGATTTCTCTAATGGACCTGAGTAAGATAAAAGGAAAACTTTCTGAAAAATATTCACCATTCTAGATGCCACAAGAACATTTGGAATTCATGGTAGTAAATCAAAATATCAATATTAACAATCGTACAGAAGAAGTTGATTCTAACTCTCATGGATGACTTTGAGAGGTTCCCAACTTCAATGGAGAAAGTAACTGCCGATGTGATAGAAATAGCAAGAGAACTAGAATGAGAAGTGCAACCTAAAGGTATGGCTGAATTTCTTCAATCTCATAATCAAATTTATACAGAGCTGATTATTATGGATGAACAAAACAAGTGGCTTCTTGATATGTAATATACTCCTGGTGAAAATGCTGTGAAGATCATTGAAATTACAACAGATATTTGGTATATCACATAAACAGTTGATAAAGCAATGACAGGATTTGAGAAGATTGACTCCAATTAAGAAGTTTTAATATTGGTAAAATGCTCTTAAACAGCATTGTATGGTACAGAGAAATGTTTCATGGAGGAATAATCAGCCAACGTGGCAAGGTTCATTGTTATCTTATTTTAAGAAATTACCACACAACTCCAGCCTTCGACAACCACCACCCCAATTGGTCAGCAGCCATCAGCATTGAGACAAGACTCTACACTGTAAGAGATTAGAACTCATTGAAGGCTCAGATGACCATTAACATTTTTTAACAATAAAGTACTCTTTAATTAATGTATGTACATTTTTAGACATAATGCTATTGCACACTTTACAAACGACAGCATTGTGTAAAGATAACTTTTATATGCACTGGGAAGTCAAAACTTTGTGCAACTTGCTTTGCGGAAATATTAGCTTCATTCTGGTAGTCAGAACTGAACCCACAATATCTTCAAGGTATGCCTGTAATTAAAAGAAATCCTGAACAACATTTTATGGAGTAAAAATAAATAAATAAAAAGAACATCAGATTTTAAGTTATATACATTGTTACATATGCATGTATATTGCTACTTACAATAGTTATGCAAGGCTGAATGTTGTAGGAAAGAAATGAATGGGACTTTTTTTTTGCTGTTCCTAATAATGAGCCCCAATTCTTTCCTTTAATATTTCTTTTAATTTATACAAATTAATTAGTATTTCTCAATCTGAGTGATCTGATCTGTTAAACATGAATGATACTATTGTTGATACTACATGTATTAATGTGTTATTGTAAGATACTGAGAATTGAATTTAATATTTTCTAAATAAAAAATAATATTATAAATGTTAACAATTGCTTAAAAGACTTTTAAAGTCAGGTGAACATCAGTAAGAAACTAGGAGATGGTGTGGGAAATTAGCAAATTTTAAAAATGCTTTGAAGAAAAAGAAAGTCCATAATTTCATACCTTTAATAAATATTCTCCTGATTATGTTCATTTTAATATTTTGTTTTTTTCTCTCATGTTTTAAAGAGCTAGAAAATAATCATTTCGTTTAATATAGTAAGATATATATTTTAGAAGGCCCTGACTTTTTGTACTAAGTCGCAGTTTGGTATGAGCAAATGAACTGCATTCTACTTTATATGCCTGTGGGTTATTGGCTTAATGGGCTTATTTCCATACCATTATAATCATCAGCTTATAATGAACCAGTCTATAATGAACCCGAATGAGAGAGCAAACACATAGTTTTGCATGGGTGCATTTATCTTAATCATTAAATTGTTATGACTAGATCATTTAACATGGATGTATTTTCTGCCTCAACCTTAATTGAGGGAAAATGATTCTGGAGCATTTAATTATGTAGTAGGTAGGTATGTAATGGAAAGATTTGACTGGGAAGATTTGACTACAAAGTCTTCCCTAAATGTCATGACACCGAGAGTCAATTAGGGACCCCATAGTTATCATAGCCCTTCTTTTGTCCTTAATTTGGAACAATCAGAAACTCAATTTCAGGATGCAAATGTGTGTTTGTATTGTATGAAATGATTAGATAGTGATCCTGAAATCTTTCAACCAAATGAAAGGATTTTTTATGGCAAAATATAAAGAACAGACTCCACAAAGAAAAAAATATTAATAAGGTAATTGACTTGAGATTATGAACTTAAGGATACAGAAGACATGATACTGTCATTAAACCTGAAGCAAACAGTAATCTACAGATACAACAGAACGCTAAAATAACATCTATAATTAGATGGTAAATGCTTACGTTTAAGCTAATTATAAAGTGCTACTTTTTGGCATGTGGACAAAATTTTAAACTTAACTATTCTTCTTGTGAAGGGAATACTTTATATTGTGACTTCCCATAACAAAGTTCATAACCTGACATAAAATAAGAGCTTATAAAATGTTCAATAATTTGAAATTAAATTGATTTTGTATGTTTTCAAAATTTATCCAAGATATGAAGACATTATAGAAAAAGAATTCCACTCAGGTTCTTATTATATTAGCAGTAACTCAACCTTCCAACTAAAGCCCCACCAAATTCAGATTTCAATGAATTTAGTTTTAATATTATTTTGCTACCAAAGCAAGGAATGACCATAGTTATAAGAATATATGTTTTTAGTAGAGATGGAGTTTTACCACATTGGTCAGAATGGTCTCGAACTCCTGATCTCAGGTGATCCACACACTTTGGCCTCCCAAAGTGCTGGGATTATAGGCATGAGCTACTGCACCCAGCCGACTGACACAATTTTTTAAAGTAATACATAAAATAAGGGTATAGCTTATGACTGATGACATCTTAAATTTAGTGGCATACAACAGTGGCTGAATTGGCATTGCAGATGTCACAGCAAAGATATAAGGCTGCATTAGAAAGGCAGGGACCCTGTGTGTTTACTATAATCCAGATGCATAGCCTAAAAAGATTAAATGGAACATGAATGACTTTGGTGGTTCTAATGTATTAGACACTGACATAGAGGATGAGGTGATTCCAAAATAGAGTTAGATCTCTAAAATAGGTGAATATGGTCTGTGAAGCTTCAGAGGTCAGTCAAAAGACACATTTCCAACATTGAAGAAATTGCAGATGAGAGAAACTGGGTGGTTTCTACCTGGTAATGTTCTTGATTTTCTTTTCTTAAATTACAAAATTGTATGTTCTGTTGTTGGATGAAATTTCACAGTAAACAAGGACTGAACAGCAGCACATGGTCTTCTTGAAAAAATCAAATCAAATCAAATCATACAGTACATGGCTTGGCATGCAAGTATTAGTTGACTTTAGATCTCCTCTCTGTCCTTGGCAGGATCTTGTGTTCAGTTCTGAGAGATCCACAGAGGTGGAGGATCACTGAAGTATCAGCAAAAGTATCTTGATATCTGCTACTTCATAAAGCATCAATGCCAGATTTTAGCAACAGCAATAACAAACATAAGAGATTTTGTTGTTGTTTTTCTTTCTTGCACTTGCTCCTCTCTCTCAGTTCACCCTTGGAGAAACTGAAAAGAAAACTACTGCTGGAAGATGAGCTGGGATTTAGAACAAGAAATAAATCATCACACATCCTCTCCACATTTGCCATGGCAGGACTCAAAGTCTAAGGTATATCCATGTTTTGAACTGAGTAAGAGTTCACATATTAGTTTAGATTTTCTTTTAACTAAAATAAGTTAAAAGAAATAAAAAATTGTCTGTATGATTTTTCCCAAGATTTTATCCAGGAATAAGAAATAATTTACAGTTTTCTTGTGGGTTATGAGGCGATAAAATATAAATGCATTATGTATCATCACACACAGTCCAGCAAGTACAAATTAAGTGGCAAATACATGTTCAAGAGAAGAGAATTCTCAATGTAGGTAACAAGAAGGGCAAAGCTTTGGAGGTGGAAATTAACTTGACATTTCTAGAAATGGAAAGAGCATTTTAAACAATATATCATATAGTCAAATGTAAAACTATCAAATATATACACATGTGAATTATAAATAAGTATATGAATAGAATATGCATTGAAGGAGACTTTTTTGAGACAGTGTCATTTGAGCTGGGTCATGTAGAAAGAGAACATTGAGTGCATAAAAGACCTTCCAACAGGAAGAGAAAATGTGTAAAGGTGAAGCAATGTAACATGTTTGACAAATGTGAGCAGGAGTATGAATTAGGAAAGGAAAGATAGGATATTAAAAGATACAGCTGGAAAATAGATTGAGACTATACAAAAAAGATTTTATATTCCATAATAAAAATATTAGATTTCAGCTTCATATGACGTATTCTAGAATAATAAGAATGAGATTTCAGAACTAGAAAAATAACTCACAACCCCTCACCGAAAAATAAAAATACAAAGGGACCCCACAAAAGTCTATGGTTTAAATTTTTATTTCTGCTGTAACAAATTAGCAGGAACTTAATGGCTTAACACACAATTGTCTTATAGTTCTGAATGTCAAAAATATTAAATGTGTCTCAATGGGTGAAAAAAAGCTGTTAGCAATATTTCTAGAGGTTCAGGGTGAGAATATCTATTTTCTTGTCTTTTCCAGGTTCAAGAGGCTGTCCGCATTTGTTGACCTATTGACTCCTTCATCCAATGTCAGAGACAACAGCTGGTCAAATCTTATGCATGATGCTATCTTTCTGATGTTAATTTTGTGTTTCTCTCTTCCCTGTCTGATGAACTGTGTTTCTAAATTGAACCAACCTGGATATTCCAAACTAAATAGGGTCTTTTAAGGTTTAACTGAATGGCAATCTTATTTCCCCCTGTTATCATAATTTAGATGATAACATTTCATACCATAATGTAATCACAGTGTCTGGTAATTACAATTTATACATATTTGCAGGGCCAATATTCTGCTTACCACACTCTTAAAAAAAAAAAGAAAGAAAGAAAATCTCTGCACTTAGCTACCATGGAATAAATAACAACAGTAGTCAATAATACCAATAATTGATAGAGACCTTTTTCCCCTGATGGGGAAATAGAGACCAATGATAGAGACCTTTTTCCCCTGATGGGGAAATAGAGACCAATGATAGAGACCTTTTTCCCCTGATGGGGAAATAGAGACCAATGATAGAGACCTTTTTCCCCTGATGGTCAATGAGTTGGTCATTTTATTAGTCTTGAGCATCATTAACTAGAAATCTGAGTCCATTAGTCATGTGTGGGGCAATGAAGGAGTTACATGATCTGTGACCGAGAAAGAGGATCTCCCTTGGTAACATCCAACTTATAAATGAGAAGATAAGCTATTTTTAATTTCTGGTCATGGCTGTTAAGAACTAAGCCTAAAATAGGTGCTAACCAGTTTCAGTGGCATGTTTCTAACTGTCACTAAAAAGTCAAACCAAATACAAAACAATGGGAAACTTAGCTTAAAAATTCTAATTAAATAGGGATACTATTGACCTTACTGTGGTTAATTCATATGAGTTCTCCTTTTAATAATTATACTAGTTAAGGTTTTACTTCTAGTGGAAGAAGCTTGGAAAATAAATACATAAATTATTAATATTTTTGAAAGTTTTTTGTCCCTACATTTTGAGACAATGAAAATAGCTGTACTGATAGATGGATTTTTAACTTGGTTCACAGTTTGAAATGCAATCTGTGGTTATGGCTGTCCATTAGATGCCAACTTGGCTTCAAACTACCAGAGAGGAAATCAAAATAAGACTGAGAATATCTCTTTTATTTCTTATCATTCTTATTATCTTGCTCCCCACACAAATGTTAAAAATAATACATTTTTTAGAATATCACAAAACTAGCATAAGTAATGATTCAGTTTCACAATGCAAGCATTACATTATCCATTTATGTCTTACTGCACATTTTCAAAAATGAAAGAATCAAACAAAAGACAGCAGGGGATTATATGATGAACAACAAATGTAAGTTTCTTTCTCTAAGGACATTAATTCATAATGCACAAAATTACACTACAAAGGTAAGAAATTGTTAAATTTTAAATGCCCCAGGTATTTCTTTAATTATAACTGTCTATTCATGATTTATTTATAAACCATAAATTAAATATGCTTCCAAAGTAAAAAAATAATAATAAATACATGGACCCCAACAAATGCAAAAGCAAATGACTTTCTCCATTTGGAAGAGCCAATAAATGGCATTTTTTAGGAGTGTAAAAAGTGATCTTTTATGCTGCTAAATGTCATCATCATGAACGTCCCATAAATCATATTAAACAACCACTTGCACTTAAGAGCAATATGAACTTAATTTATAATTCAAAGAACAATGATTGAAATAATTTTACTTCAGAAGCTTAGACCCTGTATTCAAGATGATAAATTTATAAATTTATGAGTAATCAACATAGCCTCCCGCCCTCTCTTTCCCTTTCTCTGCCATTAATTAGACTGTGTTTAAATAGACTTGGAAGAATCTCACAGCATGACTTTGGCAGAATTCTTTTTTCCTCAGAAAAAAATAGATATTATTTTGGAAAACAAATACTGAAGCTGTCTCTCTAAAATAGAGTTCCCAGAATTTCAGCTTCAATCACTTAGGAGATGTGAATACAGATCTTTGACTCCACGGGAATCCTGAGACCTCTTGGTTCTACTTTTCTACATTTGACTCAGTCTTGGCGTTAACATTTAAAAACCCAAACAGGATTATACATAAGCTGGTACTACTTTTTTCTTCTCCATGATTAACCTATCATGACTCTTGACCTTATTTTTCTTCTCTTCTATTTCTAAAAGTTTCATTAGATAAAAATCTCTGACTTCAGTTTTCTCAATGTGCAATATCCTTATAACCTCAGGGAATTTGGAGATTTTAATTAGCATAAGGTAGCCATCCTTGTAAAGGTAGTCCTAAAGTGATTACTAAATTAAAAACTCAGTAAAATAATATTTTGCGTTTATAGACAGCAATTGCCAAATGCTTTTACAATTGTTAGTTTACCCTTTTCTAGGAAATAGGTACTATTGGTAAATAAAAGCATTGACACTGGAAAGATGAAATAAATGAATCTCATAGAAAGATCTAGTAGCACAACAGAATGACCATACTTGGCAATAATTTATTTCCCAATTCAAAATAACTAAAAGAGTGGAATTGAAATGCTTTTAACATACACAAAAAAGGATAAATTATTGAGGTGATGGATATCTCAGTTACCCTAATTTGATCGTTATACATTATATGCTTGTATAAAAACATCACAAGTACCTTATAAAATGTGTAACTATTAAATACTCATAATTAAAACAAATTTTAAAATCAGTAAGTTTTCTAAACTATCCAAAATACAGTAAACCAATCCAAGATGAGAACTCAATTCTCCAGATGTAAATCCCAATCAAGCACAATTTATTCCATTCAACTGCCCCCAAGAAGAAGGAGAAACACTCAAGTTCAGGCTCTTCCACGTTACAGCTTTCTCTTTTTCCTAAAAGTCAGCACTGCTCCTGTATCATATAGGGGTTTCAACATACCCTAGCTCTTTCCAGTTTTTTTTTCCCTCACTGATATTTCTCCACTAAATCTCTAATTCATCAAACCTTGTCTTATAAACCATTTCTCAGGAAAAATTCAACTAACGTAATCTCCTTCCAATAACAACTTCAGAAGACTATCAGTTGCACTGTTCCTTCCAGTTAATTAAATATGTTACATTGTATGAATAAATCATATCAATAACCAACAAAATGCATACAAGCACAGTGTCAATTATAAATTTTCTTTAAGAATTAAACCCCCATATCACTATTAGCAGAAATGTAATTTGTATAAAGATTCTATTGTGCACAGGAAATATATCAAACTATTTATTTCAAATCCATAATACTATAATTCCACTTTCATGAATTTATGTTAATAAAATGGCAAAAATAGAATTACAAAGATGACTGTAGTCATTATTTTTAACGAGAAAACATTGGCGTCACACAGTTTGTATAGAATACTTAAAAGAAAATGCTAGTCAAATATTGGTAAATAAAAAAGGCAATGCAATCACCATATTTCTACATTAAAAATATATGTGTATGTGCTTAAAATTAAGGAAATAATGGTAAAACAAAATCTAATTCACCTTTTTGGTAAAAAAAAAATTCATGGATCTAGTACTGTTCTTCTCTATATCTGTGTGTTTTTTATAGTAAATATGCATTAATACATGAAGAACCTGCATATGGCATAAAAAAATAAAAGCACATACATATTATTACCATATAAGAGAAATTGAAAAAAGAGAAAAACAAGGTATTCTTCACCACTCACACCTTCACTTTTCAGAGTTGGAATATGGACTCAAACTATTTTTTTTTTAAAATGTTGTAAATTACTTGCGAATATATATTTTCTGACATTTAGGAAAACTGAACAATTGGTATTCACATCTGTGAAGTAACTGATTTCCCAGTTCTGATATATAATCAATCACACAATGGTTATACATCCATTAAATCCACAGAGCCCAACATGCATACTAGCATGGATACTCAGTGCATGCTTCCAAAAGCTTCAAATGAATTGTGCTATCTTTCACAAAACTAAAAGTTCTCATGCATTTTTAATGTTTAAAAATATCCTTCTTTGTTCTTCTTACAAGTTTTGTTAAATAAAAATATTCTTTGGATATGTGACTCATTTTTTCCTGCATAGAGATCAATGTCTGAATAATTTTTTATTCATTTATTTACTTAACAAATATGTTACCTAATTTATTTTATTGATCACTGTGCTAGAGTATATGAATAAAGATTAATCATTATCATGCTTTTCACAGAGATTATAGAGTCATTCAAAAATAAATATTTATGAATGTTTTTATTTTGTACCAGAATCTGTGCTAGATGCTGGGAGTGAAGTAGCAAATTAGAGAGAAACCAGAAAAGTGGTCCTATGAAGTTCAGAGATGAAGTGTGTAAATTATACATGTGAATGACTGATAGAAACATGAGGGCTTTAACACCATAGGAGTTGAGAAAGCAGAGAGGTTGTCTCATGGCATAAATAACATTTAAGTTGACCTTAGAAACCATTTTCTGTACCCTCTAGAGCATTATATGCATTCTTCTATCAGAGCACTCAACATCCTATGATGTAATTATCCATCATTTTCATAAATGGAGGCTGCTCTGATTATAAATTACTCCTGTCATCTCTGCACTTGTATTGATTAGTTTCTCATTTCTCCACCCCTCAACAGATTTTGAAGAGTAGAGATTGCCTTCTGTATTATTCTAAGTACTGATAGTAAACTCCTCAGTATGATTTTTTTTCTCTGAATATGATTTCACTTCACGTTAATCTGAACCTTGATGCTCCCTCTTTTGGCATCAGACTTAAAATAAAGACAGAATTTCTCTTATTAGCAATGAGTCCCAGTGCTAAAAATTGACATTGGTAAACTAGCTTTTCTTCAATTGTTCCAAAATCTTTAATTTATGTTTATTTGAGAGAAATCTTCAACATCAAGCAATGTCACACTCGACTAACTCATTTGGGATCTTCAGATGTAGATTTTGGTCCTAATAGAGAGCTCTAAGCAAATGACTCTTTCACCTTTTATCACACTTTTCTTGACTCCATTGTCTATTTGGCTGGGTTGGGAACTTTTCATCATAATTAGTTCTTTCTTCAAGCCCTCAACTCCCTTTGTTACATTGTCCTTCTTCCTGTCTTCCTGGAAAAAGAAAATCTCAACCTGAAAGATTGGCCTTGTCCAAGTTTTTTTAAATATGTGAAAATTGTTAAAGAAAATCACAATATGAATAGTGGGATTCATGCTCTTCACTTTTGAATAGGCTTTCACCAATGCCTCAGAATAATAACATTTTTTTCTGAGTCATCTTTCCCCTGCTATGTTCTTTCCCCTCCTTTCTCAAATTTCTCTCTCCTGTCCTTTCAATTTTTAAAGAGAAAACAAAAAGCCTTATTTTAGTAGGGTGGGAAGAGAAGTGAAAAGTATCTTCTTGTCTGCTTCTCTCAAGTACTGATCTAGCAAGTGATTTTTAATGTAATTCTCATTAAGTTTTGGATTAAGCTTATGTGAGCCTCATGACAGAGGTTCCTAGTCATTCAGCTTATTTTTCTTATTTCATCTCTTTTAATTTGTTAGTATTTTTCTAGTTTCTTGAAGTAATAACTCAGATCATTAATTTCCAGCTTTTTCTCTCTAACCATTTTCTTTATTATTTCAAGTGGACTCACCTCTTTTATGTTTCTTCACCTTTCCTTTTTTTATTTTCAGGGGCTAATAATTATATTATTTTCTTTTTACTCTGTTACCTCTTTACTTCTATATTCTTGTATTGGTTTCCCTAGATAATAATTTATTTTATGGAATGACAGTTTGATACAAGATTTAGTTATTTAAATATTATTGTTATTGCATTATTTTTACATCTCTTACATGTGAAAATTGTTTTGTATCTTTCCCTCTTATTTTTGTTTGCATACTTTCAATTAGCTGGCTTTCTTTGTCCATTCATGTTTCTGATTTTATGGGCCATGCTGCCAAAACCCACAAAATTGACAAAACATGGCCTTATACTAGGTAGAGTTTGAAGACAGAACTGACAGATATTGCTGATGAATTGGATGTGAATGTTCCATGGAGATCTCTGCATGGTAAAAATACTGTTAGTTATAAACTGAAAAATTATGTGGAATATGAAATGTTAAAAAATATATTCAATGACACTTGTTAAAGTTCAATAAGGAAGACTTGATTCAGTACCATTGGAATAGGCATAGGGACAACTGCAGTGGGGTCTGGCAGTGGAGAAGAGAGACAGGACTTAACTCAGAATACAGCTTGAGCAAGAGGGAATTTGTAGCCAACAGGCAGGGTGGTGGGGGTTGGGAGAGTCAATGGATAAAACATTACTAAGAGGAGACATCATCAGTAAGGGATATTCAGGCTAAACTGACCTAATAAGATTTTTGCTGGAGACAGGCTAGGGTGTTCAGACATTATCCAGGAGATGGTGTATGAGGAGCCTGATCAGATATTGAAGATGATCAGATCTTGAAGATGGGTGTGTCTTGCCATACAGATTTAGCAGGATTCTTTGCTAAAGCTTGATTTTACAAGGATATGCACAAATGAGCCTAGCAGAACATTCAGAGGCCTAATGTTTGGCTGCCTATCAGGAGGATCCTGAATAAAGTCTTCCTTGCTATGTTTTAGCAAATATCACGGAATAAATTCTCTTCAATACAAACAGCATAGTTAAATCAACAACATATATACAGTAAAGTATGTCATTATTATGCAGTAATAAAACTAATGGTGGATATCATTTGAGAATACTGGCACATTATTTCTATAAGAATTAACACAAATCTTTATTAAAACATTGATGTCCTTTTGATGCTATGAGGCATTCTTCCTATTAGACTTGACATATAATTAATTTTAAGTATTAAATAGTGCCTTTTATTAAAACTGGTAAATGAGATCAACTCATAATTAAAAGTCTATTCAGTGATAAATATTAATTTGTATTATTGTTAAAATTACAGTTTTTATCCCCACACAAAACTCAGCCTCACAGAAATGTTTCAGTTTTACAGAAAGAGCAATAGTACTCACAAAAATTTATTTTACTCTGGTATAACACTATATTTGTCAGTTTCTAATAATTTATACAACAGTGGCAAGTTTGCACAAAACTTACGAGTAGTTGATAATTTCATAAATCAAGATGACCTAAAAAGTTTATTTATTCAAAATAAAAACTTGAGAACTATGTTTGTAAAATGTACTCTTGGCCGTGTGTGGTGTCTCTTGCCTGTAACCGCAGCACTTTGGGAGGCCAAGGTGGGAGGATCACCAGGGGTTAGGAGTTTCAGACCAGGATGACAAACACGGCAAAACCCAGTCTCTACTAAAAATACAAAAAAAATTAGCTGGGTGTGGTGGTGGGTGCCTGTAATCCCAGTTACTCAGGAGGTTGAGTAAAGTCAAACCCTAGGTATACGTTGGATGCAATAAGAATTACTTGAACCAGGGAGTTGTAGGTTGCAGTGAGCTGAGATCATGCCACTGCACTCCAGCCTCGCTGACAAGACCAAAACTCCATCTCAAATATATACATATATACACAGATATTTTTATATTATGTATGTGACACATATATGAAATTAAAATATACATATTTTTATGTATTTTATACATACACATATATAAAATAAAATATAAATGTATAAAAATATACACATATAATATATATAATAAAAAATATTATATATATGTATAAAATAAAAAGGTGCCGTTACATTGTGATATGGTTTGGTTCTGTAACCCCAACAAATCTCATGTTTAATTGTAATTCCAGTGTTGGAGGTGGGGCCTAGTGGGAGGTGATTGGATCATAGGCATGGTTGCTTGTGAATGGCTTAGTGCCATCCTCTCAGTGCTATTGTTCTAATAGTGAGTGAGTGAGTTACTGTGGGATATGGTTATTTAAAAGTTTGTAGTCCCTCCCACTTCGCTGTCTTCCTCCTGCTCCAGAGATACAAGAACTGCCAACCTCCCCTTTCTCCTTCTGCCATGATTGTAAGTTTCCTTACACCTCCCCAGAAGAAAAAGTTACCATGCTTCCTGTACAGCCTGAAGAATCCCGAGCCAATTAAACCTCTTTTGTTTGTAAATTACCCAGTCTCAGGTATTCATTTATAGCAGTGTGAGAATGAAAAAATACACACTGAAAATCTGTTAGTTTCTAAATTCAGAGAAAACACCTCTTTCCCTTTCCTGACTACGAAAAGACAGAGATGTTTTATTCAACGGAATACATAGTATCACATTAGATATTTTACATAATTTATGTTTTTAAATGTAGAAAAAATATGTTTTGATTCGCTATTGCAGCATGATAAAACACCACGGATCCACAGACTAACAGGTTAAAACAACAGCCATTCATATGGTACTGTGGGTCAGGAAGTTGAGCTGGACCTGAGAGTTCTGTTCGGGCTGGAAAAGGCTTAGATAAACTGGACTGGAGTTCACCCACGCATTTATAGTGAACTGCTGGGACTATTGGAATTTTGCATCTTCTGGATGCCTGCATTCTCTTCCACATGGTCGTTCATCCTCCAACAGGGTAGCTCAGGCACAGTCAGAGGTGCCTGGTCTGTCCTGCAAACCCTGGCCAAGCAATGGATGAAAGGAGTACTCAGACAGAGATAAGCTGCTTGCTTTTATTCAGTACAGATATAATGTGGAAAACCTGGAGACAACACAATCTGGGTACACAACGTCGATAATTAGCATTATTGTTCCCCCTTTCAGGAAGCAGTCATGGAAGATCAAGGATCAGTTTCTTGACAGCATAAGTAAACAGGCCTATTTAAGATAAATCTCTCTACACTACCTTGTACCTACTCCTTGCCCTCTGCCTCAGGGTAAGAGAACAGCTACCTTCAGCTTATTCTCCCCTGAAGCTATGCAGAGCCTTCCAACCTTTCAGAAGGCCTGCTCCTTTCCCTATAGCTGCTTCTGCTGCTCTGAAGGATCTCCTACACAGAGGAATCTAAGTCAGGCAAAGGATGGCATATATTCCAGTGAAAATATTGTTCCACAACTCTGCTTTTGTCGTATTTTTAAATGTCTCATTGGCCAAAGAAAAGCCACATAACAACTTCACATTCAAGGTGTTGTACTGGAGAATATAGAAAGTCAACATCAGGACAAAAGTATGCCAAATTGCACATGGAGGACTGGCTTTTCTCCAACCTGTGGCCCCGAAAGGAGGGTGTCAAGACATTTTATGCCAGTAATTCACCTCGGGGGTGAGGGTGAGGGGCAGGTGTCGGGGTGAGGCACTTCAGACATTCCAAGGGCCAGTGGACTTCGGACATTCCGTAAATCACCTCCTGGGCGGAGATGATGGTGAGGGCTTTGGACATTCTGATTGTTACTAAAGTGGTTCATGGAAGTCAAGATAAGTGTTAGTTTACCCATTGCCTGGGTAGGGTGGAAATTACAGACCTTAGTTACTTATTACAAGTCGCAGGGGCAAAGATGGCGTTGGTTTGGACTGCTTGCCTGTCACATCAGGGTTACAGAGAGCAGTTTCAACAGAAAGCCGAGGTATGGCTGAGGTATGCAGTTTTATGGGGCTTTTACCATGTCACATTTCCCCCTTGTTTTATTTACAGGAATTAAGTTATTAATTCTTCCAGGAGGTTAGTATTGTTTGTTTATTTTAAGGAGGGTTTGCTATTGGGATTTATAGCACAGGTTAGGGTGGCGAGGGTGGTGACCGCGAAAGCACACGTCTTAGCTTTAGTGAATCAGGGGATGAATGGTTGATGCTCCATTGTTTTTCTTGTGGGGCAGTCTTGACGTCGGTTTAATGAATCCAGGCCATTAGTCCGTCCACCTTGAGTATGGTGGGTGTGGTCAGAATAACCATGTAGAGTCCCTTTCAACTGGGGGTGAGGCCAAAGGTGGTGAATCTTTTAACAAGGACAAAGTCTCTGGGCTGGAAGGGGTGTCTCAGCTGGTCTGCGAGGTCCCATGCGGTGGGACAGGTGTCTTTAATGAACTAGTGTGTCTGGAATTGAACAGACTGGAGCCCCTGTAAGCACTTAAGGAGTGTATAGTTATGGACTTCAGCATGCATGGTATCTGTGGGTCTGGGGAGTAAGGGAGAGGGCCTGCCAAACATGACTTTAAAAGGGGAGAAATCTTTCTGATAGGGTGTGCATCTGACATGGAAGAGGACAAAAGGGAGCAGGCTGATCCAGTTTTCACTGGTTTCTAAGGTAAACTTTGTTAGGGTTTCTTTAGGGTCTGGTTCATTCGTTTGACTTGCCTTGTACTCTGGGGACAATAGGCACAGTGTAATTTCAGGATATACCCAGGGCCTTGCTTAGGCCTGAGAAATTTGTGCAGTAAAGGCGGGCCCATTGTTCAACCCCAGCGTTAGGAGGCCGAACCAAGGAACAAGGTCCTGTAATAGTTTTTTTTATGACCACTAAAGCAGTTTTGGACTTAGTGGGGAAGGCTTTGACCCATCCAGAGAATGTATTTATAAACACTAGGAGGTATTTATAGTCATTTGCTGGCGATTTTATTTCAGTGAAATCTATTTTCCAGTGCTCTCTAGCCTAGTCTCTCTGAGTCTTACTTTTACCTGACTAGATCTGTTACCTCCCAGATTTACTCAGGCACATACATCACACCGAGTAGTAATTTTTTTTGATAAGTTCATGTAAGTGGCAAATATAGTGTTTGGCTTTTAACAGCTCAGTTGCTTTGGTCTGTCCTAAGTGAGTGGCCTGGTGTGTGTCCTTAACTAGGGACTGTCCTAGAGCCTCGGGGACCACAATCCTTGTGTCTGGTAGAATCCACCATCCGGTGGAATCTTGTTTGCCCCCTTGTTCTTTACCAAAGTTTTTTTTCCTCAAGTGAGTATGTGGGGGAGGGGGCAGGGTTGGGGCCAGCAGAGTTACAAGAAGAGTCCGAGGTTTTACTGGTCCCAAGCCTGCCTGTCTGGCTTGTAGGTCAGCCGCCCTGTTTTCCCCTCACCTCTGGCGAATCCCCTTCTGGTGTCCTTTGCAGTGTATTAATGCCACTGCCTTGGACTTCTATGTACCCTGTAGTAGGGCTAGGATTTCTGTTTTGTTTTTGATGGTCTTTACCTCTGAGGTAAGTAGTCCTCTTTCTTTATAAAGAGCCCCATGTACATGAGCTGTAGCAAAGGCATACCGGCTGTCCGTATAAATGGTGACAGTTTTTCCCTCTGTCCAGGCTAAGGCTTTTGTCAGGGCTACGAGTTTTGTCTTCTGAGCTGAGGTTCCATAAGGAAGGGCCTGGGCCCAAATAACCCTACTGAGAGTGACCACGGCTACCCCGGCGTACCTGACTTCATTGACCATGAAGCTGCTGCCGTCTGTATACAGTACGTGCTCTGAATTCTGTAGGGGGACATCAGTGAGGTCCGGTTGAGCGGTGTGGATGACGTCCATTATTTGCTGGCAAATAAGTATGGGCTTCTCTGTCTTGCTATCGGTAGCAGCATGGCTGGGTTTAAAACTGTAGCCTTTAAGAGTTGGGGGGATTGGGGAGAGCTAACATTAGGAGAAACACCTAGTGTGTAGATGAGAGGGGGATGGATGCTACAAGCACAGGTATAACTATGTAACAAACCTGCATGTTCTGCACATGGACCCCAGAACTTAAAGTATAATAATAAAAAAATAAAAAAATCTTTATGCAGGGCTGGTCCAAAAGTAAGGCCTGATATTGAACTATGCGGGTATTTGACATCCATTTCCCCGAAGCTCACAGAGTAGTGACTCCACCTCATGAGGTGCCACTAAGTTTAACTCCTGCCCCACGGTTAGTTTGTCTGCCTCCTTTACTAACAGGGCTGTAGCTGCTACTGACCTCAGACAAGTGGGCCACCCAGGGGCTATGGGGTTAAGTCTTTTTGAATTGTAGGTGACTGGCCGGGACCATGTCTGGGTAAGCACCCCCTTAGCAACTCCCTGTTGTTTATGCACAAACAACCTAAAGGGTTTAGAGATGTTTGGCAAGGCCAAGGCTGGGGCTGCAGTTAGTGCAGTTTTAAGTTTGTTAAAAGCTCCTTGTTTTACGTTTATTCAAGCCCGGGGCTGATTTCCTAAGGTTCAGGTGTAGAGAGGCTTGGCTGTCTCTGCAAATCCTAGAATCCACAGCCTGCAATATTCTACCGCTCCAAGGAATTTTTGAACCTGGTGTTTTGTGGTGGGGGTAGGCATTTGCAGCACTGCTTGGACTCGGTGGGGCGCCAGTGCCGGGTTGCCCTTCTCTATGATATAGCCCACGTAAGTAACTTTTAGTTGGCAGTGTTGAGCCTTTTTAGCTGAGACCCGGTAACCTAAAGTCTGTAGGGTCTTTAATAATGACTGGGTGGTCTCTTTACAGACCTCCGGGGTTTTTGTAGCTAAGAATAAGTTATCCACATATTGGAATAGGGTACAGTCTGGGAACTTAGCTCCGAAGGAAGCACAATCTTGGCTAAGTGCCTCATCAAACAGAGTGGGGGAGTTTTTGAACCACTGAGGCAGTCTTGTCCAAGTGAGTTGCCCCGAGACCCCAAAAAGGATGCAAAAGAATGCATCCCTGAGATCCAAGACAGGGTAATGTGTGGGGGTCGCCCCTGCGAGAGGCTAACAACTTGGCCTCTGCCATTAGGTGAGCTTGAATCCTTTACACATTTTCCCTGGCTGGAAGCTGTCAAGCTATGAGTGAGAGGAAATTAAGAAGAGAAAGTAAGAGGAAATTAAGAAGCAGGACACCATCCTCAGCCTTCTTGGCCGATGAGATAATGGCCAGGTGAATGCTGAAGTGAGTTAATTGGGTATTGTGTTCCCCTTTCTGGCTCCTGATCTAAGACTTTGTTTACCAGGCATTGTTTCAGCCTGACGACTTCCCCTGCGGTCCTTGTCTCTCGCAGATGCACAATTTACTGCTGAGCTTGTGACCTCTAGTTAATTAAAGATTGTTATCCAAGTTACTGATTGTTCTGACAATATCAATAATCAGCATCACCTATTTCCCCCTTGATCTTTTAAATTAATATTTGTTCCCTTTGACAGTTCCTCAGAATCATCCCCCAAGGAATTTTCTGTTCCTTTTATTGTTTGAGTAATGATCTGCATTGAGATAATGATGTTAAAGAAAAAAGTATATAAGGAAACCTACTGCACAAATAAAATCGCTGTATGGGCATAGCCCATCCAGTCCTCCAGACCCCTCCTCTCTCTGTCTCCTTTCTTTCCGTGCATGCCCTCTTCCAGGTTTGGGACCCTCTGACTGGACAAGATTCTGGGCTCATGTTCAGTTCACAACAGTAATGGCGGTGTTCTGGGCCCAATAAACTTAGGAGGGTGTACAGATTTGGAACCGTAGGGTGGACAGTTTCCACTCATTTGTTTACCTCCCTTAAGTCCTGTATGGGCTGATCATTCTTTGTGCCTGGTTTTAAGACAGGGAGTAATGGGGTATTCCAGGGGGACTTACAAGTAGTAAGGATCCCTTCTTTTAGGAGTCTGGTTATATGTGGAGCAATTTTCTGTCCTGCTTCCTGGCTTATGGGATATTGTCATACCTGGACTGGAGTGGCCATCACCAATAGCTGAACCACGACTGAGGTATGGTGACTTGCCAAGTCTGGGGCATTTGTCTCAGCCCACAATCCAGGTACATTTTCTTGGAACTGGCAGAGGAGGTCTGATGTTGGTGATTGATCTGCCTCTAAGGATAAAGTTTCCTACAAGAGATACTCGTCTGACAGAGCACCAGTGATGAGGATTTGCTGAGGTGGCCCTGATGCCAAGGGAGGAGGAAGTGAGAGGCAAGCCTGACTCTCACCGAAATTAATATTTGCTTGAAGTTTGTGACGTAAGTCCCATCCTAGGAGTGGGTACAGACACTCTGGAATGGCTAAGAAGGAGTGGGTGATGGTGCCATTCCTCAGATTAATGAGTCAGTTGGTGGTCCAAGGCCTTGTTGTGGTTTTTTCTGTGGCCCCCTGGATAATTGTTTTTTACTGGATACTGGTCCCAGAGACTAAGGACCCAGTGGGCCTCCCGGTGTTGACTAAGTGGCTGACAGTTTTGTCCCCAACTCTTAAAGTGACCCTGGGCTCCTGGGGCCTTAGTAAATAGAGCCCCAGCCCCGTCAATCCTGACCTTCTAAATTGAGGGAAGCCCTCAGTGGCTTTTTCTGAGCCATTACTCATCTTTTTCTCTCGGGGCACTCATTCTTTCTAATGTTTCTCTTCTTTACAGTATGCACATTGGTTTCTTCCTAACAGGCCAGGGACCCCAGGGGCCCTTTTGCAAGGCCCCCTGCCCTTGTGGAATGACTCATGTCTTCTGAAGGGCTGCTATTACTGCCTTAGTAACTTTTTTTTTTAATATGGCTCCAGGAGTATCCCTGTTATTAAAACTTTCTGGGCAATTTCTAGCAATTGGGTTAAATTTATTTCCTGGAATCCCTCTAACTTCTGTAACTTTCTTTTAATATCTGGGGCTGACTGGGAAACAAAAGCTAGACTGATGGCCCATTGACTTTCTGGAGCCTCAGGGTCAATAGGAGTGTAGGTGCCATAAGCGTCTTGTAGACGCACAAGGAAGGCATCCAGGGACTCAAGCAGACCCCGAGTTACAGTCCCTACCTTGGAGAGGTTAGTGGCTTTGTGGGCCACTCCGCAACCCCTTCTAAAAGATACTGGTGAAAAGCGTTCAGAGCCTGGTGACCTCCCAAGGCATTGAGGTCCCATTAGGGTCAGGTAGAGGGAAATACCGTTTCAATTCGGGTCCCACATTTTTTTTTTCCTACTATTCCTGTCCCTGGACCTGTGATGGCTTACAGGGCTTCTTGTCTAATTTTGCCTCTTTCCCTTGTGAACAGAATCAGTAATAATTGTTGGCAGTCATCCCAAGAGGGGCGATGAGTCTGGAGTACAGATTCTAAGAGCCCTGTCAAAGCCTGGGTCTTCTCAGAGAACGGGGCATGTTGAGCCTTCTGACAGAACTTACTCCATCGTAAAACCCGCTGCCAGCTCAAGTTCCCCAGATGGAAACATCTCAGCAGGTTTCTAACCGTCCTCCTCTCTCCATCTCAGCAGTTCCCCAGCACCTCCCCTCCTGCACAGCCCCTCACAATGGACGCATCTGCTGGCTTACAGGCCATAAAAATCCCCTTCGGCATGCCAAGGGTGCTGTGTGCCCATTTTTGGCTGAGCCTGGCAGCTTTTCCCTTGCTCTTAATAAATCTTGTTCCAGCACTTGGTGTTTTGGCCCTCTCTTTAATTTCTATCACCTTCCAGTTATATAAGTGGCTTGACGAGAAGGGGAGGTGAACAAAGAATGGTCGACCCCCATTCTTTTCTTCTGTTGGGGGCACCTCTTGGAGAGGAAGGATGGCTGGTGGGTGTGGAGCCCCACTGTGAGTGTGCAGAGGGGACAAGGTTTGGTTACTGGTACTGTCCAGTGGGGTGCTGAGGCCCTGGTTCAGAGGGCCTTGACTAGGGTGGAGGTAATTCCTGATCCTTCTCTGGGGTGGGGAGAATGGCTGGCCCAGAAGGGGCTTTCTTTGGTCCAGCTAACATGACCTGAAGTCTAGCCTGTTTTATGCAGTGTTTTAGCCATAGAGGGGGTTGTTGGACTAAATCCAGCCATTGGTTAATGTATGGAAACTGGTCAGGGTGTCCAGGAGTTCCTGTGACCATTTTCCACAGCTTGGGTAATATTTTATTGAGTCATAGGTCCCATGTCAGGCCACACAATTCCAGAAGATGGTCATTCTAGTTTACATAAGGAGCAGAGTTTTCCAGGGGTTAATTTTACCCCATATTGGCCTGAAAACCTAACCTTGAAGTTGGCAGTTACGCATTGGAAGGCGGTACAAGGGGAGCTAGACGTTTGGTTTTTCCTTTAGCTTTTGAATTTCCCCTCAAGATGTTTCAGTAGGGCCAGGTGCGTTGGCTCAAGCCTGTAATCCCAGCACTTTGGGAGGCGGAGGTAGGTGGATCATGAGGCCAAGAGATCGAGACCATCCTGGTCAACATGGTGAAACACCATCTCTACTAAAAATACAAAGAATTAGCTGGGCACGGTGGCGCATGCCTGTAATCCCAGCTACTCAGGAGGCTGAGGCAGGAAAATTGCCTGAACCTGAGAGGCGGAGGTTGTGGTGAGCCAAGATCGCGCCATTGCACTCCAGCCTGGGTAACAAGAGTGAA
>CM052650.1:27210461-27266718 GCA_028533165.1 Leontopithecus rosalia
TTTTTTGAGACGGAGTTTCCCTGTTGTTACCAAGACTGGAGTGCCATGGCACGATCTCGGCTCACGGCAACCTCCACCTCCTGGGTTCAGGCAATTCTCCTGCCTCAGCCTCCCGAGTAGCTGGGATTACAGGCACGCACCACCATGCCCAGCTAATTTTTTGTATTTTTAGTAGAGACTGGGTTTCACCATGTTGACCAGGATGGTCTCAATCTCTTGACCTCGTGATCCACCCGCCTTGGCCTCCCAAAATGTTGGGATTACAGGCTTGAGCCACCGCGCCAGGCCCAAAAGCTTTCTTAAGCCATATTTTGGATGCAAATACTACACCCTGAGGCATTGTGGCCTGCCTGAAAGCTGGGTGGGGCTGGCAGCGGGCAGAGAAAGAAAAAAAAAAAAAAACACTTCGTGTCAGTTTAAAACTGAGCCCTCAGCCGCTGGACCGGTGAGGTAACCCGAGCCTCCGGTGACGTCTTACGGTAGGATTCCCTGGTCAGAGTTGCAATGACTGGATTCGGAATCCCCGACTTAGGCCACCCTGACGGATCCAGTCCCCTGATTTTCAGACCTGAGTTACCTCCCGAGGTTCCTGGAACCCGGAGGAATTTCGGGTGAATGTTGGCCGGGTACTCACCCGTCCTCCACGGGGCTGGAACTCTGGGGCCCTGGAACGTCTCAGGGGGCGCCTCCCCTAGAAGTCCCTGAGGTGAAAGTGGCCACCTGGGTGAGACTCTGAGACGGCTTTTGTCTGGTGATGGATGAAGACAAATCTCGGTGGGACCTCCTAAATTTTGCAGGAGCGAGCATAGAAAGTCAACACCAAGACAACAGTATGCCAAATTGCAGGATCTTTATTGCCGGAGGCCACGGAGGACTCACGTCTCTAAAACCCGTGTCCTGGAAGGGAGGGTGTCAAGATCTTCATTGCCCATAAACCACGTCAGGGGTGAGGGTGAGGGGCAGGGGTGGGGGTGAGGTGCTTCAGACATTCCAAGGGCCAGTGGATTTTGGACATTCCGTAAATCACCTGCTGGGCGCAGATGGTGGTGAGGGGCCTCGGACATTCCGATTGTTACTTAAGTGGTTCACAGAAGTCACGATAAGCATTAGTTTACACATTGCCTGGGTAGGGTGGAAATTACAGACCTTAGTTACTTATTCCAAGTCACAGGGGCAAAGATGGCGTGGGTTGGGACTGCTTGTCTGTCACATCAGGGTTACAGAGAGTAGTTTCAACAGAAAGCCGAGGTATGGTTGAGGTATGCGGTTTTATGGGGCTTTTACCATGACACAAAGGGATCGAAGATTACAGCCATTATTTTTATTGAACAAAATGTACCCCATGTTTTGTTTGCTTTAGAAAAATCATTTTAAGATATTAAAAATAATGATATTCTATTATTTAAACTGAGGCAAGATAAATTAGAGTATAAGAATCTACTACTAGCCTTGTGTAAACACAGATAATCTGTAAAATTTTTAAAATGTTAGTTCTAATATATGGTGGATTTTAACACACTAGTAGTTCTTTTAACATCTTAGAACACTTTAGAGATATAAGTAGTCTCAATAAAATGCTGATTTTATTGTGTATGTTACATGTAAAATGTATTTCATACATTTCAAAGTATTTGTCTGAAATTCATTTAAATTAATACAAAGCTTTATAATTACATTATAATTACTGTATTTCTATTCTCACTTTATAAGTGAAATCCTGAAAACATATTTTTCTTTATGATTTCCAAAATTTTATTATCTCAAATTAAAAGAGAGAGTGATGATCAACATAATTAACATAAGTATTTCTGCTTATTGGTCTCATGGTGATTTGAAAATGTTAAACAATTAACTTTCAAATTATGTGTTTATATTTTAAACAATTTAAACTCTATTGTTAGAGGTTCTATATTAATCTCCACCTTTCCCTTAAAAGCTCTTGCCAAAATTCTGAAACTAAAATGTTCCACGCCTAGAGAAAATTGAACATGTTGATGTTGGGGAAGACTTGGTTTTGTTTCCCATTTGCTTATCTAGGAAACTATACTCTTAGAAATGAACTGCATTGCTGAGTTTGAACATGTACCATGGAAACCAGGAAAGAGAAATTCACCTGTAAGACAGTAGATTGCTGAAAATGTAGGGGGTATGGGAGAAAGCAGGGACGTTACATAGGTTCATTTATACTTAGTTTTTTATTGTAGAATTTTGAACTAATTACTAACTATAACACGATACTTCAAATTGAAGGAGAGCTCTTAGCTTTCATAATATCTGACCTAGTTTCCACATCAGAAGAGTAATAGTATAATTATTATGATGATTAAAATATTCAAAAGCACCTACAGAGGTTCTGGTTTTCACTGAGCTGTAATCAAGAGTTCACACTGCACACTGCTTTTGCATTATCTCAAAATATAATCACATTAGGAAATAAGAAAACAAGAAAAGTGTGAATGTCCAAACAAAATGTGAAATTCAGAAAGCAATTCAATTGCTTGTTTTATTTTTTGAATTTATTATTTAGATATGTAGTAATAATGTTCTCTTCAACTCAACACATTAAGCACTGTACCTTGGTCTGGATGTTTATCCCCTCCAAGTCTCATGTAGAAATGTGATCCCCCATTTTGGATGTGGGACCAAATGGAAGGTGTTTGGGTCATGTGGTCAGGTTCTTCTTGAATGGCTTGGCACCTTCCCTGTGGTAATGAGTGAGTTCCTGCTCTTTTAGTTCAGATGACAGCTTGTTGTTTAAAGGAGCTTGGCACATGGCACCTCTACCTCTCTTTTTCTCTTGCTCCCTTTCTTGCCATGTGGTAAGCCAAATCCTCCTTTGCTTCCTGCCATGGGTGTAAACTTTCTGAGGCTTCACCAGAAATAGATGCTGGTGCTGTGTTTCTTGGGTAGCTTGCAGAACTGTGAGCCAGTTTAATCTCTTTTCATTATAAATTACCCATTCCCAGATATTCCTTTATAGCCATGCAAATGGGAAATATACATAGGTTTTGATAAAACTAACACTCCCTGTGTTTAACAGCCTCTTTAAGATGTCCTCTTCCTTAGGTTATTCAATAAAACACCAATATATGTAGACTTGCAAAGTGAATTGCAGATAAAATTAAGATTGTTAAACAGCTGAGGCTGAATATAGGGATAGTATCCTGAATTATCCCTGTGGACTCATTTCAGTCACATGAGCCATTAAAAGCAGCAGAAGAAGGCAAAGGAGTGCATCTGAGAAATGTGACAGAAGACAGCAACGGCAAGGGAGGGCAGAAAGGGAGGTCAGACAGATTCAAAGCATAAGAAGGACTTGACCAAGGTTTGAAGATCAAAGAAATTAACAATTAGCCAAGGAATAAAGTAGGTCCCGTGAGGTTCCCAGTGACTACCAACTGACAGCCAAGAAGAAAACAGTAAACTGTCCTGTATGAAATCAAATTATGCCAAAAACATGGATGAGCAAGGAAACAGTCTCTCCTACATCCTCCAGGTAAAGCACGCTGATGTTGGCTTTCTACTACCCACAACAGATAACTCAACAAAATCTAGTCAGCCACTGACATTCAAATTGTGAGATAATAAATCTTAAGTCTGTGGTAATTTGTTATGGCAGCAATAAAAAAACCAAGATAATTACTTTGGAATTTTATTAAACACATTTAATCTCTTTTATGCTTTTAATTTGTTGATTTATGAATCTCTATTGTGTTACTCTGTTTATTGATTCTGGTAGATATGGAGGGAGAGAGAGAGATGTTTTTTATCAGTTTTACAGTTAAATGCATATCTGTTTGCTATTTTTCTTTTTTTAATATCTGTTACCCTCGTGAGAAAGAATGCTTCATAATAAGATGCTTCATTGTTCAACACTATATATTAAACACCAAGCAAAGGTCTTGAAAATGAGCAAATGTTTGGTTAATAAATTAATGAATGTATGGTGGAAATATATGTTACAAGAGATATATTTGACACTACACACTCAAATATAAGAAAAGGCAAATGTGAACTATAAGTTTATAAGGATATAGAAAACAGTAAAAACCATGGGATTTCAGAGAAGTTAATTTCTGTATTTAATAGAATTAGGAAACTTTTTAAAGTAATGGTAAAGATGCTTCTACTAAAAAAATAGCATATTTACATTAAGAGTTGTTATCAGCAGTGTCCAAAGCAGAGGAAAATTTATGTATGAAAACAATATATATATATGTTTTTAAGGGTTATTTAGGAGCCTAAGTGAGTTTATACTATAGCAGTCCTAATGTAAACTCCATGTTTATTCTATGAAAAATTCAGTTTACAAGGAAAAACCACTGAGGTTTTCTAACTATTTACTGTGCCAATTTTGGAAACATCTGTACACTTTTCAGCCTACATTTAAAGGTAATGATTATAAATTATTAATTTTCTTTTTTTCTTAGTATGCAAAATGTTTTACATAAAAATATCCTTCATTAACTGAGTGGCCATCATCAAGGTATTTGTTTGCTTTTTTTAGAAGTATTTATAATATTTAATACAAGAAGTTGGGATTGAGATTTATATCACATTTATTCTAGGACTGAAATATAGTATTTTACATTCATAATAGAGAAGAACAACTACTATCTTTTTTGTTTTCTTAAAGAGACTGGGAGTCATTGATCTGTGGGGTGTGCTAATAAATTTATTTATTCTGAAAATCTACTCACATTTTATTATTTAAAAACACTGAATTTATTGAAAATATATGTAAATATATGCATAAAATAAAATATTATATATACATATAACCAAAATAGTGTCTATATAACCATATTATTCTAGGAGGTTTAGCATTTATGTAGAAAGTTTGAGTGGTTACATAAACTTAGGCACTTGCTAGGTTTCTTTAGTTTTTCTATAATTGAGCAAGTGGCATAAACGATTAAACCAAAGCCTAGTCAAAGAGAACTGTTGTATTTGTCCGCCCTCACACTGCTATGAAGAAATACCCGAGAATGGATAATTCGTAAAGAAAAGAGGTTTATTTGATTCACAGTTCTGCATGGCAAAGGAGGCCTCATGAAACTTACAATCATGGCAGAAGATACATTTCCACAGGGTGACAGGAGAGAGAATGAATGTAAGTAAGGGAAAGGCCAGACACTTAAGAAAAAATCAATCTCATGAGACACACTCATTATTAGGAGAGTAGTATGCAGGAAACCACTCTCATGGTTCAATTATTTCCACCTGTTCCTCCCCTTCACAGGTGAGAATTACAGGGATTAAAATTCAAGGTGAGATGTAGGTGGTGACACAGAGCCAAACCATCTCATGTCCTTACATTTCAAAACACAAGCATCCCCTTCCACAGTCAGTCAAAGTCTTAACTCATTGCAGCATTAACCCAAAGTCCAAGTCCAAAGTTTCACCTAAAACAAAGCAAATCCCTTCCACATACAAGCCTGTAAAATCAAAAGCAAGTTGATTACTCCCTAGCTACAGTGGGGGTACAGATATTAGTTAAATATACCTATTAAATTTCAGAGAAATTGGTCAAAACAAAAGGGCTAGAGGGACCAGGTAAGTCTGAAATTCAACAGGGCAGTAATGCAACATTAAATTTCCAAAATAATCTCCTTTGTCTTGATGCCCCACATCCAGGTCATGCTGACACAAGAGGTGGACTCCTGTGGCCTTGGACAACTTTGCCTTGTGGATTTGCAGAATACAACCTCCCCTTATGGCTGCTTTCATGGACTGGCTTTGAGTGCCTACAGCTTTTCCAGGCACAAGGAGCAAGCTGTCAGTGGATCTACCATTCTGGGGTCTAGAGGATGTTGGTCCTCTTCTTACAACTCCACTAGACAGTGCCCCACCACGGACTTTGTGTGAGAGCTCCAACCCCACATTTCCATTCCATGCTGCCCTAGCAAAGGTTCTCCATGAGGTTCTGCTCCTGCAGCAAACTTCTGCTTGGACTTCCAGGTATTTCTATACATCCTCTGAAATCTAAATGGAGGTTCCCAAACCTCAATTCTTGACTTTTGTGCACCTGCAATCTCTACACCACATGTAAGTCACCAAGGCTTAGGGATTTAATCCTATGAAGCCATGGCCTGAGCTGAATGTAACTTGGCCCATTTTAGCCATGGCTGGAGCAACTGAAGCATAGGGCACTGAGTCCCTAGTTGGCACACAGCAGGAGAGACCTGGGCCCTGCTCAGGAAACATTTTTTCCTCCTAAGCCTCTGGGCCCGTGATGGGAAGGGCTGACACCCCATCAGAAATGCCCTGGAGACATTTTTTTCCATTGCCTTGCTGACTAACATTTGGCTCCTCATTAGATATGCAAATTTCTGCAGTTGGCTTTAATTTATCCCCAGAATCAAAAACAGATTTTCATAAGACATTATGAAAATGTCTGAATCTAGATCTGAGACCTTGAATCTAGATCTGAATCTAATACCCTAAACTATTTGCAACAGGATACACTTTAGAAGAAACCTTGGTACTTAATATCTTGTTATTGATACATAATATTTATATTATTTATGAGTTATATTTGATACTTTCTTACATGTGGAGACTGTGTAGTGATTAAGTCTGGGAATTTGGTGTATCTATCAACTTAAATATTTATCATTTCTATGTGTTAGAAACATTTCAAGTTTTGTCTTCAACTACTTTGAAATATACAATATATCATTGGTAGTTATAGTCACCCTACTCTCTAACATTATAACTTATAGCTTGTACCAAAATGTATATTTGTACCCATTGACCAACCTCTCTTTATCTGCTCCTCCCTCACACAAACCCTTCCCAGCCTCTGGTCTGTATTATTTTACTGTCTACCTCCATGAGATCAACTTTTTTAGCTCCCACATGAGTGAGAATATGTTATACATGTCTTTCTGTGTGTGCCTTGTTTGACTTAATATAATAATCTCTAGTTTCATCTATATTGCCACGAATCACATGTTTTCCCCTTTCTGGGCAAAATGATGTAAGTATACCACATTTCCTTTATCCATGTGTCCACTGACACTTTGGTTGATTTCATATCTTAGCTATTACGCATAGTGCAGTATTAAATATGCCAGTGCAGGTATCCTTTTGATAGACTATTCTTCCCTCTTTGGACAAATACCCAGGAGTGGGATTGCTGGATTGTGTAGGAGTTCTATTTTTAGTTTTTTTTGAGAAATCTGCATGTTGTTTTTCATGAAATGGTTCTGCTAATTTTCATTACTAGCAGTGTATAAGAACTGCTTTTTTCTGCATCCTTGTTACCATCTGTTATTTTTTTGTCTCTTTAATAACAGCTATTCTAACTAGAGTAAGATATAATCTCATCGTGTTTTGCTATGCATTCCCTGATAACTGAAGATGCTGAGCATTTTTTATATACCTGTTTGTCGCTTGCATTATTTCTTTTGAAAAATCACTATTCATGTCCTTTGCTCACTTTTTAATAGAATTTTTTAAGTTTTGTTTTAGTGTTGAGTTGTTTGAGCTCCTTATGTATTTTGGATATTAGTCAATTGTCCAATTAATTGGTTGAAAATATTTTCTTTCATTCAACAGCATGAATATGACAGATCTTTCTATAGACCAAAGCACCACCAGAAGGTCTTTCACAATGCAACATTTAATTAATCTTGATGGTATGTTCTATTGGCAAAATTCTTGCAAACCTTTATAAGCTGTTAATCTTTTTATATGTAAAAATGTTTGTGTGGTAATACTCGCTCAGAAGAATGTTAATAAGAAGTGTCATTTGAAAAATTCTAAATCATTTTTAAAAATTTCTCACCATTTTAATGAATGTCTCAGTGAGCAAACTTTCCTTAGTAGAAAATTTACAATGGCAGTTCCCTGACAATTGAAATTCAACTCAGAATATGCTTTTGAAATTTAAAGTACTTTCATCTTAATGTTTTAAATTCCATGGACAGTGACAACCCTATTTATATGTTTAACAGAATAAGAGTTCCAGGTAATACTAGGAAACAGAAATGATTTTTATAGGGGTTGAGTTGTATCGGTCTATAAACTGTGTCTACAGTTTACAAAGAAAGGAGTCAAGTTCAATTACCGTTTTTGTTTCTTCAGATTTTTTTTCTTCAGATATACACACAGTGTGTGTTCAATGCATATGTATATATATAATATATATATCCAATATGTATATATATATATACAATGTATGTATATATATATACACAATGTATGTATATATATATATATACACAATGTATGTATATATATACACACAATGTATGTATACATATACAATGTATGTATATATATATATACAATGTGTGTATATATATGCATGTATGTATATGTAATGTATATATGTATATATATACACATATGCAATGTATATGTATATATATACACATATGCAATGTATATGTATATATATACACATATGCAATGTATATGTATATATATACACATATGCAATGTATGTGTATATATAGATACATATGTATCTATATATATGCAGTGAACACATGCATATGCAATGAATAGGGGAAAACAGGAGAAAAAAACGTTATAACAAACAAATGTACAAAATTGTCTTTCACATTTTCATACATTATGTTCCAAATGAAAACACTGGACTACAATTGCAGGTTTCTTTATAACCTTAACTTCAATTATTGTCAATTATAAATAACGGTAACTTGCTAACACATGCATTTGTGAACATAGATGCCAAAAACTATACATGTAAGTTAATGCACAAGCAATGTTTTAAAGCCATTATTTGAAATGTTTAAGTCTGAATCAGAGGCAAATGAAAATATTGAACAGTATTTTGATTTTCAGATCAAGTCAATGATCCAAAGATAGCCAGGGTTCTGACACCTTTCATGTGGGAATCAGGTGACCTATAAATAAAATACTTTTTGTGAATATTGGATCACAGTGTTTTGTAAAGCTTTCCATCGTTCTTTAAAAGAAGTTACATGAGTAGGTGATGCATAAAGGAAGGGAAAAAGAAAAGAAGGGTTCCACGTGAAATCAGAAATTCATCAATAGTCTATGTATTCATTATAAATCTAATTTTTACAGATCTGTGATTTCTTTAACTGAGAGTCTGACTGCTTTTTCCTAAACATATTATACTTGCTTTTTTATATGATTTTTAATGGAAAAAGCAATATTGTATCTAGAGAGGATAGTTAGAAAAGAAAACCCTCCTTGAGGTTATTTCTTTATGGGTCTTGGTATTTCTTAAAAACTAATGGAAATTTTAGTGCTGTGAAGGCATTGAATAATCATGAGCAGGATCATTGTCAGATGTTTTTACAATTGCTTCAATTTGTCCATTTAGGGTACCAATAACAGAAGCAGGATAGCATCCAGAAATAATCAGACGCTGGAAAGACATTAGAGGGTGAGTACATTTATTACGATTTAAAACTTAGTTCAATCATTGTGGAAGACAGTGCGGCAATTCCTCAAGGATCTAGAAATAGAAATACCATTTGACCCATTACTGGGTATATACCCAAAGGATTATAAATTGTTCTATTATAAAGACACATGCACACATGTATGTTCATCATGACACTGTTTACAATAGCAAAGACTTGGAACCAACCCAAATGCCCATCAGTAATAGACCAGATAAAAAAAATGTGACACATCTATACCATGGAATACTATACAGCTATAAAACGGATGAGTTCATGTCCTTTGCAGGGACATGGATGAAGCTGGAAACCATCATTCTCAGCAAACTGACACAAGAACAGAAAACCAAACACCACATGATCTCACTCATTAATGGGTGTTGAACAATGAGAACACATGGACACAGGGAGGGGAGTATCACCCACCAGGCCTTTTGGGGGAGGAGGGGCTAGGGGAGGGATAGCAAAGGGTAGGAGGATTGGGGAGGGATAACATTAGGAGAAATACCTAATGTAGATGGGGGGGGGGTGAATGCAGCAAACCACCCTGGCTTGTGTGGATCAGTGGCACATATATTTATGTAACAATCCTGCACAATCTGCACATGTACCCCCAAACTTAAAGTATAATAAGAAACTAAAATTAAGAAAAAAAAGAATTAAAACTAGGGAACACGAAATCTATCCTCAGGTCTAGCTCAAGGAAAAGTCAAAACCTAAGTATACATTGGAATGCAATAAGAAGTCACAGCAAGGGCTGGCATAAATTATAGTAGTTTAAGACACAATTTAAATTTCCCAGGCACATGTCTATTGATCAGCAAATAAATGGTGCCCAAGTGGTGAGACCTCATAAGCACAAGGTCATAGGTTTTCAGTGTTATCAAAATCAAAAGTACAGTTCTTTGAAGAGAAGGCATAAAGTATATCTTCCATAATTAACAGCTTATATTTCTGCTCTCTCTCCACTAAGATGCACACAAAACTCTCCTACACAGGAACCACATTCTCTTTTGTTCCCCAGCAAATGAGTAAGTAGATCTGATTTACCATTTCACACTTTTACACGGAAGAACAAATACTGCCTAGTATTTTATAATCGTTTTGGTATTTCCTCTTTCTTTTTCTTTTTTTTTTTTTTTTTTGAGACAGAGTTTCGCTCTTATTACCCAGGCGGGAGTGCAATGGTACAATCTCAGCTCACCACAACCTCCGCTTCCTGGGTTCAGGCAATTCTCTTGCCTCAGCCTCCTGAGTAGCTGGGATTACAGTCAAGCGCCACCATGCCCAGCTAATTTTTGTATTTTTGGTAGAGACAGGGTTTTACCATGTTGACCAGGATGGTCTCGATCTCTTGACCTCGTGTTCCACCTGCCTCGGCCTCCCAAAGTGCTGGGATTACAGGTTTGAGCCACCACACCTGACATATTTTTCATTTTAATAAAAGAAATCTTACAACAAGTAATACTTTGTTGAAAAAAGAGTTTTAAATAAAAAAATAATTTGGAGGCAGAAAAACAGGAAGGTTTTTTAGAGTAGAAAGAGGATAAGCCGTGGAAACAGATTTAATCTGGTAACTGTGTGGAACTGAGAAAGCTACATCATGCTTAGGATTCACAGATTATATTTATTAGGAGTAACAATACTTTTTGACTTTCCTTTTTTTAAAGTGCATCGAAGCAAGAGGTACATAGAATAAAATTAGTAAATGTCAATTTATCTTACTCTCCAAAGTATTTTTGCTTTCTGGGCCTCAAATTAGCCTCCAGTAAGTCCAGATTTTCAGGATAGCACACAAAGGCTGGAACTCTCTGCATTGTTTTTTTATTTTATATTTTAAGAGACAGGGCCCCACTCTGTGATCCAGGCTGGAGTGCAGTGGTGTGATTGCAACTCACTGAAGCCTCAAACTCCTGGGCTCATGAGATGCTAACACCTCAGTCTCCCTAGTAGTTAGAATTACAGGCTGGTGGGCCGGGCACAGTGGCTCAAGCCTGTAATCCCAGCACTTTGGGAGGCCGAGGCGGGTGGATCACGAGGTCAGGAGATTGAGACCATCCTGGTCAACATGGTGAAACCCCTTCTCTACTAAAAATACAAAAAAATCAGCTGGGCATGGTGGCGCGTGCCTGTAATCCCAGCTACTCAGGAGGCTGAGGCAGGAGAATTGCCTGAACCCAAGAGGCAGAGGTTGCGGTGAGCCGAGATTGCGCCATTGCACTCCAACCTGGGTAACAAGAGCGAAACTCCGTCTCAAAAAAAAAAAAAAAAAAAAAAAAGAATTACAGGCCGGTACCACCATGCCCACATAATTTTTTAAAAAAGGTTTTTGTAGGCTCAAGATTTTGCTATGTTGCCCAGGCTGGTCTCAAATTCTGGCCTCAAGCGATCTTGCCACCCTGGCCTCCCAAACTTCTAGAGTTATCAGAATAAACCATCATGACCCACTGCATTTTGGGTAAGTAAATAAAAATAAGCAAGCTCCACTATCTGCTGTGTTCTGGCAGTAATGTAGAGTTGGGAATAGAATAGGTCCCATGTAACCCATCAAAATGCATTGTGAAAGAAGAGACCCAAAATTAACTTTAAAATTGTTCTTGTTTATGTATCATTTATTGTGTTTCACTGGTTGATTTTAACTTTGAAATAAAATGAAATTAAATTAATTCAATTTAAATGTGATATTTTAACTTACCGTTATAAAATCATTAAATATAAATATTGTCCTCTGCCTATTTACTCAAATAAAGAGGTGGAGAAAAGAAAGATGGGTAGAGTGAGAAAAAAATCTTTTTTAGACATTTATATGAAACTTCATTGTAAGACTAACATTTTATAATAGACCGTGGAAAATTTGGTCATTTAAATAGAATTTAAGTTAAAAAGTACACATCACTGTAAAGAATATCAAAATATATGCTATTCCTTGCATTAATGATTATGGCTACCACTTATCAAATGTTTATTTTATTCAGTTACAGTACAAAGCATCTTATATTTTCATGTAATCCTCTTCATACTTACATGTGCAGGTATTTTAATATTTCTGGCACTCAAACGAGAAAAATACAGCTCAGAGCAGTTATATAACTGGTCAAATATCATCTATCCATTAATACTGGACTCTGAATGACCTGGAGGCTATTACTTTAAAAGACTTCATTTTTTTCTAGATTACTTTATAACATAAGATGGCATACATGATGAAACAAGCCAGAGAGCTCTGCACATATGACAGCTCTTTATTTTCATTTGTTTAGGAATGTTGGCCAAAGCCTTATGTCCATTATTCCCTTCACCACAAATTCCAAGTAAAAACAAATATTTACTATGCACCATGTTCAGGCCACAATTTTGGAAAGGCCTCCTCCATTTAAAATATCACCTGCTGAATTCCTATAGTTTTCAAATTGTCTCTTAGGATAAACCAGTCATAAAATTTTACCTGACATCTTGAGGGTGGCTGGCACTCACCCAGGTGCATACAGCTTTTTAAAAAATTGACCCATAATAACTGTACATATTTATGAGTTCAATGTGATGTTTCAGTACATGTATACATTGTGTAATGATCACATCAGGATAATTAGTCTAGTACCTCAAAAGTGTATCCTCCTTTGTGGTGGGAGCATTCACAATCATTTCACTATACTGCAACATTAATATCTTTCTGCTATCTATTGTCACTCTACTGTGCAACAGGACACCAGAACTTATTATTTCTAATTGTAACTCTCTACGCTTCCGTCCTGGGTTTCCACACTCCACAGGGATTTTGCATCTCTCTTGTTGTGGTTTGGTGTACTTCTTCAGTCATCCTATGAGACATAGTTGGTTATTCATTGTTTTGATCCTGTTTTGTGGAAGAAGACAGGCACCAGGCACCTGTAGTCAGCCATCTCGTTGACCTCACCCAGAGCTTTCAAAATATACTACTAACTCATAGGCGGGTGATGAAAAATGAGGACACATGGACACAGGGAAGGGAGTACCACACACTGAGGTGTATTGGGGGAAATAGGGGAGGGACAGCGGGGCGGGGGGGGAACGGGGGAGGGATGGCATGGGGAGAAATGCCAAATATGGGTGAAGGGGCAGAAGGCAGCAAAACACACTGCCACGTGTGTACCTATGCAACTATCTTGCATGTTCTGCACATGTACCCCAAAACCTAAAATGCAATAAAAATTAAAAAAAAAAAAAAATATATATATATATATATATACTGCTATGTTATCACATCTTAGCTTCCATTGTGAGTTGACACCCTTCTTGCCACCCTTGTGTTTCTCAAGTTACTTTGCTAGAAGAGCTTGTGCTGCATTAGCCACTTAAAAATTTTGCTGCTGTGAGCACTTTGCACACAGTAAATTATGCAATGATGACAGGTGGTGTTGTGTTAGTCATTAGTATTGCTTACCAATGGGTTCTGGTCCTTAGTTTCCAGGCATATGACAAGATAGCCAACACATTGTTGCAAGTTAGTTGTACCCTTCCAAATTGATCCAAGCAATAAATGTGGGGAACACAAGTCACTTATTGGATGAAAGCTATTTCGAAATCGGCCTTGTACTCTTTGGTCTGTCAGTGTACCAGGCTTATAGTCATTCTTTCAGGTAAGAAAAATATCATTAAAAAGATAACCACCTTAACAAATCATAATGGTACCTTGTCAAACATTAACATGATTGGAATCAGATGTGACTCTGTCCCCTTTGTAGTTTGACATTGGTTGTCTTCTCTGAATGTGGAATGGCAAGTAGAAATATTTTCGGGTATAGGAGCTTGACATTTTCAAGTTGGAAGCCAATTTACCAGACGCTCTGCAGCCAAACATCCAGGGTGTATTTTTACTGCCTTCTCATACATAATTTGATTTATTTATTGCCTTCAAATTCAATTTTTACTTGGCTGATTTGCAATTTTTAAAATACAGTGTGCAGATAGGATTTGTTATGACAAAAAGTTGTGTTAAATATGCAATTGTTTTTAGTAGCACGCTTATATCTTCATAGCTCAGTTTGATCTTGTCAGACATAATGAAGATAATTATAACAGCAACAACACAAATTAATTACATGTGCTCTTAATTTTTGATATTGTGCTACCCTCCTATGCAGTAAGGCTTTGATTTTGTACTTAAATTTCCTTAATGAATAATCTTTAACTCCCTTTACACAAAGCTAAAGAAATAAAAAGAGGTTGTATTATTCTTTAAGTGTTTAATTCTAAAGGAAATTTAAAGTAAGTATTAAATTAGTTATAATAAAAATTTCATAGACTTGCAGTATAAATGTAAACTGTTGTTAGCGTATATGCTATTACAGCCGAGGACTTGTGAGACGGATTGGTACATCCCATTAATCTCACTTCGCTAGCATTTTGAAATATGTCATCATATAAAAAGATTTTAATTCAAATTAACTTTTTTAACAGCTATGGCATATTTTTAAGTAAATTAATTGCTGTTATGTTCAAGAACATGCAGTCCCTGAAAAACCTAGCTTTAAAAAATATACTCACTATAATAAGGATGAAATCTATATTCATAGTAGTTTAGAGGAGGGTTTAGCAAATGCTGGCCCTAAGGCCAGCTTGGCTGGTTGTTTTTATTTTTACATAAATAAAGTTTAATTGGAAGAGAGCTATGCCTATTAATCTAAATATTATCTATATTTGCTTTCATGGTGTAATGGTGGGGCTGTGTAGTTATGACAGAGAATATATAGTCCACAATACCTAAAATATTTGTTATCTAGTAATACACATAAAAAGTGTGTTGCCTTCACATTTAGAACATGGGCCATGAGTCCAAAAAAACAAAAGGGTTCTGCTATTTTATAGCTTTATGACCTCGGCCAAATTGTGTAGCCTTTCTCTAGCTTCATTCTGTAAATTTGTATTATGAAGAATATAATAATTACATCATAGGCTCAGCTGATGTTTAAATGAAATAAGATATGTAAATTGCTTAAGTTAGTATCTAGAACAGAAAAAATACTTAATAAATAAAACATTGTTAATATTGCTCGTTTCTGTTCTTATGTTTATGAACTTTCCTCCTAAGACTACCTGACATGTTGTGTTCTTACCACAATATTTTTTTAGACATACACAGTATCTCTCTCTTACTCTCTAACTCTCTTTCACACACAAACACACACACACACAAGACTAAGACTGCCTGAGGAGCATCCACATAGATGTGAATTTTTAGATTGTTAATGTTGCATAGTTTACATGATGAGATTATTAATGCAATTCTTACCTAGACACAATTCAAAATGTTATTATATGTGCCAGATTGTCATAAAAGTGAAGTGTTGTTTTTTTTTTTTTTTTTTCTCCGAGATAGAGTGTTGCTCTGTCACCCAGGCTTAGTGTAGTGCAATCTTGGCTCACCGCAACTTATGTCTCCTAGGTTCAACCAATTCTCCTATCTCAGCCTCCTGAGTAGCTGGGATTACAGGCCCCTGCCACTACACTTATTTTTGCTAACTTTTACATTTTTAAAAGAGACAGGATTTCATGACATTGGCTACACTGATCTCGAACTCCTAACCTCAGGTGATCTTCCTGCCTTGGCCTACCTAAGTGCTGGGATTACAGGCATGAGCCACCATGTCCGGCCATAAAAGTGTTTTTTTAAAGAATATGTATTTATATTTCCAAATTTTGACATATTTGAAAGATTATTTTCTGGGCATATTTGGAGTTGACATGTTTGGTACAGGTAAAATGTATTTGGCATTTCGATTGTGACTTTGAAGACATAAAGACATTATTTTAAAATGGGGCTGACACTTCATATGCTTAAAATCTAGTGTTTTGTCTTACTTTTACAAAACTGTGTACTCATTAAAATTTTGGTGAAATAATTAATTAAATGAATGAGTTTTGTAATGAATGTTAGATGTCCCCGTCCTTCCTACAAAAATAAGCTAACCATAAACTGAGTCTATATAATAAATGGCAAAATAATGTCGCTAATGTCATTTTAAACAATTTTAAGTCTGAAAAAGGAGTTTTATGTATTTTTTTGGTCTCTTCTAAAGACAAGAATCAACTTTATCCTGTGCCTCAATCCCGGACAGGTGCCCTGCCTCCCATCAGTAGGTTTGCTACACTTCGGTGCTCTGGGTTTTTTGATTTCTTTTTATACTGTCAGTGAGCAAAATAACACAGGTGACATCTAGGGGTGGTAAGCTAAAGACTAAGTTCAGAGTAGAAACAAGGGCAGACCCAGGTAAACGCCACTGCAGGGTGCTACATGGATAGTACCTCAGGCAATATTATAAGTATTTTCCATGTTTCTGATTTTTGAAATCCACAATTAAATCTAGACAGTTTCTAGATAGTGTTTGTTGAAGTTTCTCAGAAGCTGAAATACCATCCTTTTGACCTTTCCATCTTGAGGCTCTTTGCATACAAGTAATATCTTTAGCACATAAAATTACCCAAATCATTTCTTTTTTCCTGGAAATATTTCTATTACTCCAGGTAAAAAACGGCAGAGTTTGCCTCTTCTCTATTAATGTTGTTACTAAACTATTTACTAAGCTTTTCTGAAAATGTGGTAACCTAGAATCTTACTTATTATGGAATTTGTCTTTGTGTTTGTTAAGACTAGTAGTTAAACAACCTAGAATTATGTTACAATGTGTGAAAATATAGAATATGAATTATGAGTTTGTAATATCTTACGAGATTTCTTTCTGTATGCTAAACATATTTTCATAAGTCTGCCTAAGAACTCAAGATAACTTACCATTCAGCTTACCTGTTCAACTGTTATTAAACAGCACATGGGAAAGTGAAGAGTTCCCAGGGCCCCTTCCTTTAATTTAGTGAGTGCTCCATATTTATTTAAGTTTCTATAAATCAATAAGCACCTTGCCTGAGTATTAGCACATCTAGATGCTGACTATTAGAGTTTTAAAGGAACTGTGTAAACAGCATTGCTTAGTATTCATATTTAGTGTTCATATATAGCCCCAGGTATTTTCAAGCAATTTGCAAGCTGTCAGGCATCTGTGACTACTGATAAAAATTTATTGAATATTGAGGAACAGGAGAAGGTACAAAAACAAGAGCTAAATGGAGAAATGTGGTTTGTAGCCAAGGAAGAAAGTTTTATGTAGTATTTGCTGCCCATATGCTGAAGAAAATCAGGCAGAATATAGATTATTGAATAGATTTATATGCAACTATAGTAAAAGAGAAACTAAAAAGATACAAATTCTCATGGAGGCTGAGAGAGCATCATCACCTGGTTACTCTTTCCTTACCTTCAACCCTTCTCCCTAAGATGGAAACTACTATTTTAAAAGATTTGAAGAGACAAGTCAAAAGAGCAAGGAAACTAGAATATTCCTGCTGTAGTCAAGGCAGAGATGATAATGGAATGACTGACAATTTAACATATACTTACATACATGCACACCCACACAAACTTACTCATATACATTTGTACACATACTTGACAATTCACATAAACCTATGTTAGACCATACAACTGGAAGATCTTGGAAATGAAAGGGGGCTTTTAATGACTAAATTAGAACATCAGGCATAAACTGGGATTTGCCCTAAGCACCTGAAACAAATAATCACCCTACATAAATTATGAGTAAGCTACTAATAGTGCTAATGTGATCAACTAAATAATTCCGTTTTTACATACCCAACTTACCTTTCAGCCATGCATATTTGGAGGTAAGTCATGAAATCATTTATTTTATAAATCAAATTTCATTTCAAATCAAGGGTAACTATCTAGAACCATATCTCAGTGTTAACATGGAATCCACAGGCAGTCCACTCTCTACCCTCTAAGTGTTCTTGTCCTTTCATTTGCCTCTGCTCCTTTGTAGTTCAATCTGTGCTGTGGGAAAGACATGTTCTGATTTGCAATGACTTTAATAACCTATCTGTAGGCAAATTTAAAAAAGGAAATGCCTTCAGACAGCTGCCAGGAGGTGCATATACGTTGAGACACCACAGCATTAATTTGACATTACTGTTTCACAGGTTGTATTTCCAGTGGATCGCCTCAGATTTTTTTTCTTCACATTGGTTAGTCTATACTTTTCAAAACTAAATGGCATTTTCTTGTTTTTAAACCAGATTCCCGACCTCTCACATCCACACTTATTTTTGTTTTCGTTTCATCACAATTTATATTCTTTTTACACAAATCTGCTATGGATAAGTTTACACTATCACTCCCTTCTGCTGTCCCTTCTACTTAAGTAAAATTATTTTTTTTCAGAAAACAATAGACATTGGTCACACTAAATATTTTTTGTATATAATCTTTTTTATTTCTAGTTTTGATTCAAGTATCATGTCCCTAAAGTTTGATTATTCTAAATCATAAAATGTTTTTTAAAACAAAAATGAATTTAAATTGAATATGTAAGTAATTGTTTTAATTTGGACAGCAATTCTCTAATACATTACTACCTACTTCTGCTTTGAGTATGTATGTGGTTAACTTATAAGTGGGAGCTAAATGATGAGAACACATAGACAAACAAAGGGGAACAATACACACTGGAGACTTTCAGAGAGTGGAGGGTGGGAGAAGGGAGAGGATCAGGAAAAATAACTAATGGGTCCTAGGTGTAATACCTAGGTGGTAAAATAATCTGTACAACAACCCCATGACACAAGTTTACCCAGGTAACCAACCTGCGCTGTACCCCTGAACTTAAAGTTAAAAAATTAGATGATGAAGAAACGAATTCTTACTACCAGAGTACTGACTTGGTGGTCCACTACGGTGCTGTTCCCTCAATTATAAACACTACCCATTTAGTTAAGCATCTGATATATTTACAGTTTAGACAAAAGAGTATTATTTGGAAACAAATCAGGTAAGACTGGTTGTCCTCACTTTAATATGTCATGATATGTGATATTACCTTGGGATTCTCTTTTCCTGAAATGATACACCCTACTTTCTCAACTTCATTAATGCCTCCCATCCTCATGACTCAACCCAGATGACATTTGTTACAAAAATCTTCCTCAAACTTGTTTTGTACCTTTACTCTACTTGATGAAAGGATCTTCTTTATTCATTTATTTTAAACCCCATATGAAATACTTCCTTTTGGGTAAGTAAATTCAGACCTTAGGGCAATGACCCTAAACCTTAACCCCGGGATATAAAACAAAAATTTATCTATGGTACTTATTTTATCTCTTCATGGCATCCTTTGACACCAGTAAAGTGATCTGCCTTAAGTTCTGTCTTGGTAATTTTGCTTTTAACTCTTTGTTGCACATATTGATCCACACAGTATAAACTTTTATATCAAAAACTACTGATTTTTTCTAAACTCAGAGATTAAATTAAATGCCAATACACATTTTCCAGTACATCTTCTGTAATCCCTATGTATATATATATATATATTAATATATTAAAATTATATTACTATCATTTAGTACCTTGTGCAGATATAACATTTTGTTATCTCATAATAGACAAACATTATTTCCTCTACAATTATCAATAATTTAACCTACCAGTGACAGAATTGTGTTACACAGATTCAGACATTTTTTAATATTCTTCTTTCTCCCTTTGTGTTCCATATAATCCCCTGAGAACATGCTATACGACATTGGGAAGAGCCAAATTCCACTATAACAAACTTTAAGAACAAGTGCAAACCTTGTCTGGGAATTAACTAATCTGACAGATGAGTGAAGTTTGGTGATGTTTAGTTTACACGATTTATTTCATGGCAATAATGGAATGCTATGCTAAAGTAATAATGGTACTATGAAAATTTGGGAGAGCGTATGTTAGCAAAAGCAACCCACTTTGTAAAACACTTAGCCAAGTTAAGATAATTACTTAATCCAAGTACTAAACAGAGCATTGAAAGAAATAATTTATTCTGTGGCAACTGAAATCAGGCTAGATTATCAGTTGTATTTAACTCAAATAGTCCAGTTTTTTAATCCTAAACCATTTCTTCTTAGCCAAATAGAGAAGCATGACTGAAATTGATTTATCTAATTGAAGCCCATATTGGCCATATAACCTGCACATTAACATGCAGACTTTAGTAAGTTTATGTTGAAAACAAAAAAAAATTAAAAAGCGTCAGTTTCAAAAACATCAAAGTACTAACCTTGACTCAGAGAATTCTATTCATTTTAAACTTTGCAAACTCTAACAAGGTGCTAGGAACTGTATTATTTACAGCATCTGGTGCAAAAAAAGTAAAAGTTCATGTCCCCCTGAGTACAAAGTCATGTAAACTTCATGTTCATTAAACATTTTAATAGTGATATAATAAAAACATAAAAGTAATTAGGGAAGATCTAAGTTTATACATTATTATGTATTAGGCACTATCCTAAGCCTTATGAAGGTATTAACTCATTTAATTCTTACAACAACCTTAAGAGATGGATATTATTAATATTATCATTTCTATTTCTATTTCTGTTTCTATTCAGAAAATTAAAGCATAGAAAGATTTGGTAATTTGCCAAGGACATCATTGGCAGAAGCAGGATTTGCACCACAGGTAATGTAAGTTTAGAGAACATGTCTTTAAATGATAGGGTATAATGTTCCTAATTCCATTTCCGTGCCTTGATTTCCTCCAACTCCAAATATATGTATTTCCCAAGAACTGCATCAAGAAGAAAAAAACAATTTGTACTCGATAAGGCAGATAAAAGATATACTACAGGAATGGCCACAGTGTTCCACCAGTTTCTATCCACAAAAGGAAGATTAATCCTGATTATGTCCTCTCTCCACTACCACTAACTTCTACATTTGTAGGTGGGTGTCATTATAAAACCTAACAAATCAGGAGCTTCCTTAAAATTTGGTACATCTTCCTATTAAGTCAAAATTTCACAACCATCATACTTCAAAGGAAATAAATAGCAACTTGCTATCTAAAAATCCCTTTCAAAATCAAAGAGAAATCAAAGAAATCTAGAATCCTAATATGTTTGATATTGTTAAAGACGAAGGAAGCTTTTGAGTAACAGTATAAAAAGGTTAGTATTTCATGATTTTTTGCTTTGCTTTAAGATTCCTGGACTGGAAGTAAAGGTAATGTATGTAAGCAAAATATATGTGTGGGTTTTCTACTATGCAGTGAATATGCTCAAGGGTAATGATACATGCAAATAAAAAAGATAAAAGATATTTAAATTATAAACAAATTATAAACTGTCACTGTCTTTTTTTTTTTTTTGAGTTAGAGTCTCACTCTGTTGTCCAGGCTGGAGTGCAGTGGCAAGACCTCTGCTCACTGCAACTTCTGCCTCCCAGGGTCAAGTCATTCTCCTGCTTTGGCCTCCCGAGCAGGTAGGATTACAGGTGCCTGACACCATGTCCAGTTAACTTTTTTTTAAAATCTCTTTCTGGCTGCCATGGAATAGATCATAGGGAAGCAAGAGTTAGTTATTATTTATTTATTTATTTATTTTTTCTTTTGAAAGGAGAGAAGGAAAGAAAGAAAAAAAAGGAGTGAAGGAGAGAAAGAAAGAGGAAAAAAAAGAGGGAGAGAGAATAGGATTATTGCTTTATTCTAAAAATGGGTATTAATAATGGCCAATCAATATTTTGAGTATTTAAAGTAGAGAATGTATATTTTGTGTATTTAAAGTGGAGAGCTCTATAAATATTTATTAAGTTTACTTGTTCCAGATCTGAGTTCAAGTCCTGGATGTCCTTATTAATTTTCTTTCTTGTTGAGTCTAAATCTCTTTATGGGTCTTATGTATCTGGGTGTTAGGATCGTTAGCTCTTATTGTTGCATTGATCCTTTTACTTTGATCCATATATCTTTGCTGCTTTAAAATCTAGTTTATCAGATGCGAGAATTGCAACTCCTGCTTTTTATTTATTTATTTATTTTTGCTCTTCATTTGGTTGGTAAATCTTTCTCCATCCCTTTGTTTTGAGTCTTTCTGTATCTTTGAATGTGAAATGGGTCTGGATGTAGCATACTGTTAGGTTTTGGCTGTATGTTTTGATTGGGGGATTTAGTAGACTTAAATTTAGGGTTACTGCCATTTGATATTAACTGGCTATTTTCTCCATTCATTGATGTAAATTCTTCTTTATATTGATGCTCTTTACTTTTTGGTATATTTTTAGAAAGACTAATACTGGTTGTTCCTTTCTATGTATAATGCTTCTTTCAGAAGCTCTTGTAAAGCAGGCCTGGTGGTAATACAATCCTGAGTACTTGCTTGTTCATAAAAGATTTTATTTTTCCTTCAATTGTGAAGCTTAGTTTGGCAGGATATGAAATTCTGGGCTGAAAGTTCTGTTCTTTAAGGATGTTGAATATTGGCCCCCACTCTCTTCTGGCTTGTAGAGTTGCTGCTAAGAGATCTGCTGTAAGTCGAATAGGCTTTCCTTTGTGGGTAACTTGACCTTTCTCTCTGGCTGCCCTTAGTATTTTCTCCTTAGTTTCAACCCTGGTGAATCTAAGAATTATGTGCCTTGGGGTTGCTCTTCTTGAGGAATGTCTTTGTGGTGTTCTCTGTATTACCAGGGGTTGAATATTGTCCTGCTTTGCTAGATTGAGAAAGTTTTCCTGAATAATATCCTAAAGAGTATTTTCCAGCTTGGATTCATTCTCTCCGTCACATCCAGGTACACCTATCAAACGTAAATTGGGTCTTTTCACTTAGTCCCATATTTCTTGGAGACTTTGCTCATTCCTTTTTATCCTTTTTTCTCTATTCTTGTCTTCTTGTTTTATTTCATTAAGTTGGTCTTCAACCTCTGATATCCTTTCTTCTGCTTGATCAATTCTGCTATTCAAACTTGTGCATATTTTGCTAAGTTCTTGTGTTGTGTTTTTCTTTTTTTAAAAAAATGGAGTAATTTTTTATTTATTTTTATTTATTTATAATTTTTAATTTTTGTAGGTACATAGTAGGTGCATATGTTTATGGGGTTTGTGAAATACTTTGATAAAGGCATACAATGTGTAATAATTACATCAAGGTAAATGAGGGTATCTATCACCTCAAACATTTATTGTGTTACAATCCATATACTCCTTTAGATATTTTTAAATGTACAATTAAATTATTATTGAGTATAGTTACCCTGTTGTGCTATTTTTTTTATTGCATTGGAGCTGGGGAGGGATACCCTGGGGAGAAATGCCAAATGTGGATGAAGGGGAGGAAGGCAGCAAAACACACTGCCATGTGTGTACCTATGCAACTATCTTTCAAGTTCTTCACGTGTTGTGTTTTTCAACTCCGTTAGTTCATTTATAATTTTTGTATATTTAGTAGAGACAGGATTTTATTATGTTGACCAGGGTGGTCTCCAACTTCTGACTGCAGGTGATGGGCTTGCCTTGGCCTCCCAAAGTGCTAAGATTACAGTCATGAGTCACTGCGCCTAGCCTAAACTGTCACTTATTTGTTGATTCACATACGTGCCACAGAATGAGAGTGAATCATACCTGAGGCTGGGGGAATAGAACAGTGACATTTAGAAACTCTTTGCCAGTTTCTGTTGATCTGCAGTGCCACATTATTTCCTGAATCTTTATTAAATCACATAGTCTATTTATTTCCTCCAACAGTTCATAATATTTTGTAATATGAACTGTTTCCCCTTTGGACTCATTTTAGCAAGGCAGTTTCTTGAGTCTTACTTTTTTATCCAGAGTTATGGTTAATCTTTCAATGATGTTGTTTGTTTTAATAGGTAATGTATATGTCACCTTAGGTCTTATGGAGGAAAGTCATTATATAAATCTTATATATGTGTCTGATTCCTAATTGGGATTTCCAATGAGCAGAAAGATTCAAGGTTGAATCCTCATTGAACTTCTTCCTAACACTCCCTGTGATTCACTATACCTGTACAGCAGGAAATAAAACCTATCAGCTTCCCAATAAAACTTGATGGGTTTTATAACACATTCTACGACTGCTCATTTAAGATATGCATTACATTGAGGTTATTATGACATTCACTAAAAGCTGACTAAATCCATTCTACAAAGCTCATGCTTTTAACAGACTTGTCAGTGTTTTAGCAAATGTCACCGTTAGCACCATCTATTGGCTGATTTTGCAAGTCTCACTTGTTCTGGATGTTTAGGTAGAAATTTCTTATGACTATTTCGGCAAAGTAGAAAACGCCAAAGCAATGGTCAAATCTAAATAATAATAATTAAAATTATATAATAATTAAAGGAATAATGAGGTATAAAAATTGGTCTTAAATTATTCTTACATTTTGTATAGAAATTTAAAATTTTTAGACTTTAAAAGTATTTTTTTCTATTCAGTTAGCTTTAATGGGATTGGTTTATTATATTTTTATTGATTTAATGTGACAATTAGTGACTTCTTTCATATTGATTTATTATATTTCTTATTTATTAGATAGTTATGAATACCTCTATTGAAGTTTCTTAATGTTAATTTTGAATTAAATCATTTTAATTTTGTTAATTTGTTAATTTGGAATAAATATTTCTTCAAAGCTATTTAAAATCTATTTGTTGATTCACATATGTGTCACAGAATAACAGTGACAAAAAAGTTGCTGTGATAAAAACAAAGAATAATGAGGAAGAAAACATAATATCCGTAACTGGCTACAGACACAGAGCTCTTTCCATTTTCAACATTGCATGACAAATGTCTTCAAGTATCTTCTGATTGAATTGATTTCTTCTTAATGTTAATTTTTCTTGTATATAAATATATCTGCTTAGAAAAAACTACTGGAAGTTACCTGATATAAATTTTTGTGGCAAAACATAACTCTAGAGCTAAATAATGTATTCAAAATTACCAATTCTGGAACAGTAACAACATCTTCCACATAATAATCTTTGCTGGCAAAGCATTTGAAAATAATCACACAATCTGTGTTTATTTGTTCAGCAAATATTTACCTCTGAGTTAATATCCTCATATTAACATATTCTCATATAAACATGGAACATACGTGGTCCTTACACACAACACAGACACATACATATAGACACACAAGAGACAGAGAGAGAGAGAGAGAGAAGAAAGAATGAAGTAGAGAAGAGTGGGAGGAGCTCCAGATTAGGAGAATTACTGTGACAAAAAAAGAAAAAGAACTATGAGGAAGAAAATATAACATCCATACTTGGCTGTAGAGACAGAGTTCTTCCCATTTTCAACATTGTGTGACAAGTATCTTCAATATTTTCTGATTGAATTCCAACTGCTGGAAGTCAGTTCTAATTTCAGAGGGAGCTTCATAATGGTGACCAAATATTAAATCATCCTTTTCTGGTTTCCTTACACCTGTGAACCACTGCAACAGGGTTTAATTCTCCAGCCAGTAGGAGGTCCTTGATTAAATTCATAACTGATTTGCTTCCAGAAAACTCCTTCAAAAGATTTGGACCAAATATTCATCAATATACTAGTTTTTGAAAAATCCATATTAGAAACACATATGTTCTATGTATTTTATGTACACACACACACACACGTACACACACACTATATACTGTGGAAAAAACAATTTTATAATAGATAATTTATGGATACCTTATTGTAGTAGTATTTTTAGTTATGTAGTCCATATAAAATAAAAAGAGGACATATATAAAAGGACATATCTAAACAAATATAAGTAAGCTACAAGTAAATAGACATAAATAACAGCTCCCAAAAGACAACTGGAAAGTAGATGGCAGAAGTCATGGGTGTAAACTGTTCATTTTATCTTACTAGCTGTGTAATAGCAAACGTTAGAAAATAAATAATATAAAACAAGACAAAATTTAAATACATATCTATTTACAATCATACAAATGTATACATACATATGTTAAACTATAAATATTTAGCAAATATAAAAAGTAATAAATATTTTACAATGCTAACAATTAACTTTAAAAGCATCCTAGGTTGGGTGTGGTATCTCATACCTGTAATCCCAGTTACTCAGGAGGCTGAGGCAGGAAAATCAGTTGAACTCAGAAGGTGGAGACTGCAGTGAGCTGAGATCATGCCGTTGCACTACAGCCTGAGCAACAAAAGTGAAACTACACCTCAAAAAAAAAAAAAGAAAAAAAAAGAAGCATCCCAATAAGACATATTGCAACAGAAATACCAAAAACAAAATATTTAAAATACCAAATCAAAGTTATCTAAAAAATTTGCTCATTGTACTATAAAAATAATATATTTGAGCTACTTTAGTTGCACAATGTAGACTGTTTAGCTGGTAGAATACTTAGGTGATTTATTACCCATAGTTCACTAATGCTATAAAGACATGACAATATTAACGATAATTGAAATTAAATTTCAGATTCAAAGAAATGTTAGTCATACCAAGGACCAATGATTAGAATGAACAAAATGAATAATTTTATGGCATTTTTTGCAGCAATCATAAGTATGCAGAGACATATTTAAAAGCAAATTTATGTGACTAAATTAAATAACATTGTATCAAGATATACTTGATACAGATATACAAGATATATCTCTGACCTTAACATATTTTTTATTCCTAACTGGACCTTCAAGGTTAATAACGCTGTAAGTATTCTAATGGCAGCACCTGCATTTTTTTCAATTATGCTTATTGTTTTGTAATACATATACACAGTTCATATATACATATACACAGATAGGTATAGCACAGTTCATATTTATTTGTATTATTAATTTTTATTTATATATTTATCCCTAATAAATAAGGAATAACTAGCTGCTATTTTAATTGTTAAAATATTATTGCAAAAAAATAAGACATATGGAATTCTTACACATAAATGCAAGTAAATACAGAGTTAGAGAGAAAGGAACAGGAAGAGAGAGTCAGAGAGAGACAAAGAAGAGAAAACTTATTTGAAGTGCCTCTTTCACACACACACTTGGAAACAGTGCAGTTACTGGAATTAACATTCTCAAAATTTCTAATATGTGAATGTTAGAAATTAAAAAAAATGGCTTTTTTAAAGAATATGAAGAAAAGATACAATTTTGAATGTATAAGGTTTTGCATACAAGAGTAAAAGTAAACACATACTTATGTGTTCAGGCAAGTTTGAAACCAGTAGAGAGAGTCTCATTTTGGCATTAATGAATATTGTAAACTTTAAAAACAAATATAAATGCATATGCTTTTATTCACACCAAAGTTAATATATGTGAATTATATAATTAGTCCTATTAATATCAGATTTAATAGAATCTGCATTTTACTATCTAAAGACTACACTTGACTACACCAATGACACCATGGAGATGGCATATTAGGAATAAAATCATTTCTATTTATGTCAGGTGGGACTATCATCTGTTCAGTATGATTAATGATCTTATTTTAAAATTTAAATTTAAAAGCAAAATGCCTGGGTTTTTTTGCATCAATAACATTGAACAAAATAAATCACAAGATTGAATTGAAATTAATTTTATTATGGCTTCCTTTAAAAAAACTCAAACTCATAACAATAGTAGGGAAATACGTCAATGAAGCAATATTTACCAAAAGATTAAAGTGTATAGGATTGTCATTCTTTACCTCACCTCACCAATGGACTATCTTCATATTAAAAATTCAACTATTTTCTTTTAATCAGTTGAGCAGATTTTTCTTTATATACTGTCATATAATTATCTAGTTATAGGATTTCTTTTTATGCCCAAATGTGATACATTTGTACTCAGTCATCAAAGTTATATTTGTCTCTTTTGCTTTGTTGAATAAATTCATCTAGCTATTATGAATTTACATACTCAAAAACATTTGACTTTCATAGAATGTAAGTTCTTTGATTTTTTATTTCTTATCTTTTGGGCTTTTTCATAGACTTTTACATTAGGTCTTTGAAAAGAAAATGATTTTAAAAGAAATAAAGCTGTGATTCTGTTTTGTATGTCTCTTTTTCTTTCTATTGTAATTCTCAAACAATATGTGTATATCAAACATTACAAGCTGATCAATACCTTTTCTTTGTCTATTTAGTAATTTCACCCAATAATTTTGTTAACAGATAAGATAACATTTAGGATAATTAGTAAATGTAGGGATAAGGTGTTTTTTGTGTAATCTGATATTGGAATAAAGAAACCTGGGTTATAGGAAAATATATTTCCCTCTACTTATATGTCTTTATAGAAGTTACTTAACTCTCTTGAGTCTTTAATGTCTTCATAGACTATTCTGTAGATACAAAACACAAATGGGACAAAACAGAGGTAACCATTGGAAACATACCTGGTCTGGTCACCCCTACCTACTGAGCTTCATGAAACATGAGTTCTGGCTGAAACTAGAGATAAACATAAGCATAATTATAATTAAAATATTTTGCACATTTATTTTATGCCAGGCACTATGATCACAATTTGTAAATGTTTTCACATTCTCACCACAGATATATGATTCAGAAGCCAATGTCATTTAATGATGAGGAAACTGGCTTATTAAAACAAGTTCATGGCTGGGCACAGTGGCACAAGGTCAGGAGATAGAGACCATCCTGGCTAATACAGTGAAACCCCGTCTCTACTAAAAATACAAAAATTAGCTGGGTGTGGTGGCACAGACCTGTAGTCTCAGCTACTTGGGAGGCTGAGGCAAAAGAATCCCCTGAACCCGGGAGATGGAGTTTGCAGTGAGAGGAGAGTATGCCACTGCACTCCAGCCTGAGGACAGAGCAATAATCCATCTCAAAAAAATAAAAAGAAAATAAAACAAGTTTTTATCATTTAGGTATCAGAGTTGGGTTCTGAACAAAAGAGTTGTATCCATCATAAGTGACCCTATGATCACTTATGATGGAAAAATTCAAGCTTATTATTTCATTGGAAATGATACACATTGAAGAAGGTCTGTTTTGTGTACATTTGCTAGCAATGCCATTTTATTCCCAGTTGGTTTTTTGTTTGTTTGTTTTTTTGTGGGGGTGAAGGTTGTGGGTGTGGCAGCCTGCTACCAAGGAAACAGCATGAACATTTATGGCCAGATATAGAAAATGATTCTGTCTCCATAATTACTAGCTCTGAGGCCTTAGAAATGTTCAACTTGCTGAGCTACAGGCCAGGTCTTTGTAAAATAGTATTTTAAAATGCCAACTTTGTGTACCTTATATGAGACTGAATATTAACTATGTCATGGCTGCTGGTTAAGGGAACTGTAAAAGCAACATATTACTTTTAGGAAAATGCTTCATGATATCCACATGCCAAACAGTCTAGAACAAATTCCAGACCTACTGGATTCACTGATATGTGTCTCAGCTAAGAGTGGAAGAGGCAGAAGAGAAAAGAAAGAGTGCATTCCCAAATAACAAATTTGAAGTAAAAGATGTACCTGCCAGAGACAGACGACTATATGCCCTATGGAATGTAGGATTAAAACCTCTAATCTCTGGCAGAAAAATGTCGCAAAAGGATACTGTGATAGGATTTCTTGAGGAAATAAATATGGAAGAGTCCTCATCTGCCTCTTGTTTCACTGCGCTGAGACATCCACCTGTAAATGAAGAGGACAGCAGATACAACAGTTTTTCTTCAGCAGTTGAGTAATAGCTGACCAGTCCTTCAAATTTAAGGATTAATTCTCTAGACTTTGGTACTCAGTTTTTAAAGTCTAATTATAACAACGCAGTTTAATTCTCTAATTCATGGCTCAGAAATCATTTCATGACAGAGCACTTAATATGTATTTACGGATAGGTAGGGGGTGTGTATTACTGTCTGAACCTGTCCCTCCAAAATTCAGGTGTTGCGAATGGGTTGGCATTAAGTCGGAATACTTTAAGGGGTGATTAAGCCATAAGGGTTCCTCTCTTATGAATGAGATTAAGGTCCTTCTAAGAGAAACTTCATGCAGCATTGGCCTCTCCTGAAAAAACACAGCTTTTCTTCCTTGCAGAGGATGCAGCAATATGGCACCACCTTGGAAGGTGAGAGCAGTCTCACCAGACAACTAAACGTGTTGGTACCTTTACTTTGGACTTCCCAACCTCCAAAGTGTGAGAAAATATATTTCCGTTCTTTAAAAATTACCCATTATAAGGTATTCTGTTATAGCAACACAAATGGACTAAGATTGGGTGTTTTCTTTTTCTGTGCTTCTTTATAAGAGCAACCAATAGAGACATTTCTCCTCTTTCTGGTCTTGCAGATTGCATAAATACACTCTCTGAGGTCAGAGTAGGTGAAACTGAATACTTGAAATAGCACGTTACATAGTCTTTTAGCTAGCTGTAGCGTCTGTTGATAGGTTGTTTTTAAGTCACAGTTACATGTTTTATACTATGCGTTTTTATGTCACCATTATAATGAGACAAGAATAACACCATAATCAATAATTTCTAGCCTGTGGGACCACCTCATCTGCAAGTATTAAAAAAAATTCTAGCCTCTTGGGTCACTGTGACCTTGGTCCTTGTTGTGTGGCAATTAATACTTCAACAGCCTTCTCGGCAGTTTGTTTTGCTTTTAAAAATATTACAAGAATGAAATCAGCTTTGTGTTATTTAATATATCTTGATGTTTGAGGGTTTTGTTGTTTTCATGGATGATCATAGTGTTAAGCATTATATGCCAGTAATCCCAGAGGACTGGTGTTTGTGATTCTGTTGTGATCTCTCTCTCCATTTTTTATCTCTCTTTTTAAAATGATTACTTTTAAGAGGAATGATCTGTATGTTTCTCTCATATGCCTTGGTGAAAAGTTTATTACTATTACATTTCTAGTCCTACAATCTAAGTCCATGACCTATCAGAAAGGGGCCCAAACACTCAGTGTTGTTGAACATAAACAAAACAAAATTTTTATTTTTTTACTAGAATAAAACTTTACACAGGGTTATCAACTACATAATTTATTGTAGTGCCTATAAAATATTCCAATAAATATTATATACAATTCTTTATGATTTTTCTAAGATCTAGCCCCATGACAATCTATTAAACTATACTTATAGAACCTTACAAAATCGTCTACATATTAAAAATGAAAATAAAAATTGTTCCCAATATATCTCACAAAGTTGATATAAGAATTAATAATTTAATACTCATGTCAAATAACTGAGTAGAAGATAATAGGGGATTTTCTTCTCTTTAGATCTTTAACTGGGAAATCAAGACTTCTCATTTACATTGTTACTTGATGAAGTTAGTCAGCTAATGGATATCTATGGGAAGAAAGGAAGGTAGTGATGCATTCATCTTCCATAGCTATGAATTCTCAAATACAAATTATTGCAATTCAATAAAGATGTCCTGCCAGCTTGCCAATATTTTTTTTAGCTATTCTGGCGAATTAAAAAGAATACCTAATACTACAAAAGGTTAATACAAAAATTTACAGAGTGTCATAGGTTTACATGATTTATGAGCATGAGTAATCATTTTTTAAGTTATATTTACAGTTTAGGGTATGTGTATGAACCCTGGTTTTATCCTCATGACAGATTAAAATTATTTATAGTGTTTTATAAATATAGTTTCTGTATAGGAATATAATTTTATGAGTGGATGGATGGCTGCGTGGACAATGTTAAGAAAAATTAAAACTGCTCATCACTTCATGTGTAAAATCCTAATATACAAAGAGTATGAGGTGCAGACTGCAGTAAGTTTTGCCAAAGAGAAGCTAAGTGAATGGCAAGTGATACTGCAGAATAAAACACTTGAATGAACATTTTCCCTAGAGTAGTGGTAAATATACTTTATGCTGATTTGTGGCAATACAGTGTGCATAAAGAAAATAAACAAGATTTTTATGGCAAGGCACAACTTGAAGCCACATTCCCTGATCAGTGTCCTCCTACATGTATTACTAAGCACATGTGGACCTCTTCTGAGGTCTAGCATATTTAATACGGGTATGTTCTTGATAGCGCACATGAGACTTAATTCATTTCTGGAGTGCTCCATTACCAACTCTGACAGCCTTACAGCTTGGTTGGGAAACAAAGTATAACATCAGGTTACTAAGCAACTGCGGCTTTTTAAAAGTATGTCTTGGAACTCACTTGTTTTTCCAAATTGATTCTATCCATGTAATTTAGAACATAAATGGGACATCATGTTTAGAAATATGTTGGATTGGGGGCCGGGTGCGGTGGCTCACGCCTGTAATCCCAGCACTTTGGGAGGCCGAGGCGGGTGGATCACGAGGTCAAGAGATCAAGACCATCCTGGTCAACATGGTGAAACCCCGTCTCTACTAAAAATACAAAAATAATTAGCTGGGCATGGTGGCTCGTGCCTGTAATCCCAGCTACTCAGGAGACTGAGGCAGGAGAATTGCCTGAACCCAGGAGGTGGAGGTTGTGGTGAGCTGAGATCGAGCCATTGCACTCCAGCCTGGGTAACAAGAGTGAAACTCCACCTCAAAAAAAAAAAAAAAAAAAGAAATATGCTGGATTGGTACTTTAAGCTAATGTCTTGCTACCTCTGCATATCTAAATCAAGGGCTGGCATATAAATGTCATATTGAAAGCAAATTTTTATCTTTCTCCTAGGTTGCATCATATATTTACACACACACACACACACACACACCATTATTTTGGCAGCCCAAGTTAGTGTTTGAGGTTATCTGCACACTGTCAGAAAATTACATAAAAAACTGAAGAGTAATGCCACTTTTTTTTTACCCTTACACTGAATAAAATTTTAATTAGCCCATCTGACTTACCCGTCAATACATTCTCACAGTATAATACATTAGAATTAATAACAAATCTGTCTCACAGCATTGTAGCCACATTGACATTTCTGCAGTCACTAAACCAATGAGCAAGATAATATCTCATCCAATCTTGAAATATTGGTGATAAATACATCCATATAATGCATTTTACAAGGAGCGAAGTAGATGTTTATCAACTTTGACTCCTCTTTCCATTATATCAGAGGTGAAGAGTAAACAATAAAATGTTACAAACATTTTAAATTCAATGTATCTTCTTAAAAATCCATTTGCTCTTAGCTCTATGATTTTGAATAGTGCATAATTTAGTTACTAACTCTGTATGTATGGAACATTTTGCAATTTGATGAAGTTCCAGGATGCAGGAGAGATTGATAGAAAGTCTGGATATTTTTACTTAGTGTCTGTTTTTGACTTGTTGAATTACCTTTTAACTTAAGGTATGTCCATTAAAGAATCTTTCACAAAATATACACTTTAAAATACTTGATGATATAAAACCTATTTTTTTTGTTTCTTTAACTTTGTTGAGGTATAATTGATATGTGAAAAATGTCAAGCATTTAATATGTACATCAAGATGAGTTTGGACACATACGTACAGCAATGATGCTGTCATCACAACCAAGATACTAAACATATCTATCACCAAGAGAAGTAAATTTTTGTAAAATAAAGAAAACTGAGGTCAAGTTTCTCTCTCTCTCTGTCTCTCTCTCTCTGTCTCTCTCTCTCTCTCTCTCTCACTCTCTTTCTCTCTCTCCCCACATTTCCCCTTTACCTATGGATTTCTAATTAATCCAGTATCTTTCTTATTGTACTTTAGGTTCTGGGGTACATGTGCAGATCATGCAAGATTGTTGCATAGGTACACACATGGCAATGTGGTTTGTTGCCTCCATAACCCCATCACCTACATCTGGAATTTCTCCCCATGTTATCCCTCCCCGACCTCCCAACCCCCTCCTCACTCTCCCTCCCTTGGCCTCCCCCTCCACAGACTCCAGTGTGTGATGCTCCCCTCCCTGTGCCCATGTGTTCTCACTGTTCAGCACCCACATAAGATTAAGAACATGTGGTGTTTGATTTTCAGTTCTTGTGTCAGTTTGCTGAGAATGACCGTTTCCAGATCCACCCATGTCCCTACAAAGGACACAAACTCATCGTTTTTTATGACTGCATAGTATTCCATGGTGTATATGTGGCACATTTTTCTTGTCCAGTCTATCGTTGATGGGCATTTGGGTTGGTTCCAGGTCTTTGCTATTGTAAACAGTGCTGCTATGAACATACCTGTGCATGTATCTTTATAACAGAATGATTTATAATCCTTTGGGTATATACCCAGTAATGGAGTTGTTGGGTCAAATGGAGTTTCTATTTCTAGGTCCTTGAGGAAGTACCACACTGTCTTTCACAATGGCTGAACTAGTTTACACTCCCACCAACAGTGTAAATGTGTTCCTATTTCTCCACATCCTCTCCAGCATCTGTTGTCTCCTAACTTTTTAATGATTGCCATTCTAACTGGTGTCAGGTGGTATCTCAATGTGGTTTTGATTTGCATTTCTCTAATAATCAGTGATCACGAGCATTTTTACATACATTTCTTTGTCTTTTCATATGTTTCATATGTCTTCTTTTGAAAAGTGTTTGTTCATATCCTTCTCCCACTTTTGGATTTGTTTCTTTGTTTTTTTCTTGTAAATCTGTTTTAGTTCTTTGTAGATTCTGGATAATAGCCCTTTGTCAGATGGGTAGATTGCAAAAAAATTTTCCCATTCTATTCGTTGCTGGTTCACTCTAATGATTGTTTCTTTTGCTGTCCAGAAGTTCTGGAGTTTAATTAGGTCCCATTTGTCTATTTGGCTTTTGTTGCCAATGCTTTTGGTGTTTTAGTCATGAAGTCCTTGCCTATGCCTATGTCCTGAATGGTTTTGCCTAATTTTTCTTCTAGGGTTTTTATGGTGTTATGGCTTATGTTTAAGTCTTTCATGTTTTAATTATTCAATTGCTTGAGAGAATCACAGCACTATATATAGAGAGATGGTATTAAAGTAATTGTGTTTTTGCTATTAAAAGTAATGGCAAAGCCATTACTTTTGCATGAGACTTATATATATATATATTTAGACAGAGTCTCACTCTGTCTCCTAGGCTGGAGTGCAGTGGAGCAATCATGGCTCACTGCAGTCTCGACCTCCCCAGGCTCAGATGATCCTCCCACCTCAGTCTCCTAAGTAGCTGGGACTAAAAGCATGGACCACCATAGCCATCTAATTTTTGTATTTTTTTTTTTTTTGGTCAAGGTGGGGTGTTGTTATGCTTCCCAGGCTGGTCTCGAACTCCTGAGCTTAAGTTATCTGTTTACCTTGGCCTTCCAAAGTGCTGGAATTATAGGCATGAGCCACTGTATCTAGTCCTCTATATTTCTTTTATTTCATTTTAGGGCTTTCCCCTTTAAACACTTTTTAATTGTGTGAGAAATTTCCATTTAGATCAATCTGTCCATTTATTTTACCACTATTTATAGATGAATGAGGAATCACACTACAAACACAGAACTGAACAAAGCAAAAACTGCTTTAAAGATTCAATGGTGATAGGTAGAATAAACATGCCCTTTTTACACTAAAAATAACCTTAGAAGTAAATTTTATTTCCGGAATCAGAACTCCATGGTAGTTGTCAATATTGCATGGCCTTAATAGTCAGAAGTGTGTATGCAAACCAAGTCATAGAATTAAGATGAAGATTTACACAGGCAAGCTATTGACTGTGGCAGTAATGACATAGTCGACGTGGAATAAATAAATTGCAAAAATTTACATGAAATATTGTAGTAATGCATATTTTAATATAATACAGATTAAGGCTGATATATGTTTTATCTAAAAATGTTTACCTATTCATTTTGGTAAAAAAGGAGCATTTGTGTTCTCATTACAGGAAAACTTACACAACTGCAAAGAGTACAAAAAGGCAAAAATAATAATAATATTTCATCTATAAAATAAGATATTTGAAAGCATATATGTTAACCCAAAAGATAGGCTTACCTGATAAAGTGTCTTAGTTAACATTTATTTCCTCTAAGAAATGTGCCCAATGTAGATTAGTTTTCCACATCTATCATCTAATTAATTGGTTGGAATATGTTTCCTAAAAAAACAAGATACATAAAGTCTTTTCAAGATTTTACAGATTATTTTACCAAACAGAAAAATATTGAAAAATAATCAGTTCATTTGAAATAGAAATATAAGAACAATAACAAATATAAATTGTGTGCAGATAAATATAACACATGCAAACTTGTATTAAAAATGTCTCAGGGTAAAAACTGGTTTAGTAAATAAGATTATTTGGAAGTGAGATCAGCACGTTGATGAAATAAGTAAAAGTGTTTCTTTTTTCTTCAACAGAAAGCCAATATGAAAATGATATACTCCCCAAATATCTTTATGAGAAGTCGTGAATCCAGTAAGAACTGGCAGCAAATGAGAGTGGAACTAATCCGTTTTGTTGCTGGTTAGACATAATTGAACAACAAACTTCAACCACTATAGCTTATATGTTGAAAGGAAGCTGATGAAAATTGAAGTTAAATTTTTATTTAAAAAACTGTAAAAAAATACCGAACAACTGCTTTTATTGGTTCCGTCAATAGATGACATCCATTAGCAGATTTTACAATGTTTTCCTTGAGCAAAGAAAACATAAAAACACTAGTCAAAACAGCTTATTACCCTCTGAACTAAGATTCCACCTCTCCAATTTGATTTCTTCTAAAACATTTGGCAGCATATAGTTTTTAGTAGCTTCAAGCAAGATTAATGAGGAAGAATGTCATACAAACTGAATCAAATTGTAGCCATAGACCAAAGCAGCCTCAGGTGAATTCCAATTCAACATTAGTACATCAAAGAAAATGTTGTATCTACTATGAAAGCAGAAATCCTTTAAATGTTTTCCTAACCAGGTCAGTGTTAAAAGATTACATATTTACATATGTATTTCCAGAAAAGTAGGATACGATATGGTTTGACTATATCCCCACCAAACTCATCCTGAATTGCAGCTCCCATAATTCTCATGTTTTGTGTGAGGGACTCAGTGGGAGATAATTGAATTAGGGTGCACTTTTCCCTATACTGTTCTCATGATAGTGAATAAGTCTCATGAGATTAAATGGTGTTATAACAGAAAACCCTTTTTCACTTGGCTGTCATTCTTTTTTTGCCTGTTGCCATGTAAGGTGTGCCTTTTACCTTCCACCATGTTTATGAGGCCTCCCCAACCACAAGGAACTGTGAGTCCATTAAAGCTTGGTTTTTTTTTTTAATATAAATCCAGTATCAGGTATGTGTTTATCAGCAGTGGGAAAATGGACTAATAAAATAAATATATTACATTCTTTTTGGTGTGTTTTTTTGTTTTGTTTTTTTTACTTTGTTCATTACATTCCACCTTCTAAGTTATTGTGTGTTTTTCTGAAGAATCATATGAAATGCTTGTTTACATATAGGTTTAAAGTAATTCATTAAATTAGTCTCATTTTTGAGGATATTAATTACTTTTTGTTCCAGTAAAGGAAATATTTTGCTGCAATATCTATCTTATATCTACAGAATTTTTAAAGCATTAATATTTTAAAGTCTCTTTATTTTGTTTATACAAAAAGATCCTGAACCTTATCCAAATAAGAAGTTCCTCTGACATAAAAACATGTCAGAAATAAATCCAAACCCATAAATCCAAAAAGGACATGAAAAATTAATCTGCATCTACTTGTTGGAATAACTAATAGAAAAAGTAACTGTCTTTAAATGCTTTAAAAATGGTAGCATCAATATTGAAAAGAGTAAGTGGTAGGAAATTTAGGGAGAGAGGGAGTAATGAGGTTAATATTTGGCCAGGTGTGGTGGCTTATGCCTATAATCCTAGCACTTTGGGAGGCCAAGGCAGGCAGATCAGGAGGTCAGGAGTTCTAGAACAGCTTGGCCAACAAGGTGAAACCTTGTCTCTAATGAAAATACAAAAATTATCTGGGCATGGTTGTGGGTACCTGTAATCCAAGCTATGTGGGAGGCTGAGGCAGGAGAATCATTTGAACCCAGAAACTGGAGGTTGCAGTGAGTTGAGATCACACCATTGTACAGCAGCCTGGGTGACAGGGTGAGACTCTGTTTCAGAAAAAAAAAGAAAGAAAGAAAAATAAAAAATAAGGTTAATACTTATTTTAAAAATGTGTAACTCAATGCTACTACTATTTAATTATTTATTAAGGTCTAACAGTGAACATGAAAATAATGATAGAGAAATAAAGTCTTAATTATTTATTTTAATTATAACATTTAGAAAACTAGTTGAAGTAAATATAAAACCAGAAGGCTGAAAATATGATGCAAATGCAATAGAACAGTAAATTGAGGTGCAAAGTAATGACTGTTAGTCAGAGTCTGCAGGGATAATTCAGAAACAAAAGGCAGGAATTGAACTTGATGGTGAAAATGTTAATTACTGCTGAGATTGAGATTCACTTCTGCATACAGAGTTAACTTACCTTTTCATCTGCCTATTATTTTACTTTGTTCTTTTCATTACAAAATAGCCTCCTTCACAGAGGATGCACAAAATGTGAATAAACAATAAAAAAGAAAAGAAAAATTGGTAAAACAGATTTAGAGATACTACCAATTTCCTTAAGTATCGTACCACCCCCCTTTTACAAACCATTTGCAAAAATTGCCACATATCTAATAATCAAGTTCTTCTATAATGTATGTTTCCTTTCTAAAGGTATCTGAAAGAGAGAAAATTCACACATCATGATGTAATGTCTTGATAGAGATGGCAAAACAAAATCTCTAAACTACAGTGACAAGCAGCTAAGGAAATAAGTACGTAAATGGTTTTGCCAAGATGAGAATGTAGTGACTCAGTAAGCAAAAGATAGATTTTGAAAGTATGACAGCAGGACTGCAGAAGTAGTTATGAAAGTTTCCTATTGATAATAAGAGCATTATAATTAATTTGTGATCAATTATGTTCACTAGATTACACTTTGCTTCAAATATCCTTATTAAAGCCTCAGAACTATTTGCCACAATGAATCTCAACATGGCACTGACACAATACATTTAATCTTCAACTATGAGGAAAAAATGCTTAATGTCCTTGTTAGGTATTAATAAAAATTGTGAAGTTAATAACTATTTGACATATCAACCTGTCACCTTACTGGTAGCCTTTTACAATAGCACTTTTATCAGAAAGTAATAATTGCATCAAAGGACACTAATCTTCAGGCATAAAAAGAAGAGATCTCAAGAAAGTATAAAGTTCTTGCTATTCTTTCTGTAATAACCTCTGGAAAACTGGAAAAATTCACAAAAGACAATGATTAATATGTATCATATAAAACCATAAAGCAATATACAATTTATAATTAAATATGTATTAATCAGTCACATCTATTCCACAAATTTTTAAGTAATAATGTGTGGCTAAGTCCCTTGTCTTATGGAAAATCAGTGAAAGAATAATTTCTTTTGTCTTCACAATAATGCCAGAAGTCAGTTTGGAATAAGGAAACCTGGAAGTTACAGAAAATACAGCTCAGAAGACTACTTCCAGGGTCATTTTTTCGTATGTATCTGGAAATAGTTCTAGTATTGGCTCAGCAGTTCGGCAATGTCATTAATGATCCACCTTCTGTTTTTGTATTCTATCACTCTTGGCAAGGTGACCTTTCTTTCTCTTAAGTACGAGATGGCTGCTGTACTTTGGTCAATTTTAAGAATCAGAAAAGTAAAAGGCTTTAAGAAAAAAAAACAACTTTGGGAGGCCGAGGCTAGTGGATCACGAGGTCAAGAGATCGAGACCACCCTGGTCAACATGGTGAAACCCCGTCTCTACTAAAAATACAAAAAAAAAATTAGCTGGGCATGGTGGCGCGTGCCAGTAATCCCAGCTACTCAGGAGGCTGAGGCAGGACAATTGCCTGAACCCCGGAGGCGGAGGTTGCGGTGAGCCGAGATCGCGCCATTGCACTCCAGCCTGGGTAACACGCCTGAAACTCCATCTCAAAAAAAAAAAAGACTTGTGTGTGTGTGTGTGTGTGTTCTAAGTACTACACAGGCACCTTTCTGCTCGTTGTACTACTAAAAATTTACTCACATACCTAATAAAAAAGAGATTATCCTGAGATTACTAGTAATGGTCAGTCATGAATTAACCCTTGTGGCTCTTGTGGCAACCATGCCAATCCTCCAATCAGGAAGTCTTCTCCTTTTACCTTGGCCATTATAGTAAGCAGGTATTTGTTCTTCAAACAATAGGAGGTACTGAACTGTTTCTCACTGTAGAGTTACACAGCACAATTTTCCTTTTTAATTGTTATTCAGCATGTCTTGTGAAAAATGTATTGTCCACCAGCTAAAGTCAGACTGTAGCAGTTAACAAAAGCATATGTAGCTTTGGAAAGAGATAGAAATTCCCAGTCTTGACAGGTTGCCAACACAATGGAAAAAAACACAGTGAATACTATTTATGACAATGTTGATTAACCATTACAAAATCAATTTTTCATTTGTCAATAATGAAAATGGAAATTTGTCTTCAATGCATTGAGCTGGAGGAGATCTGTTGCATAATCAAAGACACCCTCTGGCAAACCTTACTCCCAATATCTAAATACTGAAGTTTAGCTTCACTGGGATTTTCTTAATCTTCATAATCTCGAAATGTGTGATGTCAACTATTAAGGGCATCTCTGAGACACTTACTGAAGTCTTTGAATAGTGGGTTTTCTCAAGTACCCATTTCCCTTTGAAGAATTTGCCTCTCACGTCTCTGTAGTCAGAGCATTGGTGTAAACCTCATGCCATCCACGGAAGCTCTATGAATGAAAAACTCTGCAGAAAACTTTATCTGCTGTTTTCTCTGCTCTGTTGACCCCATTGACAAAACCTCTCTACCAACACAGTATGAGCTGCATTCCCATTAGAAACATATATTTTACTCTCCTGATAAAAAGGGAATGTTGTCACTTCAAAGGATGTGACAGATGTTGAGCAGAACCCTTACAACTACAATATTTGCTTGGCTCTAGTGATGCCATCTGGAGAGCATGCTGCAAGATAATATTACGATAAAGTGAAAAATTCCCACAGTCTTATACACAATGTCAAAATTTTAAAAATTGCGAGATTTTTCTTACTTTATCTCCTTTCAACTTCATATCTGCCAAAGATGGTCCATCTCAACTGTCCATTTGTATTTCATCAGTTTCCACTCTAGGTCTTAGACTAGTAAAATATTTAATCCAGTATACTGTGACTTGATTCCAAGTAATTACTGCTGCTAAAATGGATGTGACTATCTGGATAAATTGTAAAAACACACTTTCTCTCACTTTTTAAAATAATAGGTAAGATGCAGTTTCAGAGCTATGCTACAAAACAAACATTTTCTAAACCTTAAGATTGCCTTAATTTATCCTAGGAAATGTAAGATACACAGCTGTCAGAATCAGTGGAGTAATTCCAGTTCCTAGTCAAAAACAAGGGCAGACAAAGCAGCTATACAGTATAAATCCTCTTTCTCTCACCAGGAACATTTTTCTATTAGCCCACTGTTCCAGCTCCTCAGGAGGCTGATGTGGGAGGATCACTTGTACATAGGAGTTTGAGGCTGCAGTGTGCTATGATTGTACCACTGGACTCCCAGCCTGGGAGACAGAACAAATCCCTGTCTCAAAAGAAAGAAAGGAAAAGAAAGAAAGAGAGAGCGAGAGAGAGAGGGATGGAGGGAGGGAGGAAGGAGAGAGAGAGAGAGAGAAAGAGAGAGAGAGGGAGAGAGAAAGAGAGAGAGAGAGAAGGAGGAAGGGAGGGAGAGAAAGAAAAATAATACCTAAAAGTAGTCGATTGAGTAAATATCCTATTCCACTGCTCCAGAGAACACATGAAAGTGGATTTTCATTGTCTGTTAATAATAACTCAACTGAACTGCTAGAAAATATATTTTGAAATGGAGATAAGGTTTTGTTTTAGTTGTTGGTCTTTCCTTTAGGCAAGTTTTTAGAATACCAGGAAAGCTACATGGCTGTAACCTCAAGGTAACTCATGGTACTTTATATCACAGAAAGAAAGGAAGAGCAAAACAAATAAAATAAAATGTCATTGCCATCTGGAGTGTATAATAGAAATGCACAATGGATCATAATAGACAACAGCAATCCCAGACAGAGCTGCTCTTCAGATTTGTCTTTATGTCATTCTTCAGGTCTCATTTTATGACTCTTATAATCTGAAAAACAGAAGCATTCACAGAATAAAATACCAAGCAATAAGGTTCATATCTTGAACACCAAAAACTATTCTCAGAAGTAAATTTTCCAATATGCTAGGAGAATAAGCAAAGAAAATAATTCTTACATGGCTTAGAAAGGTATTTTTACATCTGATATATCTTTAAGAATTCTAACATCAGTTTAGTAAATATTATACCTGTTACAAACTGAATTGGGACCCTCCCAAAATTTATATATTGAAGTTCTAAAGCCCAGTTCTTTAGTGTGCAATTGTATTTGTAGGGTCTTTAAAGAAATGATTAAGACCAGACACGGTGGATAATGCCTGTAATTCCAATACTTTGGGAGGCCAAGGAGGTCAAATTGCTTGATGTCAGGAGTTTGAGACCAGTGTGAGCATCATGGTGAAACTCCATCTCAACAAAAGACACACAAATTAGCCAGGCATGGTTGCATGTGCCTGTAGTCCCAGCTACTCAGAAGGCTGAGATGGGAGGATCACTTGAGCTGGAGAGAAAGAGGTTGCAGTGAGCCATGATCAAACCACTGCACTCCAGCCTGGATGACAGAGGAAGACCTGTCAAAAAAAAAGAAAAGAAAAGAAAAGAAAAGAAATAACATTAAGAAAAAAACAATTAAGATTAAATAAGACGGGTGTCCCTATGTGTTAGATAGATACCAAGGGTATACGCACACAGAGAAAAGACCATATGAGCGAACAATGAGAAGTCAACTATCTGCAATCCAAAGAGAAAGGGCTCAGGAGAAACAAAGTCTGTCTGTCTTGGAATTCCAGCTTTCATCTGGAACCATGAGAAAACAAATTTGTTGTTATGTATTTTCTTGCAGCATCCCTAGCAAACAAATACAGTTCAGTAGTTTCCCTCCTCCCCTTTCTCATAGATTTTTTTTAGTATTCATGGTTTTAATTACCTGTGGTCAGCTGTGATTTAAAAATAATAAATGGAAAATTCCGGAAATAAACAATTCGTACGTTTTAAATTGCATGCCATTCCGAGTACCATGATGAAGTCTTGTGCCATCCCATTCAATCCTGCTACATTTTAGCCTGAACATGTATTGTCCAGTGTCTCTATCTATAGAAGTTCACTGTCAGTTAGTAGCCATCTGGGTGATCAGACTGACTGCCACAGTATGGCAGAGCTTGTTTTCAAGCAATCCCTAGTTTACTTAATAAGGGCCCCAAAGCATAAGAGTGTAATGCTGGCAATTTGAATATGCCAAAGAGAAGCTATAAAATGCTTTGTATGAGTGAAAATATAAAAGTTCTTGATAATGCGGAAAGAAAAAAATTATATGCCAAGTTTGATAAGATCTAAGGTAAAACAATCTTCTGTCTATAAAATTATGGAGAAAACAATATGTATGGTATAGAGACTTTGATACTATCTGCAGGTTCCGGTATCTACTGGGTATCTTGGAGCATATCCTCTTCCAATAAGAGGGGTTACTTTGATTCTGTTTTATAAATTGGAGCATTTTTTTAACCTCAAAATGTTCCCATCACTTAATTCTCCTAGTTCCAGAAACTTTTCCTCAGTGAGACTTTAAACTTATTAAAATCTCTCATTCTCTTTTTTCCTTTGTTGATGACTTTTTTCCTCTGTTGACAGCAGTGTACAACAATTCTAAGCTGTGAGGTTACCAGACACTTTCGGTTATTGATATAACTAGAAACTATGAATTAAGACTATAAATGCTCAATTACTTTAAGACAAATGTACCAAATTATTGTAATCTGAGTATCCAATAAGTTAACTGGATATAATAAGCGAATGCAAATTTTCTCTCAGCAGATTTCTTCAATTTAGTGTTGCTCCTTATTTGTGTTCTCAAACATCACAAAATTCGATGAAAAATGTAACACTGAGAAAAAGGGGGAAAAAGAATGTAAAAGCAAAACACAATATCCAAGAACTCTGAGACAGTTTCAAAATTGCATAAAGTGTGCTACAAGAAAAATAACAAGAAAAGAACAAACATAAGAAATATTTGAAGTAATAATGGCTGTGAACTTTACAAAATCAATGACAGAAATCAAACCATAGGTCGAGAAGGCTCAAAAACACAAGGCAAGATAAATACCAAAATTTTACTTCTTTCTGGGTATATCATATTCAAATTGCAGAACATCAAGGACAAAAAAAAATCTTGAATGGAAGCTGACATGGGGAATATTTTACCTATAGAGGAAAAATAATAAATGCGGTGGACTTCTCAGACTATAACGAAATGAAGATGAAGTAAATATTTAAAGTGTTGAAAGAAAAAGAAAGTTCCAAATTAGAATTTTTTATCCAGCAAAATTATTCTTTAAAATGATCGAAGAATATTCCAACCACAAAAACAGAGGAAATTTATTTTCAATAAACTAAAAGAAGTTCTTCAGGTAGAGGTAAAATAATGCATATTAGAAATTTAGATCTACAAAATTTTTAGAGAAAAATATCAAACAGTGCTAAAGAAAAAAATAAGGTAAATTAATGTGTTTTTAATTTTTAATTTCTTAAATAATATATAATATAACTGTGTGTAATGAGCAATAAAATGAGAATGCACAGGTAATTACACCTTATTAATAAGTGAAATCAAAGACTGAAATGCCACAAGGAGGGAAAGATCTAAATTACTCTTATATAACTTACTTATATTACATATGAAATGCTTTTGTTCTATTTCAGTGAGGTCTTAGATTAGTATAAAAAATGCTTGTTGTGAACTCTAGAGCAGTGTGTTAGTCTGTTGTCACAATGCCATAGGAACAACCTGAGACTATTATTAATTATTATTATTATTATTTTGAGACGGAGTTTCGCTCTTATTACCCAGGCGGGAGTGCAATGGTACAATCTCGGCTCACCACAACCTCCGCCTCCTGGGTTCAGGCAATTCTCTTGCCTCAGCCTCCTGAGTAGCTGGGATTACAGGCACACACCACTATGCCCAGCTAATTTTTTGTATTTTTAGTAGAGACGGGGTTTCACCATGTTAACCAGGATGGTCTTGATCTCTTAACCTTGTGATCCACCCGCCTTGGCCTCCCAAAGTGCTGGGATTACGGGCTTGAGCCACCGCGCCTGGCCTAATTATTTTTTTAAAAAGAAGTTTAATTGACTCACAGTTCTGCAGGCTCTATAGAAAACATGGCTGGGAAGGCTTCAGGAAACTTACAATCATGCAGAAGGAGAAGGAGATGCATGTACATCTTCACATGCTGCCAGGACAGGTAGAGAAAGAAGGGGGAAGTGCTACACACTTTCAAACAACCAGATCTTGTGAGCACTCACTCAAAATCAAGAGAGCAGCAAGGGGGAAATCTACCCCCATTATCCAATCACCTCCTTCCAACAGTAGGAATTAAAATTCAACATTTGGTTGGAGACACAGAGTCAAACCATATCATTTCAACCTTGGCCCATCCAAAATTGTATGGCCTTATCACATTTAAAAACACAACTATGCCTTCCCAACAGTCCCCCAAAATCTTGACTCATTCAGGCATTAACTCATAATTCCAAGTCCAAAGTCTTATCTAAGATAAGGAGAGTCCCTTTAAACTATTTGCCTGTAAAATCAAAAACAAGTTTGTTACTGCCAAGTTACAATGGGCGTCCAGGCATTGAGTAAACAGATCCAGTCTAAGAGGGGAAAATCAGCCAAAACAAAGGGACCACAGGGCTCATGCAAGTCCAAAACCCAGAAGAAAAGTTATGAAATCTTACATTTCTCAAACAATCTCATTTGACTCCATGGTTCATATCCCTGCCACACTGATGCAAAGACTGGGCTCCCATGGTCTTGGACAGCTCTGTGCCTGTGTCCCTCCTGGGTACAACCTTCATGGCTGCTCTCCCAGGCTGACATTAAGTGCCTGTGGCTTTTTGAGGTGCAAGGTGCAAGCTGTTGGTGGTTCTACCACTCTGGGGTCTGAAGGACAGTGGCCCTCTTCCCACAGCTCCACTAGGCAGTGCCCCATTGGGTACTCTGTGTAGGGCCTCCAATCACACATTTTCCCTCTGCACTGCCATAATAGATGTTCGTCATGAGGGCTCTACCCCTGCAGCAGATTTCTGCCTGGACATCCAGGCATTTTCATATATCCTCTGAAATCTAAGCAGAGGCTTCCAAATCTCAACTCTTGCCTTCTGCACAACCCCAGTCTCAACACTACATAGAAGTTACCAAGGCTTGGGGTTTGTGCCCCCTAAGCAACAGACTGTATTGTACTTTGGCCCCTTTTAGCCATGGCTGGAGCTAGAGCAACTGGGATGCAGGGCACCAAGTCCCTAGGCTGGATGCCACAGTGAGGGTCTGGGCCCTCTCTGTGAAACCATTTTTCCCTCCTAGGCTTCTAGACCTGTAATGGGAGGGGCTGCTGTGAAGGTCTCTGACATATCCTGGAGACATTTTTCCCATTGCCTTGGTGAATAACATCCAGATCTTTTTTACTTATGCAAATGTTTGCAGCTAGCTTGAATTTCTCCACAGAAAATGTGATTTTTTTTACTAGTGTGTCATTTTTCTTTTTTATCACAAGTTTCCAAATTTTCAAAATTTTCATGCTCTGATTCCTCTTGAATACTTTGCCACTTAGAAATTTCCTCCACCAGATACTCCAAATTAACACTCTCAAGTTCAAAGTTCCATAGATCTCTGGGGCAGGGCAAAATGCCACCAGTATCTTTGCTAAAGCATAGCAAGGGTGACCTTTACTCTAGTTCCCAATAAGTTTGTTATCACCATCTGAGACTACCTCAGTCTGGATTTTGTTGTCCATATTATTATCAGTAATTTGGTCAAAGCCATCCAACAAGTCGCTAGGAAGTTTCAAACTTTCCCACATAATCCTGTCTTCTTCTGAGCCCTACAGACTACTCCATCTTCTGTCTGTTACACAGTTCCAAAGTCACTTCCACATTTTCGGGTATCTTTAGGAAAGCACCTCTCTCTCTCTGATACCAATTTATTGTATTAGTCCATTCTCATGCTGCTATAAAGAACTGTTTAAGACAGGTGATTTTTAAAGGAAAGAGGTTTAATTTACTCACAGTTCTGCATGGCTTGGGAGGCCTCAGGAAACTTACGATTATAGTGGAAGGCACCTCTTCATAAGGTGGTAGCATAGAGAATGAGTGCCAGGAAGGAAATGCCAGATGGTTATAAAACCATCAGAACTCATGAGAACTCATTATCATGAGAACAGCATGGGAGAAATTGTCCCATGATTGAAGCGCCTCCCACTGAGTCCCTCTCATAACACATGGGTATTATTACAATTCAAAGTAAGATTTGAGTGGGGACACAGACCCAAACCATACCACCATCTGAGACCAGTTCAGCCTGGACTTCACTATTCATATCATTATCAACATTTTCATCACAACCATTCAACAAGTCTCTAGGGAGTTCCAAACTTTTTCTCATCTTCCTGTCTTCTTCTGAGCCCCCTAAACTGTTGCAATCCCTGCCCATTACTCAGTTCCAAAGTTACTTCCACATTTTTCAGGTATCTTTATAACAATGCCTCACTTCTCCAGAACAGATTTTCTGTATTGGATGTTCCCACACTGCTCTAAAATACTACCTGAGACTGGGAAGTTTATTTTAAAAAAGCAGTTTTCTTAACTCATAGTTCCAGAGGCTGTACAGGAAGCATGGCTTCAGAAGCCTTAGGAAACTTACAATGGCAGAAGGTAAAGGGGAAGCAAGCACATATTCACATGGTGACAGGAGAGAAAGAAGGAGGAAATGTTATTTCAAAGTGCACTTTCAAACAACCAGATCTTATGAGCACTCACTCACTATCATGAGAACAGCAAGGAGGAAGCCTGCTTCCGTGATCCAATCGCCTCCCACCAGGTCCCTCTCCTAACACAGAGAATTACAATTGGACATGAAATTTGAATGGGGACACAGAGTCAAACCATGTTAGGCAATAAAAACAAAAGAACAATTAATAGGCTAAAACAGATCACTGGAAACAGGCAAACATTAAAAAATTAGAGAAGGGAGAAAGATGGGAGAAATAAATAAAAATAAAATTAGCAAAAAAAGAAAAGGTAAAACTCTTTCTCAATGAGTTTGCTATGAAAGAACAAGTTTTGAGAAAACAACCCCCCTTAAAAGCCAATGTGGGAGAGAAAAGTCTCGTGTCAACATCCTTGTCCTTCGTCACATAGATTTGAGCATGTTCATCACTTCTGAACATCTGGTCTATAAATGTGGTGGGATTGATGAAAGAACCATTAAAAACTTTGATAAGGAGGCTGCTGAGATGGGAGAGAACTTCTTCAAGTATGCTTACCTGAGCAAGAGCATGGCATCACCATTGATCCCTCCCTGAAAAAATTTGAGACCAGAAAGTATTATGTAAATATCACTGATGCCCAAGGACATAACAACTTCATCAAAAACATGATTATTGGAATCTTGAGTAGACTGTGCTATCCTATTTGTTACTGCTGGTGTTGGTGATTTTTAAGATGACACCTCAAAGAACTGACAGACCTATGAGCATGCCCTTCTGAATTACATGCTGAGTGTGAAACAACTAATTATCAACGTTAACAACCTAGATACCACTGAGCCACCCTACACCCAGAAGAGACTTGAGAAAATCATTAAGGAAGTCAGCACTTATTACAAAAGTTATCTGTAACACTGACACAGTAACACGTGTGTCAATTTCTTACTAGAATGGAGCAAAATGCTGTATCCAAATACTAATATGTCTTGGTTCAAGAGATAAAAAGTCACCTGTAAAGATGGCAATGCCAATGGAACCATGCCTGCCACTTGAAGTTTTGAATTGCATCCTACCACCAACTTGTCTAACTGACAAGTGCTCAAATCTATTCTATCCTTCCAGATGTCTGCAAAATTGATGGCATTGGGCCCTGTGCTGAATGGAGACTGTTGTTCTCAAATCCAGAATGATTGTCACCTTTACTCCAGTCAACATTACAAGTAAAGTAAAGTCTGTTGAAATGTACCATGAAGCTTTTTGTGGAGCTCTTCCTGGGGATAATGTAGGCTTCAGTGTCAAGAATGTGTCTTTGTAAGATGTTTGTCATGACAACGTTGCTTCTAACAACAAAATGACCCATCAACGGAAGCAGCTGTCTTCATTGTTCAGATGATTTTCCTGGACCATCAAAACCAAATCAGTGCTGCCTATGCCCTTGTAATGGATCACAGCACTCCTTACATTGCTTTCAATTTTGCTGAGCTGAAGGTAAAGGTTGATTGCTGTTCTAGTTAGAAACTGGAAGATGGCCAGAAATTCCTGAAATAGAGTGGTGCTTCCATCATTGATATGGTTCCAGTCAAGCCCATGTTTGTTGAGAGCTCCTCTGATTGTCCTCTTTTAAATTATTTTGCTGTTTGCAATGAGACAGACTGTTGTTGGAGTCACAAAGCAGTGGACAAGGAGCCTGCTGGAGATGTCAAAGTCACTAAGTCTACCCAGAGTGCTCAGAAGACTAAATGAGTATCCCTAAAGACTGCTACCCCAGTCTTAATCAGTAGTGGGGAAAGGTCTCAGAACTGTTTGTTTCAATCAGCTATTCAAGTCTAATAGCAAAAGACTGGTTTATGGTGGATTATAAAAGCTTGAGAAGGAAAGAAAAATGTTTTATGGCCCATTTTGGTTTCTTTTTTAGTGTGTGTGTTGCAGTTTTAATTTATTAGTTTTAGTAATCAGTACTTTTTAATGGAAATAACATGACCAAAAATCTGTTACATAATTTGAAACCCATTAAATCAAAGTTTAATGAGAAATCTGTCTTCTTTTGGTCAACACTGAAACTTTTTTAGAAATGCTTAGGCAAAGGACTTCAAAATCTATTTATGGTGTTGAAAATCTGCTGAAACTCCAAAAGAGTATGATAATTCTGAGTTAACATATTTTTCTGATTGGAAATGGAGAGGTTTTTTTTCCCCCTACTTATTTTTAAGGGAAAGAAAATGTGTTTAAAGCACCTAGTGAAAAGCTATGAGAGGGCTCTTATTGCAACACTATTAGGTAGGACAGAAATGCAGCATGCTTTTGCTCACCTGTAATTCACGTTAGAAGGTCAAGTTCTGTACCAAAGACCATGTGTTACATATAAAATTCTGTTGCATCAATACTGAGTAAATTTGTTGGAATCTGAAAAAGAATTAAAAACAAAGTAGATATTAGATCAAAAACCTTTTAATGTTCACTTTAAATTGGATGGCCTAAGTGAACTGATTAAAGTGCAAAGATTGATCAGAGTGAATAGAAAGAAATTTTAAAATGTTTTTCATAAGAAACCTAATTTAGGTAAAAAGAATATGACTTTTTAAAATTAGAAATAAACTCTATATTATGTAAAAATAGACCATGCTGACACTAATCAAAGTAAGCTTTGTGAACTATGTTATTTTCAAGCAAAGCAGAATTCAGAACAAGATAATCAGTAATTAAGTGAGGCATTACAAACTGATAAAGGGATCAATTCTCTAAGAATATTTAATAATCCTTAAGATGCATGTGTCTCATGGCAGCATCAAAGTATGTGAACCAAAACTGATCAAACTCAAAGGAGAAATGTGCAAGGCCACTGTTATAGTTGGAGATGTAGAGAATTCAGCACATCTCTTTTAATCATTGATAGATAAAGCAGGCAATTATCTGTCAGGATTTACCTGAACAGCACTATCAATCAACTTGATCTAATTGACAATTATAGACTACTTCATCCAAGAAAAACAGATTACACATTTCTCTCCAACTCAGATGAGACATTTACCAAAATAGAGCAAGTTATGGGCCATGAAATACTTTTTAACACATTTTAATATAAATTATTTAAAGGAAATTATCAGATCGCATGAAACAAAACTAGAACTCAGGGAAATAGCTAAAAAATCTCAGAATATATGAACATTAAAAAACTTTATATTGCAAGTGTGTCAAAAGGTCTCAAGATAATTAAAAAGTATTTTAAAGTAAACGATAATGAAAATGTAAATTAACAAAATCTGTGTGATGTAAGGAATGCAGTGCTTAGGCTAGGCATGTTGGCTCATGCTTGTCATCCCAGCACTTTGGGGTGGCTGAGGCAGGTATAACACTTGAGTCCAAGTGTCCAAGATCTGACTGGACAACATGGTAAAGCCTCATCTCTACTAAAAATACAAAAAATCAACTGGGCATGGTGGCACATGTCTGTGGTTCTATTTACGTGGAAAGCTGAGGTGGAAGAATCATTTGAGCTGGGAGGCTGAGTGGGTGGAGATCACACCACTGCCCTCCAGCATGGGTGACAGAGTGAGACCTCATCTAAAATAAAATATAATAAAATAAAAAGCAGTGCTTAGAGTGAAAATTATAGTGCTAAATAATATAAATCTATATTTATCTATTTTCTATGCATATATTCTCTCTCTCTCTAAATATATATGTTTTAAAAAATAAAGATTAAAAAATCTCTTTTAGTTTTCACATTAGGAAACTAGAGAATAAAGCACAAGTATAAAGCCAGCAGAAGAACAGAAATGTAAAAGTCAATGCAGAATTCAATGAAATTGAAATAGAAACAAAATAGAGAACATTGACAAAATCAAAGCTGATTCATTGAAAATATAAGCAAAATTCATGAATGTCTAGTGAGATTAACCAGTAAAAAAGAAAGTGAAGGCACAAATTACCAGTGTCAAAAAATGAGGAAATCATCATTACTCACCCATGGGCAGCCTATGAAAATTTTACTCTATTAAACATGTATGAAACAACCTCACTAAAATAAATGAAGAAAAAAAGTGTTGACCTAAAGAAATTATGAAAGTAGTGGAGTCTTTAATACTAAAGTGAGGAGTTAAAAAATTGTTCATAATCACTTGCTTCCAGTGTTTATCCAGGTTAACAATGTCCAAATCATATAACTGAGCAATAAAGCAAATGGAATGCAGATGCTGGAAGCCAGGCTTCTCATGTTGAAGTAGAGGTTACAAGTCAGTAAGGGAGACATTTGCATTGAATCATGTGATTATATACTACAGTTAGAGATATTGTAAATCATGTTTATCTTAATGGGGATACAAATTGTTACAAAGAGAAATATTTATGGACTTGTATTTAAGCAGGGCTGTATATATATATATATATATGTGTATATATATATGTATATATATGTATACATATATGTATATATATGTATACATATATATACATATATATGTATATATATCTATATATGTATAATATATACACACACACACACACACACATACAAATATGTGTGTGTGTGGTGATTAATACTGTCAACTTGATTGGATTGAAGGAAGCAAAGTATTTATCCTGGGTGTGTCTATAAGGATGTTGTCAAAGGATATTAAAATTTCGGTTAGTGGGGTGGGAAAGGCAGATCCACCCTTAATCTGAGTGGGCACCATCTAATCAGCTGCCAGTCCTGCTAGAATATAAAGCAGACAGAAAAATGTGGAAAGGCTAGACTGGCTTAGGCTCCCAGAATATGTCTTTCTTCTGTACTGGATGCTTCCTGCCCTTGAACATCAGACTCAAGTTCTTCATTTTTGGGGCTTGAACTGGCTTTCCTTCTCCTCAGCCTGCAGAGAGCCTACTGTGGAACTTTGTGACTGTGTGAGTTAATACTTAATAAACACCCCTATAGGTAGATAGATATAGATATAGATATAGATAAAGATATAGATATAGATATAGATACAGATATAGATATATCTCTATGATTTTGTCCCTCTAGAGAACCCTGACTAATACAGATTTTAGTAGCAGGAGTGGTTCTAGAGAAACAGAGTATTAAGGATGGAGTTCTTTCATTGGATTTGAGGTTTCTGGAGTTGGCTACATAATATAATGAGATCCCCAAATGCTAAAGACTCTAATTCTATAATATGGAGAACACTGATGGTCCCTGGCATGACTTGTTTAGTGAGTTATGCAAAATAAATGCATTTGACACTCCTGATTCAATGCTCATGAAAGGCAAGAAGTTTAGTGAGTCTATACATAATACCTTTGACTGTATGTGGAGAACCAAGAAACATAATAAAGCTGGCTGGTTGCTCCAACGTTCAGTGGACAGAGATAAAAGAAAATGATGGACACAGGGAATCTAACTCCCAGCTTCAGAAGTAAACACTGAGACTCAAATCTGCTAAGATTGCCCTGAGGGAGTCTTATCTCCTGTAGAGAAAGAACTGAAATTGTGGATAAACAGATACAAGCTCTTATGTAAGTGGCTAACCTGCAATGAAAGGTGCATCACAGCCTCACCTTTGGAAAAGAAGGGACCCTGATACTTGGAATGGGGATTTGTGGGAGAACCTTGAAAAAGCTGCAGACACTGAGTTCGTAAACTCTGATGAAGCATTTTTGCCAGAAGAAGCAGCTTCTCAATCCCCAGTAGTGGCAACATCTCTCCAACCCATGCTGCCATCAGCCTTTCTATCTTTGTCTGAGGAAATAAACCCTATGCTGCCTGAGGAAACAGCAATGGCCTCCGTGAGGCAATTGCCTGGCAAGATAATGTTGATTCTCCTCTGGAGCCACTTGCAATACCCCTGTTTTCTTCTAGACCTATATAACTAGACCAAAGTCCCAGTGGGCCCCTAGAGGCGAGGTTGAGAGTTGACCAAAAGGAATGTATTACACTTGAAAAGAAATGCTTGAGTTTTCTAATTTATCTAAGCAGAAATCTGGAGAACAGGCAGGAGAATGGATATGAAGGGGTTGGGATAATGGCAGAAAAAACATAGAGTTGATCAGGCTGAATTTATTGATTCCCACTAAGTAGGAACTCTGTATTTAAGAGAAATAAAAGCATATACAAAAATAAATACTTACAGGTGAATGCTCATAACAAGGGTATTTGAAATGGAAAAATCCTGGAAACAAACTAAATGACCATTAGCAGATGAAAGAATAAAGAAGCTGCAGCACAGCCATAAATGAAGTAACACTTAGCACTATAAAAGATGAAATAACAATAAACAATACATAAAACACATAAATGAAATTTAACATATATTTATGCTGAGTGAAAGAGGTGAGATGAAGTACACACTACATGATTAAATATACATAAAATTATAGATAATAAAACATTAAATAATATGATGAAAGCAGTCGTTGTTTTTGTCTGTAACTGATGCAGAGTGTGTTTGGGAGAAAGAAGGCAGAGATTACCAAAGGTCAAAGGGAAACTCAGGAGTTAACAAAACTGTTCTTTATTGTAATTTTGGTTGTGGCTTCACAGGTTAATACGTATGATAAAATTAATAAATTTTGCACTTTAAGTAGGTGAATTGTATTGCATGTTACTTATATATCATATATGTAAAAATGTATACTACTTGCATAAATAAAAAGCCTCACTCTCAAAAAATAAAAGAATAAAGGCACCCACTCTCCATTTTAGAACAAATTGTGATATTTAGATTATAGCTTTATTTTCAAGTTTTCATATTCCTTTTTTTTAATTTTACTTTAGAAATTTTATACATAAAGGTAAGTAAATGTGAAAGAGAGAGATCATGAAATGTTTGCCTCAAATACAACATGCATTTATAATGGGGTAAATCATTGGAGCCTTGTTTGACAACAAAATATTTTGATAAAATAATATATTAAGACATCCTAGAAATAAATTACTTGGACATCATCACTTCAAGGTCATTTCAGCAGAACTATTAGTCATAGACTTAGACTGCAAATTCTTTGAAAATAGTCTTCTGATCCATGTTTAAATATCTTCATTGATGAGGATATGACTCCATCCTGAGATAGTTCTTTTATACAATACTCCCTTACAGTGAGTCAAAACCTGTATATTCTGACTTCTATCAATTGGTCACAGAAACATAAGATTATGCAAAGTAACTTAATCTCTATCTGTGAATACTCTTAAAATGTGCAAATTTCCCTGCCCTCATGGAAGTTTTTTTCTCCATGCTAGTAAGTATGAAGTTTCTTCTGTAATTTCTTCTAGTTTCAAGTTTCCTTATATTATACCATCTGAGTCATTCTTTGACTCTAAATGACTTTTCCTATCTTGTTTGGCTGCTCTAAAGAATAAAAGAACTGATTTTTAAATCAAGCTCATTATCTCATTTTCTGTCATATTCTTTGTACCAGTCATTGTCTCCTATGTCAAGAAAAAAAAAAGAAAGAAAAGAAAAATTTGAGATCCTCAGGTAATATTTCTGGCAAGAAATGGTAAGAACTAGTTGGTGGTTTAAAAGTTATATTGGCTTGACTGTTTGATTGTTTGCTTATATCTAAGGCATACTGAATGTGAAATTTATTGGGAAATGAGAAATAAGATATCTTGCTTCTTTGATTGTCTGCATTACCTTCATTGATCTCTGAAGTGTAAAGTATGAAATTTGTCAAACTCTGTCATTCATTACATTATATGGAGAACTTAGGTGTTACCTTGACAAGCAGCTTATACATCCCAGGGGAACATTTGGTTACTAAAAAGGACGTCCAGATCTTCAGTCTGTTGATCAGTTGGCTTCCATAGATTGTTCCTTATAGAACTTTAAAGATCTGCCCAATTATAGAGTTCTACTTGCATGTCATTTAATGCTAAATTAGTCTTCATAAGACTGGCTGTGAGAATTGACTCCAATTATTTACATATAGAAGTTTTTTTTTTTTTTTTTAATTTTTATTGCATTTTAGGTTTTGGGGTACATGTGCAGAACATGCAAGATAGTTGCATAGGTACACATGTGGCAGTGTGTTTTGCTGCCTTCTGCCCCCTCACCCATATTTGGTATTTCTCCCCA
>CM052650.1:27267218-27339089 GCA_028533165.1 Leontopithecus rosalia
GACTTGGCTATGCGGGCTCTCTTTTGGTTCCATATGAAGTTCAAGGTGGTTTTTTCCAGTTCTGTGAAGAAAGTCAATGGTAGCTTGATGGGGATAGCATTGATTCTGTAAATTACTTTGGGCAATATAGCCATTTTCACGATATTACATATAGAAGTTTTTTTAAACTTTTCATCTAACTCTAAAGTTTATCTCCTATACTATAAACAGAATTATTCCACCCATATGTATTATTTCTTCCCACCATGAAATCAAGTTGCCCTTGAAGTGGGCATTAGAATTCAAGGAGGAAGAAATAGTATCATAGGTGTACTACATGGACTAGTACATGTTTTTCTTTCATTTCCTTGCCAATATAAGTACCTGAATGCTCAGTTGAATTCCACTGATAGAATCTCTTGATTTGAAATTTTCTATAGCCACCCCTTGATTTTTATTTATTAATTTATGTTTGAGATGGAGTCTTGCTCTGTCACCCAGGCTCTAGTGCAATGGCACAATCTCGGCTCACTACAATCTCCGCCTCCCAGATTCAAGTGATTCTCCTGCTTCAGCCTCCCAAGTAGCTCAGATTAGAGGCATGCAGCAACATGCCTGGTTAACTTTTGTATGTTTAGTAGAGACAGGGTTTCACTAGATTTCTCTTTTTTATTGCTTGGATTCATGGGTTGTATTTTGCACTTATAAATGTTTTCCAACCTACTCAACTTTTTGCAGTCAGATTTCCACACATACATTAAAAAAGAAAACCAGCACTTTTATTAGTTATCAACAAATATCTAATTTCTAAAAATTAAACACATTTCCATTTTTTTTATCTTACATGATTCTCCATGTATAGTTGGTATTCTCAACTCATTTTACATTTTTCTTGAAGTTCTTAGTTTTGGAGATTTATTTGGCAGTATTCTTCTCGTTCTTATCTAGGGTTACGTACATGCAAAGATAGGCACATGATCCTCTTTTCTCACATTCTGTATGTCCATACAGATGACCTTATCCAATTAGATGGTGTTTAATTCTACTTTCCACTGATGAATTTTCAAAAAACACCTTCAATCTTGAAGGGCTCCCTTATTTTAATTCACTGGTATCAGCATTCACTGAGTTTTTCAGCTGGCCACTTGGAACTTTTGCTTCATTCCCTTATCTTAGACATCAGCATCTCTCCATTCCAGCTTCTAAATAGATTTCAAACTTTCTACCTGATGTGCATTTTACTAACCATTCCCGTATCTATGTTCCGATTTTATTTTATTTTCTAGACTAGAAATCTTCTTCATCAGTTCCTCTTTTGAAATTTTGCCGACTCTTGTACACAAAATATGCTTATCACCAATGCTGTTCTCAAGCTGAAAGTCAAACATGTGACCTTCTTACTTATAATAATTTACTTAGGTTTCAGTGACATCATAGAAAGTTTTAATTCCAATAGTAGAATTAAAAATAGTAATAAGGTTGAATATCTACTAGATAAAGGTAAAATTCCATATAAAATCTGTAGTACAGTCTAGAAAGGCATTACATTTTTAAGACATATGGAAATGCAACAATAAATACAGCACCATTTTCTCCACAAGTATCAAAACCTTTTATTTTGGTCAAATTGATATACATACACATTTCTTAAACAAAAATGTATCAGTAGAGCCAAATGTCTTATGAATAAATTCTTCTGATAGGAAAGAAAGATTAAGCCAACAGTACAAATGATGCTCCCTTGCTTGTTTCTATACCAGGAAGGCTGAAGTTTGATCTAAATAAGGCAATCAGTTGGTCTAAGAAATATCTAAATTTTGCTGTAAATATAAGCCACACATCCAATAATCTACCATCATATTTAAACATCAAATTGACCTTAAAGAAAATTAAGATTTTGATTTTGTAAATTAAAGAAAGAAAGGCCAAATCTTCCACAGTCACAAGCACACTGTGTATAATACCGTAGCCATCAAGTTGGCCAATACAAAAACCTGGGAGACCATCTGTATTCCTTCTTATTCTCTATACTAGCATTCTATTTTCCCTTATATCACATCAATTCTGGCTTTTATATTTTTCATCTGGTCACTATGTGTACTGCAATGGTGAGGCACCAACAACCATTGTATAGACTATTCTAATAGTTAATTCATACTATTACCTTTATTTTTACCTACCACCAAATGACATCACCAAATGACATAACCTGTCACTCTAATCTGAAATATCTTTAATAATTTACTGAACAAATAGAGAAATAATTACTCCAGACAGACCTACGCTGGTGCAACAGTGGTTGTTGAGGAGAATTGAGGAGAGCTCAGTGAGCCAGAGCACCCATTAGAAATTTTTACTATGTTCCATATATATTTAGGTCAGATGACATTCCTCTTCCTGAGACTCTTCAGGTAGAGTGGAGTGCACCTTAATCCACAGCATCTTACCATCATAACATGCAAATGTTATTTTATAACTTAAATGTAATTTTTGTTTGGCAATCAAACTCTATTATGTAATTTCAGAAAGAATATTTTGCAATTAAAAAGTTTTTATTACCTTGTACAACTTTTATTATTGTATATTTTTTCTCCTTTGTTAAATATACACAGTTGGTATAAGCAAAATCTTTGATTTGGCATGCTTTGTGTATTTTTACCAGAACTGATCTTTCATTTGGTTGGGAAAAATTAATATTCTATTCAAGCAGAGGATTTTAGAATATATTATTCTAAAGAAGAAACCCTCCTTTTTTTTAGAAATCAAGAATAAAGATAAGCTATAAATCTTTGAATCATATTGGCTATGCAGGCTCTCTTTTGGTTCCATATGAAATTTAAAGTGGTTTCTCTCGAGTTCTGTGAAGAAGGTCAATGGTAATGTCATGGGGATAATGTTGAATCTACCAACAAAAAAGGCTAGGACCAGACAGATTCACAATCGAAATCCACCAGAGGCATGAAGAGGAACTGGTACCATTTCTTCTGAAACGATTCCAAACAATAGAAAAAGAGGGCATCTTACCTAACTCATTTTATGAGGCCAGAATCATCCTGATACCAAAATCTAGCAGAGACACAACTAAAAAAGAAAACTTCAGGACAATATCCCTGAAAACATTGATGTAAAAATGCTCAACAATATACTGGCAAACTGAATCCAGTAGCACATTAAAAGCTTATCCACCATGGTCAAGTTAGCTTAATCCCTGGGATGCAAGGCTGATTCAACATATGCAAATCAATAAATGTAATCTATTACATAAAGAGAACCAATGACTAAAACCACATGACTATCTCAATAGTTGCTGAAAAGACCTTTGATTAAATTCAATGCCCCTTTATGCTAAAAACTCTCAATAAACTAGATATTGATGGAATGTATCTCAAAATAATAAGAGCTATTTATGACAAACCCACAGCAAATATCATACTGAATGGGCAAAATTTGGAAGCACTTCCTTTAAAAACTGGCACAAGACAAGGATGTCTTCTCTCTCCACTTCTACTCAGCATAATATTGGAAATTCTGGCCAGGGCAATAGGCAAGAGAAAAAGAAAGGTTATTTAAATAGGGAAAGAGGAAGTTTAATTGTCTGTTTGTCGATGGCATGATTGTATATTTAGAAGACTCCATTGTCTCAGCCCAAAATCTGACAAGCAACCTCAGCAAAGTCTCAGGATACAAAATTAATGTACAAAATTATAAGCATTCCTATACACCAATAATAGACAATCAGCCAAATCATGAGAAAACTCCCAATCAAAATTGCTACAAACAGAATAAAATACCTAGCAATACAACTTACAAGGGATGTGAAGGACCACTTCAGGGAGAACTACAAACCACTGCTCAAGGAAATAAGAGAGGAAACAAATGGAAAAACATTTCATGTTCATAGATAGAAAGAATCAATATTGTGAAAATGGCCATACTACCCAAAGTAAATTATAGATTCAATGCTATCCCCACCATGCTACCATTGACTTTCTTCACAGAAATAGAAAAAACTACTTTAAATTTCATATGGAACCAAAAATGTCCATATAACCCAGACAATTCTAAGAAAAAGAAAAAAAAAAAAACAAAGCTGAAGGCATCATGCTACCTGACTTCAAACTATACTGTAAGTCTGCGGTAACCAAACCAGAATGGTACTGGTACCAAAACAGATATATAGACCAGTGGAACAGAACAGAAACCTCAGAAATAATGCCACATATCTACAACCATTTGATCTTTGACAAACTTGATAAAAATTATCAATAAGGAAAGGATTCCCTATTTAATAAATGATGTTGGGAAAACTGGCTAGCCATATGCAGAAACTGAAATTGAAGCACTCTCTTACACCTTATACAAAAAATAACTCAAAATACACTAAAGACTTAAATGTAAGACCTAAAACCATAAAACCCCTAGAAGAAAACCTAGGCAATACCTTTTAGGACATAGGCATGGTTAAAGACTTCATGACTAAACACCAAAGCAATGGCAACAAAAGCTAAAACTGACAAATGGGATCTAATTAAACTAAAGAGCTTCTGCACAGCAAAAGAAAGTATCATCAGAGTAAACAGGCAACCTACAGAATGAGAGAAAATTTTTGCAATCTATCAATCTGACAAATGCTAATATACAGAATCTACAGAGAACTTAAAGAAATTTACAAGAAACAAAGAAACAACCTTATCAAAAATAGGCAAAGGATTTTAACAGACGCTAATCAAAAGAAGACATTTATGCAGCCAACAAACATATGAAAAGAAGGTCATTATCATTGGTCATTAGAGAAATGTAAATCAAAACCACAATGAGATACCATCTCATGCCAGTTAGAATGGCATTCATTAAAAAGTCAGGAAACAACAGATGCTAGAGAGGATGTGGAGAAATAGGAACACTGTTGGTGGGAGGATAAATTAGTTCATCCATTGCGGAAGACAGTGTGGCAATTCCTCAAGGATGTAGAACCAGAAATACCATTTGACCCAGCAATCCCATTACTGAGTAAATACCCAAAGGATTATAAATCATTATACTATAAAGACCCATGCACACTTATGTTTATTGCAGCACTGTTCCAAAAGCAAATACTTAGAACCAACCAAAATACCCATCAATTATAGGCTGGATAAAGTACTATACAGCTATAAAAAAGTATGAGTTCTTGTCATTTACAGGGACATAGATAAAACTGGAAACCATCATTCTCAGCAAACTGACACAGAAACAGGAAACCAAACACCTCATGTTATTACTCATAAGTGGGAATTGAAGGATGAGAAGGCATGGACACAGGAATGTGTCCATCACACACTGGGGCCTCTTGGGGGAGGTGGAGGGCTAGGGGAGACATAGCATTAGGAGAAATACATAATGTAGATGACGGGTTGATGTGTACAGCAAACCACTATGACACATGTATACCTATGTAACAAACCTAAACATCCTGCACATGTATCCCTGAACTTAAGGTATAATAATAATTTTAAAAAGAGACAGAAAAAAAAATAGAAAAAAGGAAAAAGACTGACCCAAATGTTGGCAAGGATGTGAAGAAACTTAAACTTTCATACAATGCTAATGAGAATGTTAAATGGTATATCCACTTTGAAATATTGTCTGAAAGATTTTTTTTAAATTAAGCATTCGCTTACCATATGATCTAGCCATTCAATTTCTAGGTATTTACCCAAGAGAAATAAGTGCCCAGGCTAAGGTCAATGCATGAGTGTTTATAGCTGCTCTATTTGTAATAAAAGAACCCTAAAGTACACCAATAAGTGAATAGAAAAACAAATTTTGGTTTATCTATACAAGAAATACTACACAGAAATAAAAACAAATGAATATCGATACATATAATTATGATGAGTTTAAAAAGCCAGAAAAAAGAGAAAACAGTGTATGATGGCATTTACATGAAGCTCTAGAAAATGAAAACTAATCCATAGTGAAAGGGAAGAGATCAGTGATTGCCTTCAGATGCGGTGGGGCAATAGACACGGGGAATGGCATAGGGAAGGACAACAAGGGACAGGAGGAACCTTTTGGGAGTAATGGATATGCTCATTATCTTAATTGTGGTGATTGTTTCACAGGTATATGCATACATCACAATATATCAAAGTGTATAATTTAAATATGTGCTATTTGTTCTATGTCAAATATATCTCAACAAAGTTATTTAACAACAACAAGAAAAAAACCTACCATTCAACTCAGTAATCCCATTATTGGGTATATAGCCAAAGGAATATAGTGGTTTTATCAGAAACCTAATGCACCCACATGTTCATTGTAGTACTATTCATAATAGCAAGGACATGAATAAAACCTAGATGTCCATTAATAGTGAACTGGATAAAGAAAAGGTGGTACATATACACCATGGAATAGTCCATAAGAAAAAAGGAAAAAATATATCATTTGAAGCAACTTGAATGCAACTGGAGGCCATTATTTTAAGTGTATTAATACAGGATCAGTAAACCAAGTGCCTCATGTCCACACTTGTAAGTGGGAATAAACAGTGTGCAAAGATAGACAGAAAGATGGGAATAAGAGACAGCAAGGCCTACCTGAGGCCATAGGGTGAGGATCAAAAAACTATCTAAAAGGTACTATGTTCACTATCTGGGTAACAAAATAATTTACCCACAGAACAAATCTACACGTTTGCCCTGAACGAAAAATAAAAGTTGAGAAAAAAATTAAAAAGGAAGAAAATAAACACAAAAGTGATGAGTGATGGAGAAAATGTTTAACAGTGGAGGAAAACCACCAAAGCATAATTTCAATAATGCAACCAGTTTTAAAGTCTAAGAAACAGGAATTTGTTAACAAGATATTGTTGGGGGAAGCAGCAAAGAAGAAAGGACTTACAGAGTGCCTACATAAACTGGTTATGAGTAACATATAAACAAGGAACAACAAACTGCAGAAGGTCATAGGAGGCCTCTGAGGAGGAAGGCCTCTCCATGCCTCATGTTCCACTGCAGGGTGACCTAGGCTCTGTTACCACAAATATTGTGATCAAGGACATAAAACCCCTTCATAGCACTGTGACATAGCCAGACTTGTAGGCTTCTTGTAAGGCCTGTGTTCCATCATCTACACATAGATGACAGGCTAAAGATAACCACTTGTTCTTGTTTTGTCAACCTCCTGAAACCACCACTGTTATCAGTCTTTAGAATGACACACCACTTCAGGCTCACTGATTCAGTTACGGCTCACTGATTCACTCCATCATCATGTCATCCTCTCCCCACCATCACTCCATCCCTACCCTATAGATCAAAGTGATTGTAACCAATAAATAGTGTGGATGATCAGAGCTCAGGGCCTTCACTGTCTCCTCCAGTAGTAAGCGATGGCCCCCTGGTCCCACTTTCTCTTAATTTGTCTTTTTTCACATTCCTTTGTCACCACCAAACTCAGGCTACCCAAATGTGTGATGTGGGGCTGGTTCTCTACCGATATTACTTTACATTCATTGACTTATCAACTCTCAAACTACCTGTGAGGAAGTTGAAACCTAACATGACATTGAGCTACAAAATAGCATACAAAGAATTCAAGCCCTTTGTCAGTCCAATGTTCATTTAATTATTTATATTAATTTATAATTTATATTAACATTATCCACAAATTCTATTTGCTTTATCATTTTATTTTCTTATTTTAACTTCTGGTAACAACAATTTTAGATTTACCCTCTTAAAAATTTAAGTTCACAGGTCAGGCGCAGTGGCTCATGCCTGTAATCCCAGCACTTTGGGAGGCCGAGGCAGGTGGATCACGAGGTCAAGAGATTGAGACCATCCTGGTCAACATGGTGAAACCCCGTCTCTACTAAAAATACAAAAAATTAGCTGGGCATGGTGGTGCGTGCCTGTAATTCCAGCTATTCAGGAGGCTGAGGCAGGAGAATTGCCTGAACCCAAGAGGTGGAGGTTGTGGTGAGCCGAGATTGTGCCATTGCACTCCAGCCTGGGTAACAAGAGTGAAATTCCATCTCAAAAAAAAAAAATTTAAGTTCACAATACAATACTGTTAGTATAGGAACAATATTGTATGGCTAATCTCTAGAATTTATCATTTACATACCTGAAACTTCACACCTTTTGGAAAAGTAATTTCCATTTCTCTGTCCCCACAGTTTCTGGCAACAACAATTCTTCTCTCTGTTTCTATGATTTGACTATTGTGATACCTCATATAAGCAAAACTGTGGAGTATTTTTCTTCTGTTACTGGATTATCTTACTTAGAATAAAGTTCTCTATGTTCACTCCCATCTTGTCACATATGATAGAATTTTGTTCTTTTAAAAAGCCAATGATTTACCATTATATGTATGTATATGTATATATATATATATATATATATATATATATATATATATCACATTTTCTTTTTTCATTCAGCTATAGATTATATATATTTTTTATATCTTGGTTTTCATGAATAATGCAACAATAAACATGGAAGTGCAGATAGTTCTATGAAATTCTAATTGCAATATTTTGGGTATACCCAGAAGTATGATTGCTGCATCATATGTTAGTTCCATTTTTAGTCTGTAGGGAAATATCCATACTGGTTTCTACAGAGGCTACAGTAACTTGCATTTCTATCAACAGTTTGCAAAGATTCAAATTCCTCCACATCCTTGCTAACACTTAAAAAAGTACCATCTAAATAGTTGTGAGGTAATATTTTATACTGGTTTTGGTTTGCATTACCCTAAGTAATGATTTTGAGCATTTTTTCACATATCTGTTGGCTATTTGAATGTCTTCCTAGGATAAATGTCTATTGAATTCCTTTGCCCATTTTTTTGTTGGGTTATTAGTACTGTTTCTATTGAGTTGCAGAATTTTTTACATGTTTCTGATATTAAGCCTGTATTAAATTTATTTCTGCTCTTATCCTTATAATTTCCATCCATTTGCTAACATTTGGCTTCATTTATTTTTTTACTTTTTTTGCTTTGATATGTAATGAGGTTATTTGAGAATATATTAACTTAGTACCATTTTGCTACATCCCATACATTTTAATATATCGTATTTTTCATTTAATTTATCTTGAGGGATTTTCTTTTCTTTTTCTTTATTGTACTTTAGGTTCTGGTGTACATGTGCAGATCATGCACTATTGTTGCATACGTACATACATAGCAAAGTGGATGGCTGCCTCCATCACCGCATCACCTATGTCTGACATTTCTCCCAATACCCTCACCAAACTCCCCACCCCGCTACTGTCCCTTCCTTAACCTCCACAACAGACCCCAGTGTGTGATGTTACCCTCCCCCTGCCCATGTATTCTCATTGTTCAACATCCACCTGTGAGTGAGAACATGCAGTATTTGAGTTTCTATTCTTGTGTCAATTTGCTGAGAATAATGGTTTCCAGATTCATCCATGTCCCTACAAAGGACATGAACTCATTGTTTGTTATGGCTGCCTAGTATTCCCTGGTGTATATGTGCTGCATTTTCCTTGTCTAGTTTATCATTGATGGGCATTTGGGTTGGATCCAGATCTTTGTTATTGTAAACAGTGCCACAATTAACATATGTATGCATGTGTCTTTATAACAGTAATTTATAATTGTTTGGCTCTATGCCAAGTAAATGGGATTGCTGGGTCAAATGGAATTTCTATTTCTAGGTCTTTGAGGAAGCACCACACTGTCTTCCACAATGGTTGAACTAATTTACACTGCCACCAATGGTGTAAAAGTGTTTCTTTTTCTACACATCCTCTCTAGCATCTGTTGTTTCCTGTTTTTTTAATGATCACTATTTTAACTGTCATGAGTTGGTATCTCATTGTGGTTTTCATTTGCATATCTCTGATGACCATTGATGATGAACATTTTTTCATGTGTTTGTTGCCCTTGCAAATGTCTTCTTTTGAAAAGTGTCTGTCCATATCCTTTGCCCACTTTGAATGGGTTTGTTTGTTTTTTTCTTGTAGATCTGCTTTAGCTCTTTGTGATTCTCAATATTAGTCCTTTGTGAGATGGGTAGACTGCAAAATTTTTTCCCATTCTGTGGGTTGCTGGTTCACTCTGATGATTGTTTCTTTTGCTGTGCAGAAACTCTTAAGTTTAATTAGATCCCATTTGTCTATTTTGGCTTTTGTTGCCATTGCCTTTGGTGTTTTAGTCGTGAAGTCCTTGCCTGTGACTATGTCCTGAATGGTTTTTCCTAGGTTTTCTTCTAGGATTTTTATGGTGTTAGGTTTTATGTTTAGATCTTTAATCAATCTGGAGTTAACCTTAGTTTAAGGTGTCAAGAACAGGTCCAGTTTCAGCTCTCTGCAGCTGGCTGCCAGTTTTCCCAACACCATTTATTAAACAGGGAATCCTTTCCCCATTGCTTGTTTCTGTCAGGTTTGTCAAAGAACAAATGGTTGTAGATGTGTGACATTTTTTCCAAGACCTCTGTTCTGTTCCATTGGTCTATATCTCTGTTTTGGCATCAGTACCATGCTGTTTTGTTTACGTTAGCCTTGTAGTATAGTTTGAAGTCAGGTATCATGATGCCTCCAGCTTTGTTCTTTTTGCTTAAGATTGCCTTGGCTATGTGGGCTCTCTTTTGGTTCCATATGAAGTTTAAAGTGGTTTTTCTCCAGTTCTGTGAAGAATGTCGATGGTAACTTCATAGGGATAATGTTGGATCTATAAATTACTTTGGGCAATATGGCCATTTTCATGATATTGATTCTCCCTAACCATGAGCATGGAATGTTTCTTCATTTGTTTGTGTCCTCTCTTATTTCCTTGAGCAGTGGTTTGTAGTTCTCCTTGAAGAGGTCCTTCCTTTCCTTTGTTTGTTGTATTCCTAGGTATTTTATGTTCTTTGTAGCAATTGTGAATGGGAGTTCACTCATGATTTGGCTCTCTGTTAGTCTGTTATTGGTGTATAGGAATGCTTGTGATTTCTGCACATTGATTTTTGTATCCAGAGGCTTTGCTGAAGTTGCTTATCAGCTTAAGAAGATTTTGGGCTGAGATGATGGGGTCTTCTAAATATACAATCATGTCGTCTGCAAATAAAGTAAATTTGACTTCCTCCTTTCCTACTTGAATACCCTCTATGTCCTTTCTCACCATTCCTATTCAAAATAGTACTGGAAGTTCTAGCCAGAGCAATTAGGCAAGAATAAGAAATTTATCTTGAGAGACTTTCTTATATCACTTCTTATTTCCTATTTGACTGAATGGTTGTTCAGTAGTGTGTGTTTTTTTAATTTCAGATATTTGTAATATTTTCCAGTTTTACATCTCTTATTGATTTCTAGTGTGGCTAGAAAAAATATTTTGTATGATTGTCATTTGCACAAATATGTTAAAACTTGTTTTATGACCAAACATGTGATTTATCTTGGAGAATATTCTATGCACAATTGAGAATAATTTGTAATTTACTTCTGTTGAATAAATATTCTTTATATGGCATCAAGGTCCATTTGGTGTATAGCATTGTACAAGAATACTATTTCCTTATTCATTTTACATCTGAATATTCCATCCATTTTTGAAATTTGAGTACTGAAGTATCCTTTGATATTACTTCTTTCCCCTCCCTTCACATCTGTAAATGTTTGCTTTATATATTATATATGTAATTATATAATATATAATAAATATACCTTTACATATATAATACTAAAAAATTTTAAAAAGTATGTTTTTAATTTAAATACTATTTAAATTAGTTTTAAATATTATAAAATATGAAGTATTTAGAATATGTAATATTTATAAGATTATATATTAAATATAATTATATATAATTTAATATAAATTATATATAATTTATTTTATACTGTACAAGATAACATATTATCTATGATATAATGCATATATTATATAGTGTATGTAATTATATTAGCATATAATATATAATTATGATAATTATAATCTATAATATTTAGAGATAATACAATTTTCTCTTTTTGATAATTCACTCTCTTAGTATCTAAAGACTTCCTTTATATCTTTTTTACAGTTTTTGATTTAATGTCTGTCTAGTCTAATACAGTTACAATTGTTCTCTTTGGCTTGTCATTTGCATGGAATATATTTTTTCCATTCCTTCATTTTGGCCCATATATATTCTTAAATCTAAAACAAGTTTCTTATAATCAGTAATACTGGATTTTGTGCTTTTATAATTCAGCCACTTGATCCTTTTTGTTGGGGGAATTTGATTCGTTCACATTTAAGGTAATTCTTTGTAGGTAAAAACTTATTGCATAATTTTGTTAATTTTTTTGTCTTTTTTGCTGTTAATTTTCCTTCTCTTTCTCTCTTTTTGTCTTCTTATTTGATTTAATGATTTTGTGTAGAGATGTACTTTAATTATCTTCCTTTTTTCCCCATATAACAATAGTTTTTTTCTTCTCTTAGCATGAGGCTTGTATAAAACATTTTATCACACTGTATTTTAAGCTGATAACCAGTTAATTTTAATCACATACAAAAACATTGCCCTTTTACTTCTCTCTTCCCTGATATTTTAAATTATTGTTTGGCCAGTTTACATGTTTTATACTGAGTATCCATGAATTTTTTTTAGTTGCTGTCATTCCTATTTTTTTTAATTTAACTTTTACACTGAAGTTAAACAGGATTGCATGTCACAATTAGAGTATTAAAGTATCTTGCATTTCTCTATATATTAAATAATTACCTTTACCAGTGAACTTTATACTTTTTTGTGCTTTCATATTGCTGTGTAGCACACTTTCATTTTAACTTGATGAACCTCTTGTTCCACTTCTTGTTCTTGCGTATTCACTTCTTGTTCTTGCACCTTCTGGTAATAAACTTCATCAGTCTTTATTTATCTGAGAAATTTTCACTTTTTCATTTCTGAACATGTTTGCTGAATATAGTGAACTTGTTTGGCAGCTTTTGTTTTTGTTTTAGTATTTTTAATATATTATCTCCCTCTTCTCTGGCCTGCAGGTTTCTGCCTAGAAATCTGCTCTTTAAATGTTGCTAAGTCACTTTTCTCTTGCTGCTTTCAAAAATCTCTCTTTTTTTTTAATTTAATGATTTTGTTATAATATGTCTCAGTATGTATTTCTGTGGATTCTTTCTCTCTGATTTCTTCTGGCTTCATGATTCTGAATGTCCAACTCTGTCCACAGTTTTGAAAAGTTTTCAAACATAATTTCTTTAAATAATTTCCCCTCACTTTCTCTCTTCTGCTTTCTTGAATTCCATAATAAATATTTTGTTTTACTTGGCAGAGTTCCATAAGTCCTCAAGCTTTCGTTGTTCTTATTTATTTATTTATTTTACTGAATATTTTCAAATAAGTTTCTGGCTTGTTTGTTTTTTCTGCTTGATCAGTCTATTGCCAAAATGCACTAGTGAATTTTTCAGTTTAGTTATATTTTTCAGCTCCAGAATTTATATTTTGTTCTTTATGTCTGTATCTGTTCATATTCCAAATTTTCATTTATTAATTTTTCTAAGTTTATTTCATTGTTTACCTGTGCCCTGTTGTAACTCACTGAGCTTCTTGAAGACAATATTTTGAATTATGTGTCAGTCATTTCATATATTTCCCTTTTTTATGGCCAATTACTAGAGATTTGTTTCGTTACTTTGCTTTTGTTACTTTTTTTTCTGAATTCTTCAATTGTTTATACATTTGTGTTGGTGTCTGCATATCTAAAGACACAACCAACTTTCCCAGTCATTGTAGACTGGCTTTGACAAGAAAACTTTTATGATTAGCCAGGCCAAAGATTCTGGGGCCCTTATTCCTAGGTATTCCAGGCATCCAGTCTCTCTCTCTCTCTCTCTCTCTCTCTCTCTCTCTCTCTCTCTCTCTCTCTCCAGTTAATAATCTCTTGTTTTCTCTGGTCTCTGACTATGACAGTCTCAGGAGAACTTAATGTGATGCAGTACAGAAACTCGTCCTTTTAATAACTGCACCGAACCATTAAAAACATTAAAGACACATTCTTCTTCTCTTGCACCATCCTGAGGAAGAACCACAGTTTTGAGTCTTCTTTCACTCTCACAGATATGATATCTGTTAAAAGTCACCTGACCCATTTCCTTTGTTTTTAACTTTCCCAAGTGTCTGGAATGCGTGGTTTCTGTCAATGCTCAGTAAGAGGTGAGAAAGAAACTGACTCTTCAAGGAGTGCTCTGAAAGGCTGGAAGGTTGGACACATGCTCCATTCTCTCTTTCTTCCAGCAGAGGAAGTCACAAGCTGAAGCAATAAGCATTTATCTGTGCCAGTTTGCATTGATGCAGGTAAAGGAAAAATGCTCTTCTTATCTGTTTAAATGCTGCTATTCTTGGTTTTATGTTTATCCTGGGTTCTACCAATTCTTAGGTAGATTCTGGACTTACTATAAAGGTATTTTGGGCTTTATATTATTTTCGCATTGTATTCCTGTGGAAGAATAAGACTGGGACTTCTTATTTCACCATTGTGTTGACCTCCCTCTGAAATAATCTTATTTTCTGAGACTGTTTTTACTTTGACACATTTTTAATAAAAGTTTGCATTTATTATATTTATTTTCAAATAATTTATATTTGTTATCTTTACATTTCTATTTTAAATAAACTAATATTTTTCAATTTTTTTTGTTTGGTAAAAAAAATTCTGTAAAATCCTGAAAAGATATTATATATTTTGTTTTTTTAAGAAAGATATTGCAACTATGATTAATTATACGGATGGATGGATAGATGCGGAAAACTAAAAATTGACATAAAGATAAATACTAAGAAAGAGAGTGGAGAACAGAAAAAGTAAAGGAAATAATGGAACTTCAATGATGCAAAAAATATGGTAGAATTTAATTTTCTCAACTGCACTCCTTTTTATTTACAATTTGTAGCAACAATACCATTTTAGGTGTGTCTGCCTCTTTATAAATTGTACACTTAAAGTTTTAAGAAATAAGCATTCAGACTTAGAACTTCTTTTATTTGTCTTTTAGTTGAAATTTTTCGGTCATAAATGAAAGAAAATTCAACTCCAGTCTCTTTAAAAACAAATGATATTTATTGGTTCATATAACTAAAAGTATCATAGACCAAAGAGTATCATAAAAATAATAACTGGTTCTAGGTCTAGTGATTGATATTATATTATCGAGATTTATGCTTGCTATCTCCATTTCCATTTCCCTTGATGGGGGGGTCAGCCCTCATATAGATTTCCTGGAAGAATCAGTCCGATGGCCAGCAGTTCCATGATTACATCATATCTACTCAAATTCAAGACAGTACAGTGCATTGTTTGGCCATCCTGGAGTCAATATTTATTTACTCATCTATTTATTCAAATTTACATATTAATATCTTATCCTTCCTTATCAGATACTCTTTATCCCCTTCCTGCTTTATTTATTCCATATTGTACTTCTTGCTATCATATATATAATTGTTATACATTCATAAATTTTATATTTATATAACTTACATATACAGATGTAAATACACACACACACATTTATTTTTTTATTGTACATTTTACCTAAACAGAAAATAAAGTCCAAGAGAAAACTATATTTGTGTGCTTTATTTACTTACTAATATTTTTTCTCAAGCCTAGAAGAGTACCTGGAGCATAGTATCTTCTCAGTGAATGAATTCATTTATTTATATATTTTGTACTGCATTCTGGGTGTTAGAGTTATAACTGTGAAGAATATATAAAATATTCTGGCAGTAATATGAGATAGAGAGAACAAGAGCATGTGTGAATGTCATTATGTCAGGGAGTTGTAAGTCTTAAGAGAAAATATGTTGTTGCTGTGTGTCAAGAGGCATAATTCATTGATTGGTATGAATTCAGTCATTTAGTCTTCACTAAGGGTATGAAGACAGGCCTACTCAAAGTTCTTTTCCTGAAAAGGGAAGTAAACTCGTTGCACTTTTCTAATTTACAGGTCATCACACATTTTAGCCTAGTTTCAGGGCAGAACCTAAGGCAAATGTTAAATGTGTTTTAGGGAATGTAATTTCAGAGAGTGGAGGCAGGAAGAAGACAGATAAAAGAGGGAAGGGAGGATGACTCTCACTTTTTTTGAGGTATTTAATAAACCATACAAACAGCTGCTTCTCAGTACTTCCCCGCTAGGTTACAAAGGAAGAGGAATTTCTCCACAGGATCACATCTACCTCTGAAACCAGATTCCATCCCTCCACTTCATCACTCCATCTAAACACATAGCATCCCCATGTCAAACCACAATCATTCATGCCTGGAATGAATCTATCTATCAATAGGGAATATCTGTTGTAAGACATGAGATGATTATACCATGGGTGTGTACAAGTGAAGTCTGTCAGTGACCATACAGAATTGGTTACAGCAGGCAACAGATCAAGTCATCAGAAACTGGGAGACAGATGAGACTAACAGGATATTAAGTGATGCCTTAAAGAAAGAAATATCTCTGCTTATATGAAGCTGACTGTCTCCAGGTCTCACATGCTCAATAAACAAAATTAAATTCATTTTATAACATACTAATTACTGCACTCATTGATTGAATAAAATGAGTTTTTATTTGACCATGATTTGGATTTAGGTTTCCAAATAGCAAACTATTTAATGAATTTCATTTCTTTGAAAATTGTTTTCATTGAGAAGTTTATGTATAACCCTTACTGTCATGAAATTTGATGATGATGATTATTTCCCCAGTTTGCCTTTTCACGTTTGGACAACGGTCTTACTGTCCCAGGCTTGCTAAGCTAAATACACAGGTCTCTCCTTCTTTTTCCAACATTTCACATCTAATAATTTTAGTCAATTTGCCCTCTGACGGTCACTGTCATCTGTGATTTGTAATCTTTGTGCTGAAAACAAATTGAATAAAATTTCCAGTTGGGTGATGGGAGAACAATTCGTTTTCATTGGCAGTAATTATAAATGAGAATCTATGATTCTTAGCAGGTACATAATGATAACTAGCATGACTTGTAGTTTAGAATGTACAAGTATTCTATTTGTACATCATTGATAAACACCATGCATTTAAAAAGTTGAAGCATATCCCACAGCTATACTAAAATATTCCAAAAGGATGCAATATAATATCAAGATATTGTTAATACTTTTCAAAATAAAACCTAGAAACATATCCATGATGAAATATCTTTGTACCGAATTCACTATACAAATAATACAATGTATTTTAAAAAAGTTGTATATATTTCTCTTTACACTGTTAAGTTATTAAGATGTAAATAAGCTATTAAGGTATAAATAATGATAAAAGTAAACTGTTATATACGGTATTCTGCAACAGTTGGCATATTAGCTTGATAGACACAATAAAGTGAAATAATACAAGTTTTTACTTTTAACTTTATGTCTATCAAGAAGATGCAAAATAATATGGAAAAAGATTGAATTTTCTATACTTCTTGTTAGTTAATAAAAATTTACTTTCTGTAAGGAAAAAGTACAAGGTTGTTTTTATTTCAGTCTGAACCATTTCTATGTTTAAATTACCATTAGATATTAGACCATTTTTAGTCTAATAGTGATGGAATGATGTTATAAAATATGTTAGGTTTTAACTCTTCATTTTCTTTTTTTCTTTTTTTTGAGACGGAGTTTCTCTCTTGTTACCCAGGCTGGAGTGCAGTGGCGCAATCTCGGCTCACCACAACCTCCGGCTCCTGGGTTCAGGCAATTCTCCTGCCTCAGCCTCCTGAGTAGCTGGGATTACAGGCACGCGTCACCATGCCCAGCTAATTTTTCTTATATATTTAGTAGAGACAGGGTTTCACCATGTTGACCTGGATGGTCTTGATCTTTTGACCTTGTGATCTACTCGCCTCGGCCTCCCAAAGTGCTGGGATTACAGGTAAACTCTTCATTTTCTTAAATGCTAACATTTTATTTTGGCAGACTAAAGAAATTATTTAAGTTTTCTTATAAAAGTGATTGCTGTTATTATACCTGATATTCAGAATTAGGCAATATTTTGAGTGATATTTTGCAACTTACCAAAGCCCAAATTTACTTATAGTGAAAAATAAAATACAATTTTTTAAACTCTATCTCTATATAGAGGCTGGTATTTTTCCAGAGAATTAAGAGAAATATTATCTATAACTTAAGGGAAAAGATATTACTAAAGTAAGGGACACTAAAGAAAAAATAGTGAAAGATTTGACAGAAATATATGGAAATAAAAGTATGCTGAATGGTCGGGCATAGTGGCTCATGTTTGCAATCCCAGCACTTTGGGAGGACAAGGTGGGTGGATTACCTGATGTCAGGAGTTTAAGACCAGCCTGGTTAACATGGTGAAACTCCATCTCCACAAAAACACAAAAAATGTAGCTGGGCATGAAGGTGGGTGCCTGTAATCCTGGCTACTCAGGAGGCTGAGGCAGGATAATCGCTTGATCCCAGGAGGCAGAGGTTGCAGTGAGCTGAGATCACACCATTGCACTCCAACCTGGGCTACTGAGAGCAACTCCACCTCAGAAAAAAAAAAAAGTATGCAGAAAGATGGTCTTTGAAATTGCTTTAATTGTATGCAATTCCCAGAATAAATACTCTGTTACTGCTCTTTTTCTTATGAGTATAGAATCATCCTTCAAATTTTAAAGACTTAAACATAAGACCTAACACCATAAAAACCCTAGAAGAAAACCTAGACAAAACCATTGAGGACATAGGCGTAGGCAAGGACTTCATGAATAAAACACCAAAAGCATTGGCAACAACAGCCAAAATAGACAAATGGGATCTAATTAAACTCCAGAGCTTCTGCACGGCAAAAGAAACAATCATTAGAGTGAACCAGCGACCAACAGAATGGGAAAAATAATTTGCAATCTACCCATCAGACAAAGATTCTACAAAGAACTAAAACAGATTCACAGGAAAAAAAACAAACCTATTCAAAAGTTGGCAAAGGACATAAACAGACCCTTTTCTTTCTTTCTTTCTTTCTTTGAGATGAGTCCTGCTCTGTTGTCAGGCTAGAGTGCAGTGGCCCAATCTCTGCACCTCCGCCTCCTAGTTTCAAGTGATTCTTCTGCCTCAGCCTCCCAAGTAGCTGGGACCACAGCCACCGGGCCCAGCTAATCTTTGTAACCCTGTCTCATAGAGACAGGGTTTCGCCAAGATGGTTTCGAACTTTCGACCTCGTGATCCACCCCCCTCAGTCTCCCAAAGTGCTGGGATTATAGGCGTGAGCCACCGTGCCCAGCCAAACAGACACTTTTCAAAAGAAAACATATATGAGGCCAACAAACATATGAAAAAATGCTCATCATCACTGGTCATTAGAGAGATGCAAATCAAAACCACATTGAGATATCATCTCACGCCAGTTAGAATGGAGGTCATTAAAAAATCTGGAGACAACAGATGCTGGAGAGGATGTGGAGAAATAGGAACACTTTTACAGTGTTGGTAGGAGTGCAAATTAGTTCAGCCATTGTGGAAGACAGTGTGACAATTCCTCAAGGACCTAGAAATAGAAATTTCATTTGACTGAGCAATCCCATTACTGGGTATATATCCAAAGTATTATAAATAATTCTGTTATAAAGACACATGCACATGTATGTTCATTGCAGCACTCCTTATAATAGCAAAGACCTGGAACCAACCCAAACGCCCATCAGTGATAGTCTGGACAAGGAAAATCTGGCACACATACACCATCGAATATTAGGCAGCCATAAAAAAACGATGAGTTCATGTTCTTTGTAGGGACATGGATGAATCTGGAAACCATAATTTTCAGCAAACTGACACAGGTACAGAAAACCAAACACCACATGTTCTCACTCATAGGTTGGTGTTGAACAATGAGAACACATGGACACAAGGAGGGGAGCTTCACACACCTTGGTCTGTTGGGGATGACTAGAGGAGGGACAGCAGGGAGTAGGGAGATTGGGGAGGGATAACATGGAAAGAAATGCCAAATATAGGTGACAGGGGGATGGAGGCAGCAAACCAAATTGCCATGTATGTAGCTATGCAATAATGCTGCAAGATCTGCACATGTACCCCAGAATCTAAAGTGTAATTATATATATATATATATATATATATATATATATATATATATATAAATTTCTAGTTCATTTCCTATGTTTCTTTATATTTGCTAACTTCAATTATTTATTTCTCTGAACACCTTGCTAGATTTTCACAAATATATTTTAGTGACAGTTTAACCATGATAAACTTATGGATAGAAAGTTTGAGATAGTGATTAAAAAACAGATGGCCCCAACTCCAAATCCAATTTCTTTATTGGCAATTCACATATATCTTCATCAAGTTACCTAAATTCTGTGTCTGATCTTCTCTGATGGTACCTCAGATACAATTCTAAATTACACATTCTGAAGCTACACAAAAACATAACAGTACTGATATATCTCTAAAAGTTTCAAACAAAAAAAAAAGTCTGTACCACAGCCTCCTGTATTTTAAATATTTCCCTCCTAAGCATGGTTGGAACTGTAATCAGTTATTCAATAACTGCACTTTTGTACTTTCTGTTACTCACTCCTTTCTTTTATAACCTGTTTAGACCCCTTAATTTATCACTTCTGAAGCTCAACATCCAGTATAATAGAATCCCTTCTCCCGGTGGCCTCATGTCTTATTGGTCTAGTATAATCACAACTGTAGTAAAAATTAGCTATAACATTTGCATTAATACTCAGGAGTCCTAGAACTGCTGGGGAAAAATATCAGATTGTTTCCACCTTAGATAATCCCTCATGATGGCCTAGATATTTTTCTAGATTTCCTACTCACTATTTTAAACCAATTACACTTCTACCAAAACATGGCACTTGGCCATCATTGACTCAATCTGAACCAATGTACTTGCTTTTTACTTCAAATAGAAAGTAGAAACTGAAAATAATCTTTCAAATTACGTTCACCTTCCCAAGAAACATAAAAAGTTTAGGCATTCATCTTTTGTCCTCCGTTTCTGTTTAGAGGAAAGATATAGTCTTGCTATTATATAAAATAAATAATTTTACCAGGGCTCTGGATCCTTCTTTCTAGAAACCCTTAGTACCTATTTGTGCTGTCTTCAATGCCTCACTTCTGGTCACTTCATCCTATTATTTAAACAGGTTTAAACCTCTCTTCTTATAGAAGATAAAAAGGAATTTATTACAAAATCTTACTCCTGACCTGTAACTCAACCCACCTAACATGTATATACCTGGCTTATCTGTTTGAGATAGTTGCCCACCACTTACTGTTTGTACTTTCTTCTATTTCCTCTTACTCTTTAAACACAATTAACATCAACACTCTATTAAAAGAGCTCCCATTAAGGGTGTTTATGATCTCCAGGAGGCAAACTACAAAGTCTGCCTCATCTTGCATTGCTTAACCCTCAGGAGCATCCAACTGTGAACTTAACCTGCTTTTATGAAATATTTTTATTGTTTGTTTCTGTGGCCCAGATTATTATGCTTTTTCTCCTGCCACTGAGCTTGCTCTTCAGCTTCCTTATAAATACTTCTTTTTCCCTCCTGGCTATCTGCTTCTTATCTTCTCCTACACAGTTTTCTTGGATAAATTACTGCATCTTAACTACCATGATAAAAAAAAATTGACTCTCAGATATGTATTATTAACACAGTTGTCCCTCTTGATGTTTAAATATATCCAACTGTCTTCTAAATATTTCTCTACTTGAATAGCTAAATTACAAATACACAAACCTCCACTCACTTACCTTCTATGCCTCAAATGTTTTCTGTTTTTTTCCTAGAGATAGTTTTAACATGCAACTATACTGAGCAATAAATTCAAATATTTCATTTGACTCCATGCTCTCTTCTCCTATCCCCAAAAGATTACTTCATTTTATTGGATTTTTGCATCTTAGATAACTCTGCTGCTTTTTATATAGCCATCATTCTAGTTGGCTACCCTATCTCCAGCTTATTTATTTTAACATTTTCATAAATATGTTTTTTTGTCTCCTTTCTTACCCCACTTTGAGACAGAATGAGATAGGTTATGTTATTGTAAAATATAACCTGATATTTCAATAATATGAATAAATAAGAGTTTATTTCTCATGTATACATTCTGTCCAGGTTGTATTTGTGGTTCATCCTGGTCTCTGTAAACCTCACTTCAGAACACCAAAGCAGAAAGATTTCAACACTTGGCATATCACCACTCTGTAGAAGGAAGGTAGGACCATAAAAAACCATGCACAATCAGCTTCTGCCTGGCAATAATTTATACCACTTCTGCTCATACCTTTTTGGCCCAGGTCACCAACTACTCCGTGAAAAAGTGCAATTTTCTAATGTGTATCTTATTTTTCAACAATTATTTGGGTCTCATTTCTTCATACAATAAAATTAATTCTTACCAAACATAGGAGTAATAATCCAAATCCCTACTAATTCACAGGATCAAGTTGAAATTTCAAGATTTCTAGGAAACATAGAAATCAATAAACTAAAACGTTTGGATGTTTTCATGTTTGCTTGCCTCTCCCAGCATACAAATTACAATGGTAGAACAGAACAGAATATATAATGATTAATATAATATTCCAACCCTTTGTGATTTATAAAAGAAAAAAAAAACAATGGTTAATGCATAATGGGCAAGGGAAAGTAGACATTCTAAAAATCCAGATGTGCTGACAATTTAATAAATGATCTTGATTCTGCTTCCTACAAGTAGGTTTATCTAATACCCTTAATTTAGCTATTAACCTGAAAGCTAAACTTAAATTATTTTTTCTAATTCTAATACTTTTGTTATTTGTCTTTTAAAGTTAAGAATCTGCTGCCTTTTTGAACTCTAAAGATCCCTAGATTCATGGAATCTCTCGATTCTTTTTTATTTCTGTTTGCTAATTAGTTATTACTTTTAGCAACTAACATTTACTTGAATTACTTGCCAACTGCAGTTAACAGAAACCATCTCCATTTTTAAACATTTGTTTTGGAATTCATCCTGTGGAACCCCAAATTTGTTTCTGAGGGTAATCATCACAACCAGGAGCTTCTGTATCCACATCATAGAATAGTTTCCACTCACAGCAATGCTTGTCATTTTTCTTATCTTCAATATCAGTTTTCTTGCTGCCTACCATCCAGGTCTTATGAGAACCCCACAAATGTTTGTGCCAGCATGCTAATAGAATTAACTTCCTGCTGGGCATGGTGGCTCACTCCTGTAATTCCAGCACTTTGGGAGGCCAAGGCAGGTGGATTGCATAGTCAGGAGTTCGAGACCAGCCTGACCAACATGGAGAAACCCCATCTCTACTAAAAATGCAAAATTAGTCAGGCATGGTGGTGCATTCCTGTAGTCCCAGGTACTCAGGAGGCTGAGGCAGGAGAATCACTTGAACCTAAAAGGCGGGGTTTGTGGTGAGCTGAGATCACACCATTGCACTCCAGCCCTAACAACAAGAGTGAAATTTCCTTTCAAAAAAAAAAAGATTTAATTTCTTACATGTATTCTTTACTCAGAAATTCACACTCATAAAATCTCCAAAAGTAAGAAGCATTGCAATAAATAAGAAGGGAAGGGGAAGTGTTCACTTGTGCCTTTGTTCTTAATGTCTTCTTAATGTCTTCTTCTCGAAGTGGCTGGCATCATTCCACTCATATTTCATGGATAAAAAAGTGCAGCACTATAATACTTCCAGAGGAAGGAGAATCCAAAATAATAGTAAACAACACTAATGATCACAAAGCCTTCTTCAACACAGTTTTTCATATAGTCAAAAACATTATTTTTAATAAAATACAATCCTACTTTGTTACTTAAGTCATACCATCAGTAATTTTTAAAGATGGCTGCAAATACCAGCTGTCTGTCACTCCATGCTTAAATTCTTTTAAGTAGTCAACACTGTTTCTCAAAAAAATTTTTGCTTGCTCTTTATGGAGCACCTATTATTGACCAAGCCATGTATAAAGGGTTGATTATGAATGTCTTCATTTAATCTTCACAAACACTCAAGAGAGAGTAGTTAATACTATTACCCCACAAGGCCTCAAAAGAGGTACATACCACATAGATAGTTTCTGATATAAGAGTTATAGTAGTAGGCAGAATAGAGCATAGGCTGTTTTCTTAAAAAAAATGTATGTTTATATGCCAGGTATCTGAGAGAAATATTTGAATTTATTTTGCAAGAATCACTTAAAGAATGTTCATGTAAGTTGCTTGCCATTTAAAGTAGTATTAAAACAAGTTAAAGATGGGTGCTCAAATGAACCATATTGTAAAAAATCAGTTGGATAATTATCCAACTGATTCTAGCTATAGATGTACAACTGCAGTTTATGGTAATCATTTGTGAAATGAAAATTCAATAAATTATTTATATAAAGACAAAAATTACTTGAAAATTTATCTTAACTAGTGTCATGGTTTGAGTGTGCCTCCAGAATTCATGTGATGCAAATTCATTCCTTTGTGCGGTGGTGTAGGGAGGTGATTAGGTTGTTGAGGGGGAATAATGCCACTCTCACAGGACTGGGTAAATTCTGCAGAGGTTTGGGTTCTTACTCTCATGGGACTGGATTAGTGACCTAGAAAGCAGAGTATTATAAAGCCAGGCTGTTGCTCGTGTTTTGATCCTGTTGCATGAGTGCTTTCTCTTCCATTTCTCTTCCATGTTATGACTCAGCACAAGGCTCTCGGCAGAAGCAGACTAGAAGTAGCTGCCCAATCTTGTTGACCCTCTCTGCCTCCTTAACCCTAAGCCAAAATAAACTTCTATTGTTTATAAACTACTTCATCTGTGGTATTCTGCTAAGGCCACAGAAAATGGACTAAGACAACTAATATTGTCCTAAGCTTCATTGTTACAACCATTCCCTGAAATTTTTACTTAGGGGCTCTGAGGTCAACACTAGGATAGATTTTTCTTTCCAACCATTCATATTCGAAACTACTGTTAGCCCCACAATAAACTCTGCCTTAATATAAGTGGGCTCCATTCCACTTCACTTTATGTTGACTACAGTCTACTTGATTTCTACAAAAGTAAATTACTTTTTATCCATTCCAAAACCACTTTGTGGAAGAAATATTTGAATTCATCAATTTTAGAGAGACATTGAATCATCCTTCAGCAATATATGATGACATTTTGAGTACAAATATCAAGATTATTATTTTTAATATTAAATATTACCTGAGTGTTTAAAGTGGCTGAAGAGCGTATTAATATTAAATATTATTTCTGACATTTTTAAAAGGTCAAATATGCTGCTGTTATACAAAAACTATTAGCAGAAGCATCAAATTATTATAATCATTCTGAACACTAATTTGGTTCAAAAGTTAACATTTAGGGAGTTTGGACTCAATATTTCTTCTCAATGAAGGTCAACATAATTTCACTGCTCAAGATTCAGTCAAAAATTTTTCTCTCGATTTGAAAATCCTAATTTAATATCAACATGGACTTTGTCTCTAAGACTAAGTGAACATTTTAATTTTTTTCTGGATGACTACAGCTGCCAAAGAAAAAAGTTTTTTTACTTCCAGCTAACTCTTTTAAAATTTGTAAGTAATAATTGAGCACAAGATGTAGCTTAAAAAACAATAAGGTTGAAAAGGATGTTTGCTTCTTTGTAATTGAAAGAACAAATTCTTCTCCATTATTCACCAGTGACTGAAGAGAAAGCTAGACCTTGAGCACTAAGAATCAGCTACCTGTCTTGTATTTCAAATTTATTCTATTGCTTACTGCTTATTCTAATATTTACAAACTTTATTAGATTATCTCATATTAAAGAAATAAGCAGTCACAAGGAGATTTTGGATAGACCTTCTGCATCCCTCATTTTTGCCTTTTTAAAATAAATATTTAGTCAATATCTCCCTTATTTTTATGCATTTCTTATTTTATTATCTCCTCTTTGTAATTTTTCACTTTCTATGCTTATTCAGTTTTCTTCTACAGAAGGATTTTTTAAATTATGCTGAGGCACATGCTCAAGAGGACTTTATAAGATCTTTGAAAATCCACATGTGGCCAACTGAATTTCAGTTCAGAGAAAGCAGATTACTGGAATATCTTATGTATATAATCTTTAGCTACATAACAATATTTTATATGTTTTCTCTTGTGTCTTTTCTGTTTAATTGAATTTTTTTCTTAAAATACTGGCTTTGTGCAGTTCTTAACATCTGTAAAGATTTTCACTATGTACCTATTCTTTAAAGTATACAAGTGTTTTTAACTAGACTCAAATCATTTAATTCTAACAGCATCCCCATGTTCTAGGAAGTATCTCCATCTTCTGTACACTAGTACAGAAAATGAACCTCAAATACATCACATATCTTGTTCAAATTCAAACAGTTAGTAAGCATCTAAACTAGATCTGGAACACAAATCCAAAAACACAATCTTCAAATGTTCTTTAGAAATATTACATGAAAATTTACATTTTTTTCAATCTTCATGGATTCATATATCCTTAAACTATAAACAAGAACTTGGAAGCCCATCACACTGAATAAAAAGAAGCTTGGAATAACTACAGATCTTGCGACCATTCTACTTTGAGAATGAATTAGCTAAAGTTTTGGTTGTTGTTCTCCATGAACTTAAGCAGGACAGGTGTGCTGACTCTCACCTGCCGGAGCAACTATTTTGACACCCTGAAGAAGTATACAGCCTATTCATACAAATGGTGTAGAGTGTTTTAACTGTGACTCTGATTTATCTTTATCAGCATTAATGTATATTCAGTCAGCCTTCTGCATTTGTTGGTACTCCATGGATTAAACCAAGTGTGAATCAACAATACTTGAAAAAATGCATAGTTGCATTTGTACAGAACATGTGCAGACTTTTTTCTCATTCTTTTCCCTAAAAATGCAGTAAAACAACTATTTCTGTACAATCTTTCACATTGTATTAGGTATTATAAGTAAGCTAGAGATAATTTATATGAGAGAGTGTGTTTAGGTTACATTCAAATACCACATAATTTTAAATAAAGAACTTGAGCATTTGTGGATTTGAATATCCATGGAGGATCCTGAAACTATTTCCCCTCCATGGATAATGAGGGATGGCTGTGTGTGTGTGTGTGTGTGTCTGTGTGTGTGTGGGCACGCACGTGCATGCGCACGCGCATATTCCTTAATGAATATATGGAAATTACATCAGTGAAAAATGAAATATGTTAATTAACAATTTTTTTCCTTTTCTATCTTTCACTGTCTAGATGCCCATAGTCTTCTAAGTTTCTATATTCTGCTTCCAGAATTGCTGCAGATTTATCACATTTTCTTCTGCCCTTTATTACATAATTTCACAGATCAGAACATCTTCTCTGCGTCATATGGTTCATGCTTGGTCTCTCTAATCATTACATACTGCATGTAAAATATTCAGCAAATGGTGCCTCTTCATCTCTAAACTGAGGAGAGTCATGATACCTAACCTAAAGTGCTCAGGATTATACCTGGCATCTACTGATACTTTTTAAATAGTGATGTTAGTATAACTATGACAAAATTTCAGAGTTTTTATTTGACATTATATCTGCTATATATTCTTTATTTCTGTCCTTTGATGTATCAACTCAAGTTTTTCCTTATAGCCCCGAGGGTCTACCCTAAGATTGCCAATGCCCCACCATTCCCACTGCTCACTCCTAAAGAACAGGCTGAGTAAAGGCTGTCAGATTCCTCTATCAGTGGCAGTAAACTCAGTCACTCTTGGGATTTTTGACTATCTGGGAACAAAATTTCCACATTTTTTCAAAATGTTGTCCTTAAAATGTCAACCTTTTTGAAAAGAAAGCAGATATTTTCAGATAGTCTATCTGTGGTTTATCCATATGTATATTTCCCCCTCTGCTTCCACAGAACCAATATCGAGGCTGCTGAAAATAAATACCATTTGTTCTTTCTGAGTGTGCCTGCAGGAAGTGTCTTTTCAGCATGAATTGCATATTTAAGTTTCCTGCTGCTTTCAGCCCATCTAGGATTAACCAGAATTTACCTGTTTACAATAACTGTAAGTGATATTGGGTATTTGATCAAGGATAGTCCTCAGGACTTATAATTTCTCCTATGTGTTAAAATGTAATGTCATTTAGCCTCTGAGAGTAGAGAACAACTTTCCTCGAGATCAGATTGCTCTAATTTATAGGGAAGCTTTTCGAATGAAATGGGGCTGCAAGTCTGGTTTTTATTTCCTTTGGCTTAAAATGTTTGCATTTTTTTATCCATTGTTTGCCACAGGGGCTCCATTGAATGTGTGGATTTTGACAGATCCAAAAAATCAGTCGATATGAGATTTGTTGGTCTGTATTTGCTGCTACTATTACAATCTCTTCTCTCTTGGGACATCATCTACAAACTCAGTTCATAAAGGAAGTGATTGTAGTGTTTTAAGTCATGGTTAAGCTACAGATAAATAAATAGGCCCAACTACTTTATATCAGTTTTTTAATAAGACAATTTAATTTAATAAATCACATTTTCTTCTGCCCTTTGTTATATAATTTACCAGTTTTACATCCTCTTTTCTCTCCTTAATATGGTTCATACTTGGTCTCTATCATCATTACATACTACATACACTACCTTCAGCATTTTGTGTCTCTTAATGTATACACTGAGGTGAGTAATTATGCCTAATCTAAAGTACTCTATATAATACTCGGTTTCTGTTAATACTTGTGTTTGGATTGTTTGGAGACTCAGAATCACTAGTACAGACCACATAATCTTAACTAGCATGTTGCTTTTGTTATTGTTGTTACTGTTGTTTTTAAGCTTATTGTGGTGTAAAAGTTTTCTCAATCTGTCGTATCTTTGTACTAATAAAAGAATAGAGAAAGATATATTTAGCAGAGGAGGTAGAGAAAGACAAGGAGAAAAACTGAGGAGAAAAAGGAATAATGCATGTCATAAAAAGAGAAACATACTCTAGAAAAGGAGTAGGTGGATTATGGAAGCACACTGGATTAAATACAGTGTTTTCCACAATAAAAGTTCAATTAAAATTTTACTCAAAAATTGAGATAAGGAATAATATGAAATCCTGCTTTGCATTAATTCTTACAAATGTTTAACTGAATAATCAGATATTCTTTGTAATTATATATGGATATAACATCTAGCAAAATTAAAAGATCCTTTGATTTCTATATAAATGACATTTGTATATAAACTTCATTAATATTTTATGAAAGAATGTTAAATAATAAAAGTGGATACATATATTGCTGAGACTGGCACATAGTAGATATGTAATAATTATAATATGGATGTTTCTGGGATAAATACTAAAGATAACACGTGAAAACAAACTCATTTTCAATATAAACCAAAAATTTTATTATAGTTCCATTTTGGAATTCATGAACTCCACTTTGCTAATCTAAAATAAACTAGCACATTAGTATTAATCTTGAAAACCTTGCAAAGTTATTGTGACAATAAAATTAATTATTAATTTATGAATTAATTCCTTCAACAAATATATATCCAGCATATAAGTACCTTGTGCTAGCTATAAACTAGTCATTGAGAAGATAAGAATACTGCCCTTTAAGAGACAGATGATGTTTGCTGAGAGACTAAATATTAAAATGGACAATGACCAGAACAGGTATTAAAAGGAAACTCTGGTCCATAATCTCTGCAGAAACTCATCTAGAAAGCCAAACTACAACCACTGCAGCAAATGGCCCCAAATGGCCTGTACTTAGTCAATGAGGGCCAACTTCTAACTTATTCCTTTAGTTCCAATCTAGGACCAATCAGAGAAAGCCAGATATGCTCCCCAGAAAATCACAGCAGAGCCTGGGTTTTTGTTAAACTAGCTCCAGCTTTCCTATGCCAACCACCTCCAATCAGAGGTACACCAAAGCTTTCATTTTTTTTTTGTTGGTTTTTTAAACTATAAAGTTTTATACTCCCCTGCCTATTTCAAATCGCTATCATACTCAGGTGAGGGGCACTGATTATCTTGCTAGCTCTGAATAAATAACCCCTGTTGATTTTCATTTGATTGGCCTTTGATAATTTCCAGATTATATAAACAGACATATATCAACAACTGAGAAGTGTAATAAATTCTGTTAATGGATAATTTGTTGGTATGAATTGTCCAGAAGACATAGTGGATGGTGACTTTTATTAGAAAAGTAAGAAAATTTAAAAGGTAACCTTGGACTTTCAATTTCAACTCTGTATTAGTCATGAGTCTCCAGAGGGACAGAACTAATTAGATAGATATATAAAATAAAAGGGAGTTTATTACGCAGTAAGAACACAAAGTCCCACCAGTTCGAGTCCCAAAGCTGAAGAACTCAGAGTCTGTGTTTGAGGGCGGGAAGCATCCATCATGGGAAAAAAATGTAAGCTGGGAGGCGAGTCCCGTCTCCTCTTTTCACATTTTTCTGCATGCTTTATATCCTGTCTGGGCTTGCAGACCAATCTTAGTTGGTGCCCACCCAGATTAAGAGTGGGTCTGCCTTTCACAGCCCATTGACTCAAATATTAATCACCTTTGGCACCCTCACAAACACACCCAGGATTAAAAAATCACCCTCACAGCCCATTAACTCAAATGCTAATCATATTTGGCACCTTACAGAAACACCTAGGATAAAAAGTTTGCATGCTTTGATTCAATGAAGTTAACTATCTTGATAGTACTAACCATCACGAGTCCACCCCTTGTCAACTTTAACCCATACACACCTCCTGAGATCATATATAATCTTCAAATAAAGACAATAATAACGTCATAATTATGCCTATCCTATAATAGAGCAATCCTTTGTACAACTGAAAATGCACCAATTCCCAACCCAAATGTTATTACACACAGTTAATAATAGTGTAAATGCTGATATAAAGTCAATAAATCCTTTGTCACATGATACAGAAAAAAGGAAATAAAATGAAGGTATTTTGGGACTCAGACTGGCTTTCTTGCTCCTCAGCCTGGAGACAGCCTATGGTTGGACCTGGTGATAGGGTGTTCTTGCTATTTAATAAATTTCCCTTTATTTATATATCTATCCAATTAGTTTTGTCCCTCTGGAGGACCATAACTAAGATTTTTTTTTAGTACAAGTGTAAACATGCACAAACATATTTTTAACAAGAGGAGGAAGAAATACTGATGACAACTACAGTCCTCGTTGCTGCAACTGTTCACATGGTTGTAACTGGTATTGATGACTGCCTTCATCTACTATCTACTATCCATTCCGTATTCCCTTTGCCTTCAGCAAGCACCTCAGCAGGTCATGGTTTTTTCCTGGTGAAGTGACACAAACCTTCAATTCTGAAGTGCCTGGGCCATTTGCATTCCTACCTGAATTGGGCTGTTGTAGTTTCCCATCGACCATAATCACAGAGCCTGGTAATACTAAGAGATGCCCTAAAAGATCTCCTGTATTCCACGCATAATCTTCCTTACCTCCATTGTGTAAGAGTAGACTGATTTCATCTTGATAGTCCAGGTCAATTACCCCAGCCAACACTGTAACTCCCTTTTTAGTCTGCTGACTTAAAGGTAGAAGGAGCCTAAAGTGTCCAGGTGGCAATCTTAACTTGCAGTTTAATGGAATCATTGTTGTGTCTCCCGGTTGCAGTCTTCCTTCCTCTGGAGCTAAAACCTCTAGGCCAGCATAATGTAATTTCACAGGAAAAGGAAGTGAAAATTTTGCTAATGAATCACTAGGGGTGATAGTGGCCACTTTCACTCCCACCGCTGGATTCTTGGACCAGTGAATCCTGGCTACAGGAGAAATAGTATCATATATTGGATGCTAATTCAGAGCATACATGGCCTTCTGAAGAATTTTGCCCCAGCCTTGCAAAGTTTTGGCATCTAGTTGGCATTGTAATAGTGACTTCAAAAGACCATTCCATAGTTCTATCAATCTTGCTTCAGGATGATGGAAAACTGCTGTACTTCTGTAGCCGTAAAGTGAGTGCCCTCGTCAGAGGCAATGCTGTGTGGAATACCATGACCATGGATAAGGCATTCTATGAGTCTATGGATGGCAGTCTTGGCAGAAGTATTGCATGCATGATAGGCAAACCCATATCCAGAGTAAGTGTCTATTCCATTGAGGACAAACCTCCGTCCTTTCCAGGATGGAAAGGGTCCAATATAATAAACATGCCACAAGATAACTGGCTGATCACCCTGAGGAATGTTGCCATATCAAAGGCTCAGTGTTGGTCTCTGCTGCTGGCAAATTGGGCACTCAGCAGTGGCTGTAGCTAGGTCAGCCTTGGTGAGTGGAAGTCCATGCTGCTGAGCCCATGCATAACCTCCATCCCTGCCACCATGGCCACTTTATTCATGAACCCACTGGGTGATGATGTGGCAGCTGTGGAAAGAGGCTGAGTGGTGTCCAAAGAACAAGTCATCCTATCCACTTGATTATTAAAATCTTTCTCTACTGAGGTCACCCATTGGTGAGAACTCACATGAGATACACATATCTTCACAGTTGTTGACCACTCAGCGAGGTCCCTACACATACCTCTTCCCCACATTTATTTGTTACTGATTTTCTAATCATGCTTCTTCCAAGTCCCTGAGAAACCAGCCAAACCATTGGCTATTGCCCATGAATCAGTATATAATTGCACATCTAGCCATTTCTCCTTTCATGCAAAGTATACAACCAGGTACATTGCTTGAAGTTCTTCCCACTGGGAAAATTTCCCTTCACTGCTGTTCTTCAGGGATGCCCTAGGAAGGCGCTATAATTATGCAGCTGCCCCATACACATGGGAATTATGGGAACTACAAAATGAGATTTGGGTGGGGACACAGGGCCTAACCATATCATTCCACCACTGGCCCCTCCCAAATCTCATATCTTCACATTTTGAAACCAATCATGGCTTCCCAGTAGTCCCCCAAAGTCTTAACTAATTTCAGCATTCACTCAAAAGTCCATAGTCCAAAATCTCATCCACAGGAAGGCAAGTGCCTTTTACCTATGAGCCTGTAAAATCAAAAGCAAGTTAGTTACTTCACAGATACTATGGGTAAATACAGCTGTTCCAAATAGGAAAAATTGGCCAAAACAAAGGGACTACAGGTCCCATGCAAGTCCAAAATCCAGTGGGGCAGTCAAATATTAAAGCTCTAAAATAATCTCCTTTGAATCCACGTCTCACATCCAAGTCACAGTGATACAAGAGGTTGGTTCCCATAGTCTTGGGCAGCCCCACCCCTGTGGCTTTGAAGGGTACAGCCTCCCTCCCGGCTGCCTTCACAGGCTGACTTTGAGTGTCTGTGGCTTTTCCAGTCACACAGTGCCTTGTCAGTGGCTCTATCATTGAGGGATCTAGAGGACAGTAGAGGACTGTCCTCTAGAGCTTTCTTCACAGCTCCACTAGGCTGTGCCCCAATAGGGACGCTGTGTGGTGGCTCCAACCTCACATTTCCCTTCTGCACTGCCTAGCAGAGGTTTTCCACAAGGACCTTGCCCCTGTGGCAAACTTCTTTCTGGGTATCCAGGTATTGCCATGCCTCTTCCAAAATCTAGGAGGTTTCCAAACCTCAGTTCTTGACTTCTGTGCACTGGCAGGTTCAACACCATGTGGAAATTTCCAGTGCTTGGGGCTTGCACCCTCTGAAGCCACATCCTGAGCTCTATGTGGACTCTGTACAGCCACAGTTGGTGTGGCTGGGATGCAGGACACCAAGTCCCTAGGCTGCAAACAACACAGGGACCCTGAGCCCGGCCCATAAATCCACTTTTTCCTCCTAGACTTCCAGGCCTTTGATATGAGAGGTTGCCATGCAACCTCTGACATGCCTTGAAAACATTTTCCCTATTGGCTTGGGGATTAACATTTGGTCCCTTGTTACTTATGCAAATTTCTGCAGCTAGCTTGGGTTTCTCCTCAGAAAATGGGATTTTCTTTTCTATCACATTTTCAGGCAGCAAATTTTCCAAACTTTTATGCTCTATTTTCCTTTTAAAATGGAATGTCTTCCATTTTAAAATTCCTTTTAAAATGGAATGAAGAGGTGACCCAAGTCACCTCTTCAATACTTTGTTGCTTAGAAATTTATTCCACCAGATACCCTAAATCATCTCTCTCAAGGTCAAAATTTCACAAATCTTTAGGGCTGTGGCAAAATGCCACCAGTCTCTTTGCTAAAACATAACAAGAGTCACCTTTATTCCAGTTTCCAACAAGTTTCTCATCTTTGTCTGAGACCAACTCAGCCTTGCCCTTATTTTCCCTATCATATCAGGCTTTTGGTCAAAGCTATTCACCAATTTCTAGGAAGTTCCAAACTTACTCACATTTTCTGTCTTCTTCTGATCCCTCAAAACTGTTCCAACCTCTGCCTTTCACCCAGTTCCAAAGTCACTTGCACATTTTTCAGGTATCTTTTCAGCAGTATCCCAATTCTGATACCAATTTACTGTATTTGTTCATTTTCATTCTGCTGATAAAGACATACTCAAAACTGGGAAAGTTATAACAACAACAACAAAAAGACATTTATTGGATTTTCAGTTCCACATGCCTGGGGAGGGCTCACAATCACAGGGGAAGGCAAGGAGGAGAAAGTCACATCTTACATGGATGGCAGCAGGCAAAAAGAGAGATCTTGTGCTGAGAAACTCCCTTTATTAAAACCATAAGATTTCATAAGACCCATTCACTGTCATGAGAACAACATGGAAAAGATCTGCCCCATGAATCGATCATCTCCCACTGGGTTCCTCCTGCAACATGTGGGAATTATGGGAGCCAAAAATGAGATTTGGATGGAGACAGAGAGCCAAACCATATCAAACTCCAACATCAAAAAAGCTTAATAGTTGTCAGTCTCACTTTTACAAGAACAACAACAAAAAAATCACTAATTTAAAATGGATACTTTTCTTGGATTCATCAGAGGGAAAATCACCATCTCAAAATTTGGAAGGAAACTTGTGAAGGTAATTTTGATAAATTGTTGAAACTTTTGTGTGGACTATCTTCAGAGGCAAAAAGTTTTGGGAACCCATAGTCTTAGAATTCCACCATGTTCTCATGTTTGGAAGTCGACAAAGACCTGTTTGTAATCCTGGGAGAGAAGGGAAGAATAACCTTTGTAAAGCATTTTTCTTTATAAGAAATGCTTACTTTCCAGCAGAAAGGGCTTTGCCTAAACACAAAACTATGAAAGAACTTTATCTCAGCTAGTGCAGGGGATATTTCTTCTCACTTGGCTCCTCACTTAGCCTTCCTGTCCTACCTAAGAAAAAGAAAGAAAAAAGAGAGAGAGAGTTAACCAAGAACAGGGTTTCTAGAAAATAAACAGAACTGTTGCATCCAGGAAATGAAGAAGCAGCGGGTGGAAAAACATCTATCCATTATACATGAAGAGGGACAGAAATGCTTATGAGGGCCACAATCTCAAGATAAAGGTTCAGTTAAAAAACTAAAAATCTAGAATGGTATCCCCACACTTTTTCACACCTTCAGGTGTGAAACATCATAACATCACTTGATAATGGGAAAAAAAGAGATGTAAGACACAGACTATTTGGACAGCAGTACACAGGGAAGCACTACACCTAAGAGAGCAAACAAAACTAAGAATATTTGAGGAATTTGAAGCCTCTAGTTCCTATGATTACAGCAATATTAAATATAGATAAGCACCTAGCATGATTAAAATAAATCACAGTTGTATTTATCATATTTCCTATTACCTGACATAACAGCTTTCAACAAAAACTTACATAACAAAAGGCAAGATAAATCAAGTCAGAAGAGACAAAACAATTATCGAATCTAGACTCAGATATAACACAAATACTGAGATTATCACACAAAGAACTTTAAATGACTATGGTTAATATGTTAAAGCCCCTAAAGAAAAAGGTGACAGTATGAAAAACAGAGGGGCAATGTAAGCAGAGAATTAAAATTCTAAGAAAGGATCCAAAGGAAATGCTGGGAATTAAATCCACAGTAACAAGAATGAAGAATTCTTTTTACAGGCTTATCAGTAAATGTGACAAGACAAGAAATCAGTGAACTCGAAGATAGGTCAACATATTTTTTTTTCAGAACTTAATAAAATAAATCAGCAAAATCAATAAAATTCAAAAACTACAGAGTAGAATGTGTAAGAACTGTGGGACAATATAAAAAAGTTGTAAAATGAAAACTTGAAGTTTGTCCTGTAAAATTATCAAGCAAAACATAGAACATTCTAGACAGAGTGATAAGCATGCATGCAAAAAACATGGAATTAGGAAAAATATAGCATATTCAGGGAGGAATTTAAAGTTTAATGTGACTATATGACAAAATGTGTGCGAAGAGCCAAAAATGATGCTGAGAATCAGGCTGTAATAGTTCCATATACCATGGTCCCCAAATTGGGGACATTATGAAGCTGGTAGACATCTTCCTGCAGAGAAGCAACATTAACTGATTTGAAGTTTTTTAAATAATCTTTGAATGCAGTGAGAGAAAGAATATTCCGATTATTTTGATAATATAAATCAAAAATATCTTGAGATATTTTTAAATTGTATTTTATTCAGTTATTTAGAAATATAGTGATATCAAGATTTATAAAGATAAAAATCCTATTATTTTCCCTCTCATTAACTCTTTCATGACCTTTTTAAAAAATTATAAGGACTTCATACCTGAGAAGAGAGTCCTAGTTGGGCATGAACACTTTAAATGTGAGTGCACAACTGTGAATTCAGGTATGCATGTGTAAATTTTTAGGGAAAAAATTCTTATCATTTATAAGATTATCCAAAGATTTTATGACCCAAAGGAAAATCTGGATAACATTGTGTAACATCAATTTTATTCAAAAATACAACATACTGTAAAATATGTTTGTTATTACTGTTGTATTTTTATGTGTATGTGAAATTACTGTCCACTTACTGAATATCAGTCTACTATCCCTATCTGAGGGAAGCATGTCATGATCTTTCCAAATTGAGTTTTCCACCCTCTTTGAAGACTTGACTCTGTATATAAACTTCCATCTTTTTTATACTTATCACATCATACTAAACTATAGACTAGTCTTCCCAATCATAATATAAACAGTGTTAAAACATTCTCAAAACCTATCAGGACACATTAAAAAAGTTGTCCCTTAAAATATTGGTTGAAAATAAATTACAATTATTTTAATAAAATCAAATTGTGATACACTCACTGCTTTACTATTATGACATTATTGATATGGCTACAAGCTGTCAGACGTTTATTCTTATCAAACATATTGAAGCTTATTAAGAATTGGTGAAAGGACCAGGTAGATGATAGGCACATAAATATCAGAGAAGCAACAGTGACTCCCAAATACAATGCTGCCTATGAGTATTAATTTCTAAAAGAAGGTGATGGGATATTTTTGTACTTTTATGCTTTTAAAAAATTCATCAGCACAAATTTGACAGAATAATTCACCTAATATGACATATTAGTGTATTCCATTTCTGGAATTCTAGTTGTTACTCTATTATTTTTCTTCCACTCAACAAAGCATGTTAGAATGCAGATGAAGAAGTTTCAGGTTATTATAAGAATAATGCCATTTATGATATAATTTATATTGTTAAACTACATCTCTAGAGAAATTTGGAAATTTGATTATCAGTACTAACAAATTAATTACAACTCTGAAGAAGTAATGGTGACAGATAAGTGTGTAATAATACCACTCTTGAAAATATCTATCTCTGAATACCTTCTGTTTAATATCAAAAGAATCATAAGTATTATAAAAACGAAGTGTAAACAGAGCAAAATTTTACTATCTGTAAAACAGCATGATAGCATATGCTCTCAAGCTCAAAGAATTGCTTTATTAAATGAAAGAATTAATATATAATGCTTTTCAAAGTATCTAGTATAGTATGACAGATTAATAATTATTTTTTCCATTGTAATTAATTGTCATTATGAACAATACAATGTTCATTATGTGGTACTTTTACACACGCTGTTCCAACTGAGAGGGAAACCTAATGCATGGGGTTTTATGCTTGATTTACTTATTAGGAAATACAAAGTTAGAAAAAAGTATTTTGAAATTTCTTTCCTCAGAAGAGAGGCAGCATAGCATAGTAGTAACTTACTGACTCGAACTGATGTTACATCTGCTGAGTTCCCAACTCTGCCACTCATTAGAGGTGTGTGCTTGGTGCTTTGGCTACTTAATCATTTAAACCCTTGAACTCGTCATTTCATAAGTTTATATATTACTTATGAGAGTTCCTGATGCTTGTAAGTCCTCATAAGTGTTTGTTAAATAACTAAAATAGAAAAATTGGGTAAGTTTAAATATACTCTTATTGATTAAGAACTTCAGTTTTTACCTGGACTTGTTTCTGACTCTTTTCTTTGAGTTGTCATTGAAAAGCACTGCCTCATTTAACAGATAAGGGTCTTACTTTTCTCACCTGAAACTACAGATAACTCATTTTTGTCTGTCTCAGAGATGTGGCTCCTAAGTAGTTCAAATCAAAAAAACTTCAGGGTCCCGTAAGACCCAGAATGGGAGTAATATCTATCTCAAAAATCATACAGCCAAGCAACATGTATGGTTTCTGCACTTCTTTGAGATCTAGGTGCTCTCTAATACATGATCTTGTTTCATAAAATGCCCAATTGCCCCTTGTTCAATATAAAATCAATTAAATTTCACAGACAAATTGTTTTTCATATTCCAGAATCCCTCTTTGCACAATGCTGTTATAATCATCTAATTTCTTATTTTCTTAATGAGAACCACTGTGGATCTCAGAAGAATCACTCAAAAGGATCACCATTTAAGTTTTGCCTAAACCTCACTGCCTGCATCTGCAAGGTGTTAGTAATTATTAAATCTGCTTTTTAATGCAAGACTCATAATCATTCATTCCAATATTATTTATTGTTCTAAATAGACTATTAAAAGAGAATAATGAGAGAGTCACATGTGGACAAGTATTTTCTGACAAACTTAGACATTCAGAATAGATTTCTGATCTGAAAAGAAGAAAATTACAAATAACTTTTTAAATGATGAAATAAAAACACATGTTAAAATAAGATTCAGAGTTCAAAGACTGTAAGAAATAAGAATCATGGATTTTGATATTTCTACTCAATCTATTGACCAATTATTCTGACTAAATATAGGATAACTCCAAATTGTTATAATTATTTTAGTGGTTTGCTCCAACAAAATCATGTTGATATCATACCAAATACTTTGCTGTAAACCCTAAATGTTTACATTGTCATAATAATTAATGAGTTATTATGATATTAGTTAAGATGTAATTTTAACAACAAAATAGAAAAAAGCACTTTTTTTACTTTATAAATGTGTTTTTAAATATGATCTTTCTAAGTAAACTTTTAGGCTATCATACACAGACAAGGAATAATTTTTATGTTATGATGATGTTATTAGCTAAAGCCAGTCTATCTCTTCACTATTGAATTTGTAAAAAATATTCCCCAACCTCATTCAATGTTATACAATAAAGAGCTATTTTATTTTAGAAGAAAGAATCAATTTATTTTGAATTTTCTTAACTGCAATGAAGTTATTCAGAATCATTAAGTAAAGCCAGGAAGGCAGATGAAATGTGCTATTAAGGGGATAAAGGAAATACACTAATGTTGATATCCGTCCATCACCGGAGGCAAATTGCATGATTTTGAAAATGTAGTGACAATTTGTATTGGGATTAGTGAATCTAAACTCAGTTTCCTGAATAGGATATAGACTAGATAATTATATTCTTTCGCCTTATGTCCCTATAGTAATTTTATTTGAATAGTATTATGTCTCATCTTCTTGTTCTATTTTTTTCTATTTTCTATTCATCTGGTGCTCAAATGTAAGAAGAGTCTGTTAACCTTAGTTCATCTCAGTTTCCTTCTGGGTAGCCAGGGATTTACCAGGCCAAGTGGGAGTTATATTCAGTAATAGTATTTTGCATTTTCTTTTTCTTGTAGCCTCAGGAATTACACACTAAAAAGGTGAACAAAGGGATAAAGAAGAAGTATTTATATGATGAAAGAATACCAAACTCTGTTCCATGAGAAATTTTTAGCATGTATTTTTTAACCATAATAGACACAGGAAGTAAGAGCTGAGATTATACTCACAATAAACAACTCAAACTTTATAATTGGTTGTCAGTCATGTTAGGCATTGTACTAGAACTCCAAACAGGTCCACTGATTTACTTTTTATTTGTATAATGAACAGCAAGGAGCTGCTCTAGACAGTAAATTCTGAAGCCATTATTGCAATTCCCATAAGAAGCAGTCATCTTTTCTTCTGACTTTGGTCTTGCAACTTCACCAGAGGCATGCTATAATCTTTTTGACTTGGTTATTCTATTGCATCTTATTGCTGCATAATAAAATAGGAGGTAAAAACTGAACAGTCTGATGAGCTAATTAGAGTTCTGAGGAGCTGAAGTAGTATTAAAATTCTTTCTTTCATTGGAATCACACTTGCCTCTGGGTTCAAAATTGAAGATTCACATTTTACAAGCTTCCATGAATTTCTATCTTGTTTACTGTCCCTATACCAAAGCTCAACCTACTTTGCATCACTTAAGAATGTTTTTGCTTTTCATGCAAGGGTTTATAAAATTTCAAATTAAAAATAGAAAATAAATTCAAGTATACTAATGCCAGTATTCCCTCTTGCTAAAATCAGTATAGTATGTTTAGCATTACTCAATAGAACTAAACATCAGCGTTAGAGCCATGAGATCAACGTTTTTATTTATCTCCCACATATGAGTGAAAACGTGCAATATTTTACTTTCTGTGTCTGGCATATTTCACTTAATATAACATCCTCCAGTTCTGCCATGTTGTTGCAAATAACAGGATTTCATTCTTTCTATAACTAAGAATATGCCATATTTATTCCAAATCAACACATTTTCTTCATTTATTCATTCATTCATTCATTGATGAACAAAGACTAATTTGGTATCTTGGCAATTGTGAATAGGGCTGCAATAAACACAGGAGTCAGATACATCTTTGATATACTGTTTTCCTTTCTTTTGAACATATACCCAGCAACGGGATTGCTGGATCATATGAAAGTTCTATTTTCAGTTTTTTGAGGAACCTCCATACTGTATTCTAAAGTGGCTTACATTCCTATGAACAGTGTACAAAAAATGAACTTGGTCTCTTGATTCAGGCATTTCTTATTGTAATCCTAGTTTCCTATGTCTGACTTATTTGAAAGTTTCAGCTTTCACTTACGCACATAAAGTTATGATTCATAAGAACTGCATGTTTATACTGAATTCCTCTGTAAATATCATGAATACCACTGAATGATTATATTCTCATTAAAATTTCAAGATTAAATACAATTTTAAAATTCATTGTATATATTATTTATTATTTCAAAGCTCTTATTTAAAAACTACAGAATATATAAGTAGTATAAGAATATATAAGAATATATAACATAAATGTCAAAAGGCTAAAAAATAAATATTTGACTCTCTTTTAAGCTAGTTAGTTATAATTTAGTAATTAATGAATTATATACATAAACCCATGCAAAGAAAACTAGCATTAAAGGCGAATACATAATAATAATACTTTTTAAAATGTCTTAAATAATAATGAAGAATTGATCAAGGCAGGTGGCTTCTTGAAGAAGTGAACCTCAGTACCGTTTTTAACTAGAGACTTAGTGCTCACTGTAAAGTTCTGTTCACACAAACAGAAAAACTTAGAAAAGTGTCTGACTCTTAGTCTCTGGCCTTAAAAAACACCTCACTGTTAAAACATGACAAAAAGTGCATTTCAAAAACACCATTGATAAAGTTTGTTGGTTTCGTATCTCTTACTGGGCAAAGGACTAAAGAATCTGAGGTATCTATATTAGTATGCATGGGGATTAGATGGTCTGTTCTATTATTTTGCTCCATTTCATTAAAAGGTTGCAAAGGGTAGTATTGAGCAGCCCTTTGCAGTTTATAATGAAACTTGAAAGTAAGCTACTTAAATCCTAGGTCTTGCTTCTTCTCTTTTAAACTCATTCAGAATAGAAGCAAGTAGGATTATTTGTGTTCATTATCCTACTGAAGATTCTGACATAGAGAACATATTATGTGTCATAATGAATCTAACTTACTGTTGTCCAATCATTTATTTATCATTTGAGTATGAGTCTTGAACTTGCAAGACTAACCTCTTGAATAGTCATAACACAAGGTCATAACACAAATGTGGATTAGGTATCTGTGTTAGCTAGGCACAGGAAGACAGATATTCATGTTCGTACTCATGTGGGAGCTAAAAAAATGATCTCATGGAGACAAAGAAGAGAATGGTACACACCAGAGGTTGGGAACAGTGCATGGGTGGAAAGGGGGATAAAAAGAGGTTGCTTAGTGAATAAAAACATATGGTTAGATAGAACAAATAAGCTCCAATAGCAGAATAGGGTGACTGTAGTTAATGACATTATATAGTATATATGAAGGTAATTAGAAGAAAGAACTTGAAAAATGTTACTGACACATAGAATGATAAATACTCCAGGTGACGGATAATCCAAATACTATGACTTGATCATTACACATTCTGTGCATGTAACAAATATTTTACCTGTACTCCATACATTTGTAAAATATTTTAATTCAACAAAAAGAATACATTTTTTATTCCTAGTTAAAAATACACACCTCCTTTATTCCAAACTCTGTCATAGATTATGAAAGTAAAAATGATAAGTGGGACTTCTGCCCTTATTAGAAATTAGGAGTTTACTATACATCCTTAAATTCAATCACATGCACGGCCAGTGAAGGATGAGTGGCCTTCATCATTGTATACAATGGACCCGATAATAATGTAAATCCTATAAAGAGGAGACTTTTTCATGACACTGAATTAGTTTTCAGTTTTAAACTGTGGAGCAACAATTATAGCTGGTGGAGTTTCCAATAAACATTTAAAATACCAAACAGATAGTTATCAGAAATATGTGACCCATTTATACAAAATACTTTGGGCTTCAGATTGTAGCAACTTCTCGTTTGAGGGGATCTTGGAAAGTATGCATGCCCAGCCTACTCTTAGTATCAGTATAGACCAGTTGGAAAAGATTTGAGGCTTTAGAGCCAAACTGTTAAGGTTAAAATCCCTGTTCAAACTCTTATTCTCTGACAGTAGGAAAAAACCTCACTGTTATTTTCATATTTATAAAAGGAAGGAGATCCTATTACCATAAATTCATTTACTTCTTAATTTAGTATTGCAAAGAGTGAGTGATATTGGCTCACACATAATAAAACACTCGACAAAACTTAGGTATGATGAAAATTTTAAGAATTGTTTCTCTTCTTGCCAGAAATGGTAAACATTTTCTGAGAAGGACCAGATAGGTAACCAATGTTTTAAGCTTCGCCGGCCAAATAATGTCTTTCCAGACTATTCAAATCTGCCCGTGTATTGTGAAAGGAGACCTAGAAAATACGTGAATGAAAGATGACTTTAACAATGAAGCTTTATATATGGACAATACAATTTGAATTTCATGTAATTTGTGATCCATAAAAATGTTCTTCAATTGGGTATGTTTCAGCCATTTCAAAATGTAGAAACCATACAGAGACTTGGGGTTGTACAAAAGCAACCTGGATTTGCCCCACTCACGTGGCTTTCTGGCCCCTGCGGTGTTATCAGATGTGCCACTTATGCTGCATAGGGTTGCTTGCTTAGTCCCAAAAATGGAAATTGTAGGACCACCTTACCTGATACAGAGGTGTTGCAATGTAACAGTAAGGAAGATAGGCTAAAAAAAAAAAGAGTCAGAAAATTGATCACTTGTAAACAAAGAAAGATGCATTTTTAAAGCTCAACAATTGAACCAGCAAAACTTACATAAATGTATGTACCTATGCAACAATCTTGCATGTTCTTCACATGTACCCCCAAACCTAAAACACAATAAAATATATATTTAAAAAAGAATATATCTTTATTTTTTCTCCTTTTCAACAATAATCATATTTGTGATTAGCAATAGAATATCTATGCCTTTCCTATTGTACTGTTAACTCTAGAAAGACAGAAATTCTGTGTGTCTCCACACAGAGTATTTACTAGAGTGCTTGGTACATGGTAAATTTTTAATGATATACATTGAATAAATGAATTGATGAATAGATAGAAATAAAATAATAAATACTACATTTTAATTCTATGTATTATACTTTCTAAACTTGAGATTTAAATAAGTGGAAGAAAATTTTGGTTACCAGGTAGTGGATAATTGCTGAAATAATTACAATTGTTGCCTCTTAGATCACGTGTTGATATGTCTGTTGGCCATGACCTTGATTATGTGACTCTCTTACAACTTCCTGGAAACCCACCAAACAACTTCATCAATTTCTCACTTTCCATTCTCAGAAACCTCTAACCATTATTACTGCTTATTTTTTAATCTAAATGTATTATTGAATACGAGCAAATACTCTTGAATATTGACTATATTCAATCTATCTTTTAAAATGAAAATGAACATCCATGAAATTTAACAGCTTATAAATTTAAAACACTCAATAGGCAAAATGGAGTTTTTTTAAAGATAACTAGGAAAAATGTATTACAGTACATTGCTAACATTTAAAGAGCTTTCCTCCTCTTTTTCTTTCTACTTCGATTTTCCAATTACCTGATATCTTGATTTATTTGTTCTGCATGTTTTCAGCAACTGTTTCTCTAAAGATTAAGTTTATATATTTTCTTCTTCGAACATGTTCCAATTTCTCTCTTCTAATAGATCCTCTTTATTGCCTACCTGTCTTAGATACTGTTGACAGATTCTCACTCTTATTAAACCACCCAAGCTCCCTTAGCCTCAGGTTGCAAACACAGCAATGGTCTGTTCCTAAAGATAGAAAATGAGGTTCCAAACTTTTTCCTGAATGTGACAAAGAGAGAAAAGTTTCTTTTCATTTGCAGTCCTCAGAATCATCTGGAATTTCCCCATAGATTTACAGCAGGAAAGTGATTTGGAACTTCCACCAGTGTATTCCCCAGAGCTCTTTGTAGGAACAGTAAAGAGCTTTGAGGGTGTGAGATCATTTCCCACATCTTTCTAACTTTCCTACCTTTTCCCACTAGATTCATCATTCTTATCTAAGAAGGAAGGAAGATTCTCATTTTCCATGCTTTTACTCTACCACAGTGTCCTCAAGGGAGTAATTTATGGGAATGTGGGCTCCAGAGTGCCTTTAAATTTTCTAGCAAGTGCAATCAGCATACCCAGTGGAAGACATACCGTATTCCACTATACCAGAGGTCAGGCAGTTGGCATTGTGCCATTTGCTTAACATACTAGGGAGAACTAAGTAATTTATTTTATATCATTTGGTATTCTTAGGTAATATGCTTCTACAATTTGCCTTCACTTGAAGGACACTATTATATTTAAGTCTTGGATTTCATACCTTTGAACATCATAAACTTGGAATACATTTTTATTTAATCCAGATTCCTATTTCTAGACTTATGGTTTAAAGAAGAGTATTATGCTTATTAGTATTGCATCACTGCAAAGTCACAATTGATACTGATTTTTATATTATCCAAATTTTAAATCAGTGTCATAGGTTACAGGTTGAACTACAAAGAAGTTATGACTACAAAACGTCAGCAAAACAGAAAATATAGTTAGTATGATCAACGAAGTTTCTGTAACACAGAGTTACAAAGAACAAAATAGACATAATCTACACTTTATATAGCACAACAAAAACAAAAGAAATGACCATTAATTTTTATTTCAAAAAGGCACTTGTTCAAGAAACCCTATAAACAATATATACTTCAATTTTTACAATAAATTGCTATCATCACATTCAAATAAATTATTTCCTTAATCATTCAAAATTATAATATGTCATTTGTACGGTCTGGTAAATTTCACTCAATTTATTTATGCCAAATTTGTTTTTATTAAAGTTACATTCTAAGTGACACAGACTTATTTTAATACTCTGTTATTTAAAGCCAGTTTCCCATCTGTAATTTTTACACGTGGGCTTATAGAATGTTTCTACTCTTTAATTTGCCGCTAAGGTATTGTTTCCTTTTCATTATCATATTTTTTATTTCTAAGTGATGTTTCTTTTTTTCTCTCTCTGACACACACACATACACTCAGTTGCCCAACCACAGAACTTACTGCTACCATCTCTTTGCCATTTGTTTCTAATTAACATACTTTATGATTTATTTGACATTACAAAGGCCATATTGCTGGAAGGCCAAACAAAAGCCAAAAAAAAGTTTGTTATTGCATTGTAATTTGAATTCTTTGTATGGCTTTGATGTAAAACTTGTCTTATAACTATTAGACCTAATTTTACTTAGTTATAAATGTAGCCGTACATTAATAAAATACTGAGGTGTTGAGTGGAATGAAGTTAGGCTAAACTATGTGAAAGAGGAAAAGCAGAATCTATCTTATATGTTCCCCAAACAAGTGGCAAAAAAATGAAAAACAAAAATGTTTTTCACCATTTTTATTTGTCAACAGTTTTGAACAAATCTATGATATATGTTTTGAGACGTACTTCTCAACTTATTATAATCATGCTAGTATATAGCTGATCTCCAATTATATTATCAAAATATTCACTTAAAAAACAACTCATTACATTTTCTTGTTGCTAACATACTCAGTTGCTATAAATTGCCTCATATTTTTCACAAGTTGTTTTTATTATTCAGAACACTTGAAAAGGCTTTTTATTTTTTTATAGAAAGCCACCCCAAGCAACATATAGAAATTCCCATTGAAGCATCTATTTTGTTTGTATATCATAGGTAGAGATGTATAGCTACAAATTTAAACACATACTTTTGGTGGCCTATATACCTCTCTACTTGCAGGTTACAAAACTTGATCTGAGCAAAACAAATATAGGAAGCAGTTTGCTACAAGAAGGCAGGATTCTTTCACAGAGTTCTCAATGTATAGCCAGGATCAAGGCTGAGAGACTTCTGGAACACGGAACTAGAAGGCTGACAGGGAACCAGGAAGTGTTACTTTGCTTCATTCTCTCTGCATCCCTTGCTATGACTTAACTCTTTTTCTGCAAACTGTCTTCTTCTTTGTTGCACAAGGGTGCTGGCTTATTTGTACTCCCTAGCTATCTATCATACTCGTCTCTCTTTGACTCTTTTTTCTGCCACTTTTTATTCTAAATCCAAGTATTGTGTGCTGATTGTTCCAACTTAAATCAGGTTACAGTCCCTGGCCCATTTTGGAAGGAGGAAGTGAGCAGAATTACATTGTTCATAATGGTTGGAAGGGACTGTTACTATAAATGGGGGGAAGATGGTACAAAAAGAAAGGCCATTATAAGCTTTGTAGCCAGATCAAAAGATAGCCACTACACATGAGGTGTTTCACTACACATGAAGCTCTTAAAATCAGAAATTACATATCAAAGATGCCCTTGAGTTAAGCATTTGAATAATCGGCTGCAGTAATTAGTTTTTAGGATTTCATACTTTTAAATAAAGAAGACAATAATGGCCACAAGGTTATTCAATGCCCACCATTTACTTTATTCTAAGTTACTTTTAGTGAGGCAATATTCCCACTAACATCGTTATTTATGAAGAAGATTGAGAAATAAAAAAGTTTATTAAGGGCGTTCATAGAAAATCATTACATAAATTTAGTTGAAAAAAATCAGTGATTTGAGAGGTGAAAGAATATAGCAGTGTCAAATATTTATAAGTTAAGGATAAAACATGAAAACGGACCAGGCACAGTGGCTCACGTCTGAAATCCCCCCCAAAAAAGTTACTTGAGTGTCAAAAACTTATTCAAAACAATAAATATAATCTACATTGTCTTATGATTCTTATTATACCATTGTTTCCTATAGTACCTTTTTACAAAATATATTTTTCAAGAAATTCAGAAAATAAGTGGATATGTGTCAGAGACTTTTTCAAATTTAACAAACAAAACCTTTAATAAAGGCATAGCTATGAAAAGATGAAAATACTACTCCAGTGTTAAGTTACAGGTTGGTGTCAGTTCCTGGATCAGATATGGTTTAATTCTGTTGTTAAAATTATACCTTCTGTTTCAATGACTATCAGAAGGTCTACAGAAATACTTGCTTTCGTTTCTAAGAATGCAAGGCATGCAACTAAAGAGTGAATGGGGAGATCGCATAAACCTTACAGAACTATTGTCATGAGACTTAATTATATTTCTACTTGCTTAACTAATTAATACATGTCTTTCCATATGTTTATATGAACTACTGTTAACTCTGTAATAATTCTAAAACTGACCTATCTTTCTAAACACATGGTGAGACTTAAGCTTTCTGCTTTCAGTTGAGGCAGCAGGATTATTTTAATGCAGCCAGTAGCTAGTGAGTGATTTCTCTTTCCAACACAGAAATGTTGCATTGCTTGTTAATGTGTTTCTCTGCTCAAGGATAACTGTTTATAAAGGCACAAAGGCACAATACTGTAGAAGATCCCAGAGTATATCCTGCCTTTGCCTTCCCTTTCCCTTCCCATTTTCTTTCCTACATTTCCATTTTTTTCTCTCTCTCCTTCCATCCCTCCTCTCCTTCCTTCCTTCCTTCCTTCCTTCCTTCCTTCCTTCCTTCCTTCCTTCCTTCCTGTCTGCCATCCTTCTCTTCTTCCTTCTTTCATATTTACCTTCCTTCCTTCCTGCCTGCCTGCCTCTTTTTTATTATGCACGGCATACAGAGACACAGCTATACCAGTCTAATAAAGTAAAGCATTCTACCCTATAATAGAACACTTCCAGATTGAAGTGAAAATCTCCAGAGACATGACCAAAAGGGGGAAGCCAAAATTCAAAGGGAAGAAAAATGTACAGAGTTGAAATAGTCCAATAAAGAAGCATGGTTCTCACTCATAGGTGTATGTTGAACAATGAGAGCACATGGACACAGGGAGGGGAACATCACACAGTGGGTTCTGTTGGTGGGGTGAAGGGCTAGGGGAGGGATAGCGCGGTGTGTGGAGGTTGGGGAGGGATAATATTGGGAGAAATGCCTGATGCAGGTGACGGGGGAGCTGGAGACAGCAAACCACCATGGCACATGCATACCTATTCAACAATATCGCAAGTTCTGCACATGTACCCCAGAACTTGAAATACAAAAAGTTTTTTAAAAAGGAAAAGAAAAAAACAAAGAAGCGTGGTTTGCCTGAAAAACAACAGTAAAACACAGCTCTACAACTTTCAAAATTAAATACTTACAGTATTGTTGACCCCAGGTTTGTTACTTCTTCTGTCTTCTGTTTATCAGTTTCCTAAGTGAGAGACAAAATATCATGATGTGGGCAATACTTCTACAAAGAAATAAAGTGTATCTTCTAACAAATGTGAGGCATGGGAGACCCTTGAGTGATTTACTTGCAATGGTTCATTTAAAGTAACCCCTAAATATGGAAACTGTTACAGGTTTACAATATGTGAAGTATCAATACTCATTGGAAACAATGTGATCTCATTTTGTTTCTTTTGCATGCTTAAGTGTTTCCTTTTGTATTTCTCTGCATAGTTTCAAATTGTAAGTAAGAAGAGCTCCTTTGTATACTGAAGTACCACATGTCAGACACATCTTCAAACAAGGGTTTGTAAATTTCAGCAGCTCCACAGGAAACAGGGTTTTCAATAAATATCATTTCTGAATAGTCTAGCTCATTAATGATTTTTTTTTTTTTGCATTTTGAAAATATGCCAAATCCCTCATGGAACTCAATTGCTTCTAAGAAGGAAAAACACAGTACATGGAAACACTGAAATCTTTAAAATGTAAGCTTTTTATCTCTTTTTAATCCCTCCAACTGAGACACTTTAGAATATAGGAGTATAATATCTCCTGTTTTACGCATGAACATATGATGTAGTGTAAAATATAGAGTGATTGAGACCAGGTGCAATGCAATTGCTAGGTCACAACAAAATGTTCTAAGAAAAACATACATAACACACACAAAATAGGATTATAATCTCTGAACTTAACCCCTCGTTTGTATATAAAACAAGGAAGGGTTTCTTGTGTAATGGTTTTTATTCCCCCTGGCGAGAACAAACTTACTGAGTAATAGGTTATCCTTCAGCCAGCATGAGCACAACCATAAATCTACAATGTACGAAATCAACACAATCCATTCCTTGCCATTGAATATGAGGCTTAGGAATCTCAGAGGAGAAAAATGTTGTCTAACTATATGTGCCTGGTGTTGCTCCATGCCTATTCTCTGTGGCATTGTTCTCCTTATTTTCTAAGCACTTTATGTTTAACAAATGCTTAATATTAAATTTATCTTTCTGAGAATGCATCTTTTAATATTCAATAACAATATGTATAAGGGCCCAGAAGCAAAATTTCCCTTTAATATGAAAGACAGAGTCTCAAAAATAAACAATAGTTTTATTAGAAAACAATGTAAATTAATCATATATCTAAATTATAATAACATAACACTTTGTGAATATAATTAGCATGTGGCTTTTATCTTTGTTTTTAAATATTTTCCTTATGCTACATCTTGAGAAGTTTTTTTAAAAAGCACTCTATATTTGAGTTCAAATATCATACTTTGTGAAATAACACAAATGGTTCTTAACAGGCAGAGGTTCTGGTCTATTTATAGTAATTCATATTGCATGATGATTATGATACTTTTTCAGACAGGAATTTATTTTTAAAATATGCCATATAAATCTCATCTGATCTTTTTAGCCTTCATGACAGAGACAATCAAACATGACAGTGGTAATAGAAATAAAGTCTACATACAGTGACCAAATTAGTGTATTTCAAAAGAAATTCAAAGATTTTTATATCAATGGAAATCAGCACATATTTGATAGATAATTATAATATCATATATGTTGTGATCGCAAAGGTTAAGAGTTTAGCAACATAAATTACTAGGTATGGAAGTGCCTAATAAATTGCCTTATAAATTATAATGTAAGTGAAAAATCCACAGTTAACTGCAATATAATATAAAATTATGAAAGATGAAGATGATGGTAATGGATGTTAATGATGATCATGTCATAGAACAAGCACATTGAGTTATTTAGAATTACAAAGAAACACAGGGTTCTTTTCTACTAGTTGGTAGGCAAAACTAAATGAGGATGCTGACTTGTAACCAGTCTTAAATAAAGAGCTACATTTTAATAAACATACACTTTGGGTCATCCAAATGGTTTGAATGCATCCTGTAATAACAGAGAAATATGCAGAAATAATAGTGCATTTTGACCACCATAAACTTCTTAATATATTTGTTAATCAATAGGCAAATACTATTTATTGTAATTGACTGAAGAAAGTACCATTGATGAAAACTTGATACCATAAATAGAAAAAGTTATTTTATCTTTTTTTAACTATATATTTTGAATGAAGACTTTCAATTGTGTTATCATTCTCAGTGAGCTTGTATATGATAGAGTCTAGATCGATTTGATTGAGTTATATAAGATGAATTGAGATTTTATAAGTTTATAAATATTCTAGAGATGGGTTTAAAAAATACAACTTGGGGGCCGGGCGCGGTGGCTCAAGCCTGTAATCCCAGCACTTTGGGAGGCCGAGGCGGGTGGATCACGAGGTCAACAGATCGAGACCATCCTGGTCACCATGGTGAAACCCCGTCTCTACTCAAAATACAAAAAAATTAGCTGGGCATGGTGGCGCGTGCCTGTAATCCCAGCTACTTGGGAGGCTGAGGCAGGAGAATTGCCTGAACCCAGGAGGCGGAGGTTGCGGTGAGCCGAGACTGTGCCATTGCACTCCAGCCTGGGTAACAAGAGCGAAACTCTGTCTCCAGAAAAAAAAAAAAAAAAAAAAAGCAACTTGGGAGTCCTCCATAAGGATACGTAAGGATTTATGTCTAATTCCATTTCATTTATTAAGTATTCCTGTGAGATTAAAAGAATATTTTAATATAGTAAATTTTAGTATCTTCCACATGTACTGTTACTTTATTAACAGTCTATTGCTAAACCGGAAGCTCTGTCAGAGAGAGAACAAGTCTTATTTGTTCATCACTGCAAAACCAATGCATATCATGCTGCCTGCTTCAAAAGGGAGGCTCACTGCTGAATGAACAAAGGATTACATTTAACAGATTCCACTAATCTGCATTTTTAAAGATTAATACATTCTATGCCAGCAGTCTCTAAATATTTTTGATCATGTACTCTTTCAAATAATTTCTAAACTATGTAACATTATGAAATATTTTAGTAGTAAGTGTAATTATTTGTTATCAATTTAAATAAATATATAGGATATAACTTCTGTTATATTATAAATATTGATATTTTAAAGTAAAATCTATAATCACTTTCAAAATATATATCCAGGCTGATTTTAAATCTATTGTATTTAGTCATATTCACATATTTAGTCAGTAATTTTATGTCACTTGTTTTCTCCTTTAACATTCATTTATTCTTCGAAAAATTATTTATTGGGCATCTGATATGCATTGGCCATTGCTGTAAACACTAGACTGATACAACTGTTCAAATGTGACCACTACCTGCCTTCATGCTCCACCTTCTGCATATCTTAATTCATTGTCTTCTAAATACACTATTTAAGGGATCCAGACAAACACTATGTTTATCTCCAGATAAACTTTTCTCCATATGCATCTGACTACTTACAGAATTTTAAAAATTAGACTAAGTTTTTAAAGCCAAACTCAACAGTGAATATTGTCATCCAACTTATTTGTAATTTGGAGAGTCTTTTCAATTTTAAAATTTAGCTCAGCAAAATTTATATCTTAGATTACTGTTTGGACACTTATTCTTCATTGGTTTGTTTCATTTTTCTATTTATTCAGGTTGAGTTTTGCCAGTTTGACTTTCATGTCACTAATGGGAGTTGGGGTTGCTCTGCACACATAGGAAACCCTCACATAGAAAAGCTTGAATTTCTCTTTAGAATCTTAGCACTAGAATTGCTTATTGTGTGTTGCTTTAGATATCTTAACAACTGAGCATTCTTGGTGCAATAAAAACTTTGCATGTACTTCGGAGTTTTCATCTACATTTTGATGTATGCTTGGATACAGTCAGTTAAGACACTTCTGAGGCACCATTTCACATTCTCTCCATCTCACTTTAGGGCTCTTGTCCAGTTATTTCACCCTAGCTAGTTCTTTGAGGACCAGCTTTTTATGGGTTATGGTGCAAATTCACTATGATACTAATAACAACAGGAGGCAGACAAATTCCTAGGCAGACAGGGATGGGTCCCTGGTAAAACTCATGCTTCAATCCAAATGTAGTCTACAGCTAAAAACCATGTTTTCAAACAAACTTAAAAACCAAGCTATCAGCTCTGGGTGAAATCCAGGGACTGAAGCAAGAATTCCCATTCTCACTTGGCATGCTTTTTCCTAATCAGTTCTTGTCTTTACATATACCCAGTTTACATATACCTACCCTACCCGAATTGGTTCTGTACACTGTTATGCCTTTTTAAAGATGGTACTTTTTCCAAAACGACCCAGAAACCAATCAGCATGCACTCCTCTGTTCCAAGCCCATAAAAATCCCTGAACTCAACCTCATGGCTGGCAATCCACTTTCAGGTCCCCTCTTGCTGCTGAAAGTTTTTCTGTTGCTCAATAAAACTTACTCTGCCGCACCCACTCACTAGGGTCTGTGTACCTCATTCTTCTCAGTCATAGAGAAGATTTAGGAACTCACAGAACTATGAGAGTGAAAGAGCTCTAACATTTCCACTGGGTGAACTACAGGAGTGAAAGAGCTGCAAAAATACTAGGACACCCCTGTTGTTGCTAAACTCTGATTTCCCATGGGAACTGCTTAAGAAGAATATGTGAGCATTCAGGAAATGTGAGAAATTAATATTCAATGGAAAAAAATTTGATCCACAGATAATGGGAAATAGAAAATAAATTATTCCTTCTTCATCTTAATGACTTCCCGGGATGTGGTATTTTATACAACCTTTTGAAAGAGAAGCCCACAACCTTTTGAAAGACTGCATAGTTATTTGATCCTGGCACCAAGTTGAATTTCCTTCTTTCTTATCTCAGTTCACTTTACCTTAACTACCATGATAGGGTTTCTTCTCAAAGAACATAGTATAAGTTTTTGCATCCTGCCCTGTTTTTTCTCTCTGTAAAATATTTGAAGATATTTATTCTGAGCCAAATATTAGTGACCATGGCCCATGACACAGTTCCAGCAAATCCTGAGAACATGTGCCAAAGATGGTCAGGTTATAGCTTGGTTTTATATATTTTAAGGGTACATAAGACATCAATCAATACATGTAAGATGTACATTGATTTGGTCCAGAAAGGCAGGACAAATCGAAGTAGGGGTTTCCAGGTCATAGATGGATTAGAAGATTTTCTGACTGACGATTAGTTGAAAGAGTTTATCTAAAGACCTGGAATCCTTAGAAGGGAGTGTCTGGGTTAAGATAAGAGGTTGTGGAGATCCAGGCTCTTATTATGTAGATGAAGCCTCCAGGGAGCAGGCTTCAGAGACAATAGATAAAAAATACATTTTATTGGACCAAAAAAGTGACAGACTCTTAATTTATTCTCTCCCAGATCAGGAAGAAGACCTGGAAGGGAAAGGAACTTTCTGTAGAATGTAGGTTTTTCCCACAAGAGACAGCTTTGCAGGGCCATTTCAAAATATGTCAAAGAAATATATTTTGGGATAAAATACTTTGATTTATTTCAAGGCCTGTTGTCTGTCATGTTGGTATCTTATTGACTGATTTATTTCAGGGCCTGTTGTCTGTCATGTTGGTATCTTATTGCTGCAAATAATCTGTTTTGTCAATCTTTAGTTCTCTGTTTTAATGTTAATGCTGGTCAGCGGTTCCTGAAATCCAAAGGGAGGAAGGTATAATGAGGCACAGCTGAACTTCCCATTCCTATCATGGCCTGAATTAGTGTTTCAGGTTTGATCTTTTGCATAATGAACCCTTGAAGATGGAGAAGAGGGAAGAAAACAGAATACTCTCTAGAACGTCTCCTTGAAAATTAGACTTGTAGTGCCCTATAGTAAAAGTAAGTGATTTGTAGATCCCAGAGCTTTATTGGCACAGTTTGGAAAAAGTGATCAAACAGCAATAGGATGTGGGGATGTTTTATGTTTTCATTATGTAAGATATGAAAGCTCAGCACTTGACAAATTTCCCTGCGACAGGTCAAAGGCCATCACTTCCCTAAAGCAATAAGCAGTGTTCTGGTGATGACACTTGCAACTGCAAGAAGCTTGGTGTTCCTAGTCTTGTGTAGGTTGTTTGGGGATGACATCGTCCTTGAGATTTGCCCAACAGTTCTGTGTAACAGTACCACCTTATCACTTCTATTCTGGAGCTCCACAATCCTTTGGATGTACACTTTTTGGGTCTGCAGCAACCTCAGTTATTGCCTTCTCAGAAGAAATAATTTGACCGAGGGGTCATAAAGCAGAGTGAGCAGCAAGTTTTAAAGTGGGAGTGAAAATGTATTAAAAAGTTTTAGTGTCTGGTTGTCACATGTCAATCCATTGCGTACCTAGGATGCTGCATGGAAGCCAAAGCTACACCTCCCACATGATCCTGCTGGCCGGCCAGGCCCCTCAGATGAAACTGCTTCCAGGCCAGCACCAGCTCAGTCACCAGCAGCAGCACCCCCATCTGCAGTTGGCTCTCCTGCTCCTGAGCCCAGCAGCCAGGTGTGATGGCCAGATGGCGACCACTGCAGCTGGTGTGGCTGTGGGCTCTCCTGTGGGGCACACACTGGGTCACGCCAAGGTGCCATACTTTTAAAACAGTTCATTACTTGGAGGAAGTAACACCAAACCTGTGATATCACTTACCAGGAGCCTGAAGGAACCCAGCCACCACACTTTCTATGAGATCAAAAGTTTTTGGAGTGTGACAGAACCAGGGTGACATCAAGCTCTGTAAGGGTTTCAATGAGGTGCTAAAACAGTGCTAACTTGCAAACAGGTTGGCCTAATCAAGAAGTTCAAACTGGAGAAATAGAAAACCAGCTCTTATAACCAAGTTAATTTAGTATAAAATATAATTGATAGGGAAGCTATAAAGTGTAACCATTAGTTAAACCCATCATGTCATTCCTAGCTTCCTTGCTTCAGATTTGAAACGGAAGGGAGTAGAATTTGGCCTGGGCAAATGTTGGTGTGGCCTCTCCTTAAAGTAGCTGTTATGATTTTTTTATTTGTGAATTAATTAGAATAAATAAATTTTCTTCCACATACACACACACACACAAAGTTTTAGAGCAAAAATGAAAGGAAGTAAAGTACACTCGGGAGAGGCCCAAGTGGAGAACTTGAGAGATTCATGTGTGTGATTTGATCTTTGACTTGGGGTTTTATTTTTTGTCCTGCTTCCAGGGGATTTTGTTCCTTCTCTCCTGATTCTTTTCTCGGGGTGGGCTGCCTACATGTGCAGTGGCCTGACAGCGCTTAGAAGGGACCACATGCACAATGTGTTTGTGGAAGTTGTGACACGTTTACTTGAGGTGTTCTTCCCTTACCAGTTAAGTGTTCCTGGAGAAAGATCATACACCGGCTGTAGTGTGCATGCTTGAGTCCACATGCCCAGCTCCTGAGATCTTACTGGGAAGCTGTGATCACCAGTACCAGGTGCTTTCTATCTATTGGAAGACTGCATTTCCCTGGCCCCAGATGTGAACATTATTATTTTAGAGAGACCCTTTAACAAATACCTGCCCATGACATTCCTGCTGGGGGTCTTTTGCTCTGCTCATGTCTGCCTACCAGCATCATCAGCAGGGAAAAACAAACCTGAAATGGTAATCAGAGTACATTGATCTTCAGAAATCTGTGGCTAATAAATCATAGTATTACAAAGGGTGAGATAGCATTCAGAAAGCAGGTCAATTTAAATAATTTTTTAAACTGTGATTTCTAGTCCAGTTTCTAGTTTTAAAACAGTTCATAGACACAGAACTAATTTTTTCAAGAGTAAGCCTGTTCTTCTTGGAGAAGGTTTCTACAGCACAATTATTTATATATGGTAATCCTGACCCCATCCTTCCCTAAGCATCTGTAGACATTCTCTAGGGAGCCTATGTACTGCAAAATAGGTTTACTCAGATATTGTACAATTGCAATATAATTTGCCATATTTACAGAAAAGTAGGTGAAGCTCATTTGAAGGACAGGATTGTAAGATTGAGCAGTCATATAAGCTTGGGATAGCTGCTCAATAACATACATTTGTGTTTGTTTGTTGTCATTCTTACCTCACTGCCCTTTTGCTTTGCTCTTGTTTCTGGAATTGCATTCCTAATAAAGTTGTGACAATAAATTTTTTAATCAGGCTTTGCTTACGGGGGAACACAGGCTATGACAATCTATTCATTTCTATATTAAAAAACAGACAGTGGGATGTATTTTTTGTTTTTACTTTGCAGTTCAACGCTTACATGCTTATACTATCTAATGATTATTTCTAAACTCAAATTGATTTTCATAATAATTGAATCTCTGGAGAGCCACTCATAATGCCATTCTTTGTTCCTTTCAAGATGTAGGAAGCAATTCCAGTAAGCATTGCTCCCTCAATGAAAGAAGTATCACAGCAGATCAAGGATATATAAATCTTAGTTGCTACATGAGATAGCTATCCTATTTTTATAATATTTTACATTAGTAATCCAACTCTTAGTAAAACAGTCCCTGGCCCCCATCCCATTAGCTGGCACAAGATAAAAAAGCTAAGAGAAAATTATATAAATGAACCTCCTCTTTCTTTTAGTTTACTTCACCCAGAGCTATACACCTTTCTAAGTATTTGGCTATGGATTTCTTTTTGCATATATATGTCAAATAGTGGGTTATTAATTTATTTTATCATTCAATTTTTGGCTGTTCTTCCAGGAAATACATATTCTGTCTTTTCAAAAGCTTACTCTATTTTTTCTATGCAAGTTGTGCTTCCGTCTCATACAACTGGAATTGTGTGTGTGTGTGGGTGTGTGTGTGTGTGTGTATGTGTGTATTTAATTCTTCCCCACTATCTAATTTCTCAAGTTCCCATGCTGGCTTCATATTTTTCATCCTCTGATAGTCTGCTTAATTTTTTTTTCTTGATTCTTACTCTCGAGTGAATAGGTCAAATATACTTTCATTCATTCTATACATAGTCCCTTTTATATTACTGAGCATGGTTATAAAGGTTGAGCTAAATAAAATCCGTATTTGACAATTTTCACATCTGGGTCATTCCAAAATTGGTTTCGTTAAATGTCCTTTATCTTGGAAAGCATAACATTTTTTTCCCTTTTCATTATTAGTTTTTTTTTTTATTATACTTTAAGTTCTGTGGTACATGTGCAGAATGTGCAAGTTTGTTATATAGTTATACACATGCCATGGTGGTCTGCTGCATCAACATTAGGTATTTCTCCTGATGCTATCCCTTTCCTAGCCATCCCCCCAACAGGCCCTGGTGTATGATGCTCCCCTCCCTGTGTCAATGTGTCCATCTGTTTTTATCATTTCCTAAACGTTGTGATGACCATATTGGAGACTCCATATTCTCTTATTTATATATTTTAAGAAAGGTCTCACTTTGTCACCAAGGCTAGAGTTCTGTGGCATGATCATGGCTCAGTTTAGCCTCAACTTCTGGGGCTCAATCAATCCTCCTGCCTCAGCCCCTCAAGTAGCTGGACCTACAGACATGTGCCACCACACCAGGCCATTTTGTTTTATTGTATTTATTTTGTAGAAACAAGGTGTCACCATATTGTGTAGGCAGGTCTTTAATTCCTGGGCTCAAGCAGCCCACCCGCCTTGGCCTCCCAAAGTGCTGGAATTACAAGTGTGAGCCACCACACCCAGCTATATGCTCTTCTTCTAAAGAGTGTTACCTTTATTTCTTTGTTCATTGGGTTTAGCAGACAATTAACTTGATTGTACTCACTATCAGATGGCAGGTATAATCTGAACTGTTCCTTTATTTAATAGGATGCATGTAGTCTTCCTTGGTTCTTACCTTATTTGGGAGTAAGCCAGAAATTTGCACAGCATTTATTCACAAATTTTCAGATTCCTTGTCTCTGGTCCTTCTCTTTTTAAAATTTTTTTCTTATACTTTGCATATTTTGTTATACGTTTAACCTCTTTCTCTAGTTCCTTTTGCCAGAAATACTTCTTTCAGAACATTGTCTAATATGGTACCTACTAATGCCAACATCTTCCTTTTAATCCTTAATCTTTGCCCACTTTCCTGTGAATCTTCTATCCATGAAAACAACAGTCAAACCATTTCCACATATCAATCTGTAAAGGAGTGACTTTAAAACACAGTTAGGCAAGGCACAGTGGCTCATGCCTATAACCCCAGCACCTTAGGAGACAGAGATGGGAGGATTTTCAGCCCTGTTTGAGACAAGCCTAAGCAATATAGAGAGACTCCATCTCTATTAAAATTTTTAAGAATTAGCCAGGTATGGTGGCTTATACCTGTGGTCCCAGGTGCTCAGGAGGCTGAGGTGGGAAGATTACTTGAGCCTGGAAGGAGTTTGAGGTTGGAGTGACCTTTGATCACTCCGCTGTGCTCCAGCCTGAGTGACAGGATAAGACTCTGTTTACGAAAAAAGGGGCAGGGGGCAAGTTAGTCAATAACATGGGAGTATCTGAGATGCTAAATTACATAAGAAAATAAAATAATTTTTTGTTGGAAAATATAACTGTACTAACTTCATCATAAATTGTCTTGGAAAAGAAAATGTAGGAACTCAGAGAAAAAACAAATACAGACCCTAAGCAAGAATATCCTCTAAGAGTGTCCTGGTAGTGAGATAGAGCAGGAGAAGGGTGCACTGGTGAGGGCAGAACAAAAAGGTTTTCAACTCTCAACTGACTCAGAATGGTGACCACTTTTTTAATGATGAAAAGCCTATTACCCATAGTTACCACGATCTTTAAGTTATTTTAATAATAAGACATTCCAAACAAATCATCAGTGGTGTTTTCCAGCCACATCTTCTCCACCTTTCTTCTCTTGAAGGAGCAGGACACTTGGTGTTACCGTGTGCCACTAGGTAAAAGGCAATATGCATACATGTACACATCATGATCCATCTGGAAAATTACACCCTGAAATTGTTCTGAACAGGATCTAAGGATTAAAACTAAGGCAGAAGAAAAGAGTGTTCAAGCTTAACATTTTTAATATTTCTCCAAATTTCGGTTACCATAATTTAAACATGCAATTTGTCAATTAGTGAGCAGGAGGGACATTCTGCTTTTTGCTATCAGACTACCAAAATAAAACTGCAGAGAATGTTAAATTATTAGATGAATGTGTTTTAATAGAAAATATTATATTGAAACATTCAGTTATACTTATATCTTATTATAAAAGATAGACAGTTAATGCCAGGTAGTGTGAGAGTCTCTTCTGTTCAACTCTTAATTTCCTGTCCTGAGGCTTTGCATCATATCTGCTGACACTTTATAGTGTACAGTCCACTTAAAATATAAGACAGAATCATCCTCCCTAAAGCTTATCGTTGAAATGCTGGCTCTATTACAAGGGGATTTTCTCCTGGGGCTGAAGTAACTTTCTTGAGCTCTGATGATGTGTTTCCCTTCCAAAGTTTCATTGGGCTTGGGACCCATTGTTCTGTAGTCTCAGAATGCCAAACAAGGAATCCTATACTGACTTCCTCCCCAGAGCAGCCTGAGGCCCACAGTTTAATTTAAAACATGTAAACGGTAATAATTGAAAACTGCAGGGAGCCAAGACAATTTGTTAAATCTACATACCTGTGAAGCAGAAATAGCTGAATTGTGAAAGTCAAGTCCCAGACAAGAATGGTTCATTTTATATTGTTCAAAATGAAATCTCAGGAATCGGTAACAGCAGGATAGAAAAAATATAACTATTTTAGAGAAATCTCAGGCTTTAAATGTCTAGGAAAGTAGAAAAAGAAAGAGTAAAAGGGGGAGGAAAAGGAGGAGGAGGAGGAAGAATGAAGAAGAAGGAGGAGGAGGAGAAAAGAAGGTGAGGAGGAGGGGAAGGAGGAGAAGGAGAAGGAGAAGGCAGCGATGAGGATATTGTTGTTATACACAAACAACGCACACATCATTCTACAGTCAGGTGACCTTATAAATTTAAATTCACAATTTGGTCTCAGATATGGTATTATTTGTAGGTCCTTGACTTTAATATTCTCTTTTGTTATTCTCAGAATTACCAATAATACACAATGTACACATACATTGTTCATCAAAATTCTAGCAAGATAGATGGTAAAAGCCAAGGTAACTGTAGAAGTTGAATTTTAAGAAAAATGACCTCCAGTAGTATAGCCCCACAAGGAAAGACAAAATTTGGAAAGGAAGACGGGATGAAGTCTATCTTTACAAAGAATAAACAGTATCTGGAAAAGGGCACCAAAGGCGCTTAGCTTTCCTGGCTTCAGCTTACAGCATGGAATGCGGATTAAGTTAATTAAAGGAAAAGAAACAACAATCAGTAAATCAAACAGAAAGAGTTCAAGCTAAGTGGACATGCTGAAGCATCTTTCAATAGGCCTCCTAATTTGAAGAGTAAGTGGTCATCTGAAGAAAGTGAAATCCTAAGCCATTGTCTGTAATATAGGTTGGTTTCCTTGACAGTGATTGCATTTCGCAGGCATTAAATATTTCAACTTGCAGAGACCACCAACCTTCTTTGCATTTTTGCTCCATTGAAGAGAAACTTGGATTTATTACAAACTAAACTAAAATAAAATAAAACCATGAACAAAGTTCTATGCAGTTTGCTATAAAGTGTTGCATGATAAGGTATAGTGAATGTGGCTAAGAAATAAGAAATAATCTCTGGAATTTCTTTTGAAAACAGGGAAGTTGCGCAGTAGTCAATAGTTGATCTAATGTTTATAATAGTTTATATTCTTCTAACTTCAGTAGGGTTATGACAATATTACTGAAAGACACACTAAAATAAAATAGTTATTACGTGGGACTTATATTAAAGTATTATCTCATTATGTAATGTAATATATTGTCTCATTCCAACATTCCCTCTTATTTCCTAATGTCATTTATCTGTTGCAAACAAACAAAATTCTACTGTATGTAATAGGTATTATTTAGTTGTAGAAAATAAAGTATTTTGGAAAAGTAAACTTTCAAAGCTATGCTACAGCTAAAGCTGCATAGATTCATTATTCTTAAATGTAGTGGACTTTTGCTGATCTGATTGACATTTAGTTGAAAGTAGAGCTGTCACTATTGGGTGACAAACTAACACGTATTTTGAAAATCCTTTTCTTTTCTTTCTTTCTTTCTTTTTTTTTCTTTGTTTCTTCTTGGAACCCCCAATAGGAAACTAATTCTACTTGTTCTTTTTCAAATACTGTATTGCTTGAAGACTTTGACAAACTGTGTAATGATGGGTTTAGTCCCTAGTAATGAATGTCACGATACTAACAATAAGATCCAACAAACAATGTGAAGTGATGTAATGAATGGTGATTCTGTGTAGAGTATACACAGAGTCTGACTGGTCTAAATAATTACTGGAGTTTGGCGAAGATACAGCGTGCACAACCCACTAAGATGGCACCTGCTGGGACTGTGCATTATTTTGAAAAATAATAGGTTCTTTCAAAGAAATGAAAGCTTTACAGTACAATAATTGAATGCAAGCATCAATACACTTGATTTCTTTGTGTTCTTGAGAATTTCTTTGTTTGGGGTTTTGTTTTGTCACCCATGCTATATTTTAAGGAGTTCCCATTAATCTCAGCTTTATTATTTGTTGAGTTCCTTCAAAGAAGAATCAGTACTTGACATTTTGGAAAACATACTCGGGAAAAAAACCAAATATGCCTCTAGGGAGTAAACCTATGTATTTAGTACTTATTTTACATAGTATATGAAGATATAGGTAAGGTAATTACTACATATATCATATTCATCTGATATATATGTGTGTGTATATATATATCTCGACAGATTGAGCAGAAACATGTTTATGTACTACATTGATTGTGGAATTTTATAGGGTTTTTATTCTACAGTTTTGATTTTCAAACTCTTTTGATTTTTTTGTGCTGACCTTTCTGCAGTTTGAGCATGGTCTCATTCTAGACAAAGAGGTAGGAGCGTTACAATGGATTGAGGAGCAATGGGGCCATACAGACTGCTGGAAGAGATTATTTCATTTTTGCTTCTATTGAAGGACAAAGAAGCCCACAGGAAAATAATTTCCATAGCTTTTTTTTATTTCAAGAAAGTAGTTTGAGAGAAAGAAACTTTATGATAGGACCCCAGGCACTGTCCCTGCTGGGTTATTGTTGGACATTTGAATAAATTAGACCACTGGAATCTACCAGAAATAGCACTGTACCTAAATTTCAAGAAAAGGTGTCTTTCTGTGTTTCCCAAAGTGTGACTCATTTTTAATTACATTGCCTGATCTGAAAAAAGGGGACATAAAGTTGGCATGTTTTACTATTCAGATGGTGAGGACTAGGTCAGGTCTAGGTCTTTTAGAAAGTTTTAAAATAATGTCTATAAATGCAGACGCTTCCTGTCAGAGGAGACAGTACAGAAACAGAGCATTTGGGTCTATCATTAAAGGATCAAGGGATACAGAGCAGTTCTTCCTTTTTAAAATTATTTTTTCAAGTCAAGTCATTTGCTATAAATTTTGCTTTACCAATTGCCATATCTTGTGGATTTTGAAACTTTGGTGACTTCTGCTTTCCTCTCTCTGTTTTCTCATGGGGAAATGAAACTGATTGTCAGAGTGGGGAGTGCCATGTAGCCCAAAGACAAGTATTTTGCTTTATCGAGTATGAAACTTTAGAATGTTTCTTCTGAAGCATTTTTATTTTCATTAAAGCAATACAGTGAGTTATTTTATGAGTTTTACATATATGCACATATATCTCATATATATTTTACATGTTAATACATAAACACATGATTACCTTTTGAGATATATACATACACATATCTGGTACCTCATATTGATAGTATTTTAGACTATATATGGAAAGGCAATGAAAATATTACGAGCAATTCTCTCTGTTGGTATGCAGTTTCTTTTACTGTTTGCTTTATTCAGTGAAAATGCAAGAAGTCTATATAAATAATATAAATAAAATGTCTTTCAGGAAAATAACAAAATAAAGACTTTATCAATAAATACATATTTCAAAATCAAATCTAGCTTCCCAAATATCGTACTCTATTTATATAGAGGAATTTTTCCCACAAACATATAAGAATTATCAGTTCCTGGAACAAAGTGGGAAATCAATACATTTTACCTGTCTACACATACCTTATAGTTCTGGAGGAGGAGGTTTGAAAGGAGAGGGCTAGCTATCTCAGTGAGTGATGTAATTTTATCTTTGGTAAGATTCAGCTATGTGCTATTTGTTTAACATCAAAGGGAAACCTAATAGTAAACTGCATAACAGATAGTCATTTCCTCTACATACATAAAAATGTGCCTTGGAATATGCATCACTATCTTGTGTAGCTCAGTTTACAAAGAAGATACACACACCTATAGCTCCTCAATGTGTGTGTTTGTGTGTATATATCTAACATTCAAAATAACTGAAAATCTAAATCAGTGTGAATGTATCCTTTGTCAACAAAACCACAATCTATAAATGAAAAGACATTTTGTTTTTAGAGCATTGTATTATTGCCAATTTAATTCATGAATTTGTTTCATTATCATTAGTAGTGTTTAATTTTTCTAATGTATGATAACAAACATTGTATGTGAATATAGTTAAGCCATATTTGGAGCTTAGAAAATTTTGACACATGGAAACAATCCTGGTTGAAATTATGGTAAGATTTTTGCTAAATAAAAAATGGCTTTTTAAGCTCCATTTAAATTTCATATTGTAGAGAGCCTGGCACCTTGTAAGAAAAAATAAAACAAAACAGAGGTGTACCAATTAGCAAATTATTAATTGTATAATATAATACATATTTACTTCATTCTAATTTTGTAAATTATATCTATAACTATAATGTATGTTCATTGTGGCACTATTTATAATAGCAAAGACTTGGAACCAATTGAAATGCCCATCAATGATAGACTGGATAAAGAAAATGTGGCACATATACACCGTGGAATACTATGCAGCCATAAAAAAGGATGAGTTTATGTCCTTTGCAGGGACATGGATGAATCTGGAAACCATCATTCTCAGCAAACTGACACAAGAACAGAAAACCAAACACTGCATGTTCTCACTCATAGGTGGGTGTTGAACAATGAGAACACATAGGTACAGGGAGGGGAATGTCATACACTGGGGTCTGTCAGAGGTTGGAGGACTAGAGGAGGGATAGCAGGGAATGGGGATATTGGGGAGAGATAACATTAGGAGAAATACCTAATGTGTAAGTGATGGGGGGATGGAGGCAGCAAACCACAATGGCACGTGTATACCTATGTAACAATCCTGCTAGATCTGCACATGTACCCCAGAACTTAAGGTATAATTGGGGAAATAAAAAGAAAAATATAAAGAAAAGAAAATGTGCTAACATGTAAGTTTCTCTGTTTTTATATACTGAATGTAATCAAGTTCCCAGTCAGCTGGAGGAAATTTTTATAAATTGCAGTAGCTATGAGATTACTCAATAGGAAAGATTCAGTAAGGAGTAAAATTTTGTCCTCTGAGTCAACATAAATCTCTGCATTCCACAAAGACCCTCTGCATCCTCCTCATTTCCGGGCTACAGATCTATTGGTTCATTCTCAGCTGAGTTTTCTACCTTTCTTCAGGCTAGAGGCAGAGATTAGAAAAACATTTAGGTGCTTTTCCCACTGTGCTGGATCTTTTGAAATTGTGAAGGATTGTCACAGGCTCTCTCAAATGGTCTCTCCACACCACAGTACCACTCCTGGATGGCTTCTGCCATTCTGTGGTGGCACAGGAAACTCCATGAGACTTGCTACCACCAAGGGCTCCAAAGGGGGAAGGATGTGGGCATCTCAAATGTCCAGTAGGCCCTGTGAGTTTTATCACTTTAATCAACTATGTCCAGAACTCAATATGAGAGAACAGATAGAAGGATTTCCTGAGAGGTTAATTGAACATTTCTTTTTAGTATTTATTGTTCTTGTTTTCTTCTTCTGTTTCCTGCATAAAGTCATTTCCTCAGTTTAAATATTTCAAATAATTGCTAATAATTTGTTTCAAATTCCTTAAACAAATATTTTAATTTTAATCCAAGATTTATATAGTTGAATGTGGTATTTGTTGTTAATTTGTTTAACAACTTCAGGAATTTAGATTCATATAATATTTGAGGGAAGGATGTCCATGGTCTGCAATATCAAAAGTAACATAGAAATAATATAACATAAAATGGTTTGATAAAAGTAATCTGAAAATAATGCCTTTTACTTAATTGAAATAGCCATCTCTGAGTGAATATTCTGTTAACGTTTTCTAACACTCTTCAGGAAAATCTTGACATTATGAATTGCCTGAGAAACGTATGTGGTCATTAATTTTTCAGCATTATTCAGTAATCCCCTCATTTTTATGATTTCAGTTACCCATGGTCAAATGCAGTCTAAACATATTAAGTGGAAAATTCCAAATAAACAATTCATAAGTTTTAGAATGCACTCCATTGTGAGTAGCATGATGAAATCTAGTGCTATTTTACTCCATTCTGCCTGGGACATGAATTGTCCCTTTTGTTAGGCACTTAGCTGTCTTACTGGTAATCAGACCCACTGTCGCAGTATCTCAAGGCTTGTATTCAAGTAACACATTTCTTTTTTTTACTTAATTTGACCTGAAAGTGCAAGAATAGTGATGCTGGTATATTTTCATAATATTAATATTCTATTTTATTGTAAGTTATTGATGTTCATCTTTTACTGTGCCAAATTTATAAATTAAATTTTAATATGGATATGTATATACAGGAGGAAACATAGTGCATACAGGGTTTGGTACTAACTGTGCCTTCAGGCATTCATTCGGGGTCTCTAAATATAACTCCCCACATAAATAAGGGTAAACTACTGTATTATAATTGAGCTGCAAATACCTGTCTTTAACTTTATTTAAGTCTTTAAGATATTTTAGCTATTTAATTTTCTCTTTCATAATTGCATTATAATTTTGTTTTCTGATTTTTAATTTTCATGAGATTTTCCAAATTTTAGTCTCTTTTAATGCTATTTTAAAGAGACAAAAACTTTGAAAATCAGATGAAGAAAATTAGTATCTTCTAAGCGTTTGACAATTCTTTTCACTCTATTTCATTAATGTCAACGTACAACTCTGTTTTTTGCTTCTCACTTCTTGTTATTGTCAACTTATAGCTCTATCTATCTTTTGCTTCTCATTTTAACATATGGTCTCATAACCTTTATCATTATATGATTGACATGTATTTTATCAAAATATATAATTTTTCTAATATTGATTTTTTAAAACTCTGACTTATCTGCAAAGTGCATTTTCAGTTAATTCATATTAATTTTGATAAGTTTGTCTTTATAAAAAAATTTTGTTTTGTTTACAAAACTTTAACATTAATGTTCTCTTTGAGCAAGGGCTTAATAGAAATAATATTCATTAGATTAATGTACCAAAGAATTTTCAGGGATTTTTTTCAGATTTCTATTTTTTTCTGAGGAAATCATAAAATTATAGCAATTATTATAACATATAAGGTAATTTAGATTGGCAGTTTTGCAGATAAAACTATATGGTATACAATTAAATCTGAATTTCAGTGAAAGGTACTTTTTAGCAGATGTTCTACATGTTATTTGACACAATTATGCTAAAATGCCTTATTTTTCTGAAATTCTAATTTAACTAGATTTTCTATATTATATTGGGCAACATTAATAACAGTCTTTTTATACTTAATTATGGCTAATTTTTCTTTCTGAATTTGTTATACAAAGCAGATTTTACATCATTAAATTTTTATAAAGCACAATAAAGAGCATTCCTTTTACATACTTGCTGTGAACAAATTGAAAAACAGACAACAGGTGAAAAATTAACTTTATTACAGATAAAAGCTAGGCAAAATAACATAAATTAACATAAGAGCCAAAATAATCATGCTGATTCCTTAGCCCTTCTGTCTGGCCTGAAGAATTGATTATTTAAACAAATATTACATCCTCAGATTCACTTACTCAGATGACTATTTCAGAATAATATGGTGCCAGAGAGAAAGAGGAAATATGCAAATTTTTACAATCATGGTATTTGACATGCAAGCAATGATTATTGGCTCATCAAGAAGGTAATTTACCTCTGTGGGGAAAAGCACAAGGTATTTTGACAAGTCTAGAGTGTTTAACGAAAAAATACATCAAGAGGAGGCAAAGCAGGATGGCCTGATAGAAGCCTCCACAGATCATTCTCCCTGCAGGAACACCAAATTGAACAACTATATATACCAGAAAGCTCTTTCATAAGAATCAAATATCAGCTTAGGTACTGTCTTGGCCACAGTGAGATCTTGGAGTCCCTAATTTCAAGGATTTAATTCTTGGACAGCATTTCTGGAATTCTCTCACCTAGAGGGTAGCATACTGCATTGAAGGGAGAGCTCTAGGCCTCCCAGAATTCACCACAAGCTGAATGAAAGATCTTGGATTTTGAGTGAGTATCAGCAGTACCCAGGCAATACTTGCCAAGGGTCTGGAGTGGGGGAGTGGTGGATATGGAGTGAGACTCCTTGGCTTGTGGAAAAGGGAAAGAGGAGTGGGAAAGACTTTGTGGCTTGAGCACCTGCTCAGCCACAGTAGAATAGTGTACCATGTAGATTCCTAATATTTCTGACTTCAGGCCGTGGCTCCTGAATGACATCTTGGGACCTGGCCAGGACAGGAGGAATCTCACCACTGGGAACAGAAAGACACAAGGCTGGCTGATTTTATCATCTGCTGTTTGTAAAGCCCTAAGGAGTTGACAATACATTGATGATAGCTGGGCAGTAGTTACTACAGGACTTGGGTGAGATCCAGTGCTTTGCTGGGCTGGATTGAGTTCTGACCCAGCATAGTCCCAGTAGTGGTGACCACAGAGTTGCTTGTGTCTCTATATTAAAGTTACTGAAATAATTAAAAAGAATCAGGTAGAAATTCTGGAGTTGAAAAATGCAATTGTCTTACTGAAGAATGCATCAGAGACTCAACAGCAGAACTGAATACACAGAAGAACAAATTAGTGTTTTGAAAACAGGCTATTAGAAAACACACCATCAGAGGAGACAGAAGAAAAAGTAAAAACGAATGAAGCATAGCTACAAAATCTACAAAATAGCTTCAAAAGGACAAATCTAAGAATTATTCATTACTGGTCTTAAAGACAGGAGAGAGACATATGTATACAAAGTTTGTTTAAGGGAATGATAATAGAGTGTAGCAGGAGCAGCCATGGGAAACAGATATCTCAGACACCAAATACAGGAGGAAGGTTTATTTGGCAGGGAGCAAGTTGGCATAGTTGCCTAACAGCCAAGCTCGTCTAACAGAGGGAGGGTCAGCCTTTATATAGGCTTATACTTTAGATGTTACATGTGGAAGAATCTTAGGTTTATAGCTTTAGAAATCACATATGAAAGGGTTCTGGTTTACAGTTTTAGGACTCACATGTGAAAAGGTCTGTTTACAGTTTCAGGAATCACATATGAAAGGGTTCTGGCATGTGAAAAGGTTTCTGGTTTGATCTTGTTTTAAGTAAAAATAGTGCCTTCTGGAGTTTCCCCAAGGCCTAGCCTGTCACCTATAGGAAGGTAAAACTGGAGGCATCAGTCTGTAAACCTTTTCTTCTATTGAAATGCAGTATGATAGTCAAAGGGGAAGTTGATCTGAGAAGCCTGGGTCTCCCTCTTCAAGAGTACATCCCAAGTACAAGAATTATGGACTATTAGACGAATTTATCTGAGACAAGACTACCTTAAGACATTTAATAATCAAACTCACAAAGATCAAAGATAAAGAAAAATGTCTTCTGGTACCTGACTGTGAACTGAGAACTCAGTGAATGGAGAGAGCATCTTAGTGTCAAGATAACTGCTATTGCCTGGAATGGTCTCCCTCCTTTTAGGACTGTTGACCACAGGGAACTTAAACACTCCCTTTAATCAGAGAATAAATAAATTAATAAACAATCAGTTGGCTTAATATGACATCAATAATTTCCCCTTCTCCTTTTTCTTCTCATGGCAGAACACTAGACAGCCATGCATTGCACACATTGGCAATCATGCACTATATAACCATGTTTCAGTCAATGATGGACTGCATATATGATGATGGTTCCAAAAGATTATAATATTGTATTTTTTTTTTTTTGCTGTACCATTTATATGTTTTTTTCTCACCTGAGGTCAGGAGTTTGAGACCACCCTGGCCAACATGGTGAAATTCTCTCTCTACTAAAAATAGAAAAATTTGCCAGGCATGTGCCTCTAATCACAGCAACTCTGGATGCTGAGACAGGAGAATTGCTTGAACCTGGGATTAGATATGTTTAGATACACAAATACCAGTTCCCAGAAGGCATTTTCATAACAAGCTCAATGTTTTTAGCTATATATATATATATATATATATATATATATATATATATATATCTGTATACATATACCTATGCATAAAACATAGACAAGTGTATAATCTTTGTGAGATACAAGAACAAATAAATTTTATTTGCTATTGCAGCTGGAGTGGGAGAGGACAATTCTACAGCCTATCTTACTACAATACTTTGTACATCACAGGCCAAAAAATTAATACAAATTTTCTACCAAGTGCCAAATATATCCATTCAAATATATACTCAGAATGAAGAAAATCATTGCCATATTGGCCATTGACCTGGAGGATCTGTTACAAGGCAAATGTTGGCAGGTACTTGTTTATTACCTTATCAGCACATCCTCCTCTCCCACTACCCACCCTAATCTCACATGAGAGTCATAATGATACTTCAAATAGCCTGATAACAATAACTTAGACCCCATTTCCTCAAACTATCTGGGCATTGCTCTTTACCCTGCATTTTGTTACCTTAATAAATTGTAGGAGATTAGTCAGACGGGTGGGAGAAACTATAGGGAAAGGAGCAGATTTTTCGAAAGGTCAGAAGGCTCTGCAAAGCTTCAGGGGAGAATGAGCCAAAGGCAGCTGTTCTCTTAACCTGAGGCAGAGAGTGAAGAGTAGGTACAAGGGAGTATAGGACAATCTACCCAAATAGATTTGTGTGTGTGTGTGTGTGTGTGTGTGTGTGTGTTTGTGTATATATATATATATATATTTATTTTTTTGGAAGGCAGGAAGAGAGGAAAGGAGGAAGGGAGGGAGGATGCAAGGGAGGGAGGGAGGGAGGGAAGGGAAGGGAGGAAATCAAGCAATGAGAGAGACATTGCCAACCTGGATCTAGAGGTCTACCAGTTGATTTCTTTTTTTTCTTTTTTTGAGAGAAGGAAAGAAAAAAAGGAGTGAAGGAGAGGAAGAAAGAGAAAGAAAAAGAGGGAGAGAGAATGGAAATGTTGCTTTATTCTAATAAAAATGGGTATTAATAATGGCCAATCAATGTTTCATTTAAACCTATGAGTCGGTGTGATGTGGTATTGACAAGAATGTATATTTTGTGTATTTAAAGTGGAGAGCTCTGTAAATATTTATTAAATTTACTTGTTCCGGATCTGAGTTCGAGTCCTTGATAT
>CM052650.1:27339189-27355835 GCA_028533165.1 Leontopithecus rosalia
CTATGTATCTGGGTGTTAGGATCGTGAGCTCTTGTTGTTGCATTGATCCTTTTACCACTATATCTTTGTTGCTTTAAAATCTATTTTATCAGATGCAAGAATTGCAACTCCTGCTTTTTATTTATTTATTTATTTTTGCTCTCAATTTTTTTGGTAAATCTTTCTCCATCCCTTTGTTCTGAATCTTTGTGTATCCTTGCATGTGAAATGGGTCTGGATGTAACATGCCATTGGGTTTTGGCTGTGTTTTTTTGATTGGGGGATTTAGTCAATTTAAATTTAGGATTACTGCCATTTGATATTAACTGGCTGTTTTCTCCATTCATTGATGTAAATTCTTCTTTATGTTGATGCTCTTTACTTTTTGGTATATTTTTAGAAAGGCTAATCCTGGTTGTTTTTTTCTATGTGTAATGCTCCTTTCAGAAGCTCTTGTAAAGCAGGCCTCGTGGTAATAAAAGATCTGAGTACTTGCTTGTTCATAAAAGATCTTATTTTTCCTTCAGTTGTGAAGCTTAGTTTGGCTGGATATGAAATTCTGGGCTGAAAGTTCTGTTCTTTAAGGATGGTGAATATTGGCCCCCACTGTCTTCTGGCTTGTAGAGTTTCTGCTGAGAGATCTGCTGTAAGTCTGATAGGCTTCTCTTTGTGGGTAACCTGACCTTTCTCTCTGGCTGCCCTTAGCATTTTCTCCTTAGTTTCAACCCTGGTGAATCTAATGATTATGTGCCTTGGGGTTGCTCTTCTTGAGGAATATCTTTGTGATGTTCTCTGTATTACCTGGGTTGAATATTGTCCTGCTTTGCTAGTTTCAGAAAATTTTCCTGAATAACATCCTGAAGAATATTTTCCAGCTTGGATTCATTCTCTCTGCTGCATTCAGGTACACCTATCAAACGTAGATTAGGTCTTTTCAAATAGTACCACATTTCTTGGAGACTTTGCTCATTCCTTTTTATCATTTTTTCTCTAATCTTGTTTGTATATTTACGTTGTCTGGAAACTGACCTTTGATCATCCCTGTGCAAGACTGCTCCCTGTAAGGGGGAACATTAATGTTAATTACCCCCCCAGTTGTGTTGGCTCCAGGCTTTTGCATTCAGTCTGTACTAAATAAAAGCAAGCAGCTCCAGGTGTTCGAGGTTGCTCTCTTACCGTTAGAACTGGTAGCTCTCTAGCTGCTTTTGCACTGTATACTTGTGTTGAGTACTGCTTTTGTCCTTCGCTCAGCCAAGGTCTGCAGGACAGAACTGGCAGTGCAAAAAACAGAAAAGGGGGAGATGTAGGATATCCCTCAGAGTGGTGGGAGAAGGTGTAGGGAAAGGAGTCAGCCATTTAAGGCCAATCTACAACAAATGGCTATAGACTTTTTTAAGTAGACTGTTAAAATCATCCAGATGTACATATTCTTGGGCAATTCAGGTGCATCTTCTTGGAGACCTGATTTCTTCTTGAGGTCTAGGACTGGATTCTGGGACTGATAGCTGGATCAATTCTGAGAACTGGAAAAGATATTTTAACGTGTAATAGAACAACTTTTCTCATCATCCTTATAATTTATCCTTTATACGTTGTGATTCTTTTTAATTAGCTTTTGTTGGCTGCTATTCATCTGGCATCTAGTTATACTGTGCTCTATTTACCATCTCCATGTCTCTTTGCAGGTTAAGACCCTTTGCCTGCAAATTCAATCTTTCTGTTTATTTAAAAAGTGTAATTGTGGTTAATTGCCCCCACCTGGACTTTATTAGTTTAAGATCCTATTATCTCCATTGGTACTAGGAGCCCAGTTTTGTAGGGGTGTTTCCTACCATCAGCCCTGGCCAATAGGAGAGAACCACTACTGTCTCATTAATGCTGATCTCTTTCTCAAGAAGTACATTTAATTTCACTTCTATCTGGTCCCTTCCTTTGAACACAGGCAGCTGAAGGATATTTATACCTGTCCTATCATATAGGCAGTTATCCAAACCTTTTGTTTCCTGTTACCCTCTTTGATACCAGTTCTTGTATTTAACCTCACACATACATTCTTTGCTTTCTCCAAAATTCCAAGTACATATTATCAATACCTTAACAAGGTGTCTCACAGTTTTCACCAAACTGTTTAATCTTACAGAGGTGATAGAATACACATATTTCTAATTCTTTTTTATCAAACTTTCTGTTTCACAGTCCACTCTTGATTCAGACACTCAGAAACAAGGATCACACATATTTGTCCAGCTCCTCTCTGCTAGGTCCTGCTGCTCCTTTCAGATATAGCCCTACATATAAATAACTGGGTTGATTTATGAGTTTACCCTAGTATTGGTTTGATTTCCAGGAGGATACATGAACATAATTTTCAGTGTGGGCCTGCCTTAAAAATTGGAGACCTTATTATCCTTAGCAAGCTAACACAGGGACAGAAAACCCAAAACTGCACTTATAAATGAGAGCTAAATGATAAGGAAACTTGGAAACATAAAGGAGAACAACAGATACTGACACTTCTCTGAGGGTGGTGGTTGGTAGGAGAGAGAGAAAATCAGGAAAAATAAGTAATAGATACTAGTCCTAATACCTGGGTAATGAAATAATCTATACAACAAATTCCCATGACGTGAGTTTACCTATATAACAAACCTGCGCATGGACCCCTAAACTTAAAACAAAAGTTGAAAACAAAAAGTTACAGTCCTGTACGTTATCTTCAGAGGAGAGGAGATGGTTATCCTTTAAGAAGAAAAATGAGAAGCCACAGGCTTCAGGGGAATCTGAAACTTCAAACTATTTAAGTGCATCTAGCCAGATGTCAAATTTCCAGTCTCAGCAACCCTTCTCTAAAACGTCTCCAACCTTAGTATATCAGAATTTCTTGGGTTTTGAATGTAAACATTTATACTGCTAGGACATCCTTATGAGTAAGTATTAAATTTTTTTCTGCTCACAGACTGCAGGAGATGAGATTCTCCTTACCTACTGCCAAAGAAGCCTAATTACACTTATCACCCTAAGTTGGTGATTCATTATATTCATAATCCCATTTTCTTTCTTTTTTTTTCTTCAAGTTCTAGGATATACAATAAAGTAAGAAAAAAATAAAAAATATTCTTTGGTGGTCATTTTATGTCAAGTCTCTGAGAGTTTCGAGAAAAGCTGTAATAAAAATACCAATGTGTTATATGGAATTTGCATAAACTTAGATACATAAAGACTAAGCAAGATATTAGAATTTAAGGGCAAAATAGCTATATAATAAAAAGAATATTATTTCATAACCATGGCAAATTTATTCCAGTGATGTAAGACTAGTTTAACATTTAACAATAAATTACTTTGTTACATTAACAGAATGGTGGAAATTAAAAAAATATTTTGTTAAAATTTGGTATGTCTTCTTGGCAAAAACACTCAATGAATACACAGAGAATGATAACTTCTCAATCAAAATAAAGATATCTACAAAAAATTAACATGATTATTAAGCTTTATAGTTAAATATTTAGTTATTTCAACTGAATTTGGAAATAAGAAAAATATTTTCACTCTTACCACAGGTAGAAAACATTGTATTAAAAATCTGAGACAATATGATAAGACAACTTCCACATTCTGCCTCTTTCAAATAGAGATTCAATGAAAGTGGTAGAACTATGCTTACTCATAAATTGTGGAACTGTGTATATGGAAAATTCAGTATACCAAACAAACATACTATAACAATTAATATGTATATTTAGCAATGTCATTTGGTAAAAGATCAACAGATAAGTATCAATTTAGCATAAAATACTTGCAATAAACAAATATTGAAAATTGAACTTTTAACATACTACTTTCAACAGTATCAAAAACAATGAATAAGTAGTAACAAAGTCTAAGAAAAATATGGAATAAGTACATTGAAAATAGAACATATCACTTAGAGAAATTAAAGATGATCTAGATTAATAGAGATATACCATGTTCATTAATTTGTAGACTCAATATCACTAAGATGGCAATTCTTTGCAAGTTGCTTCATCAAATTAATAGAATCCTAATCAAGAACTCAAAAAATTTTAGTAAAAAATTAAAATGTGTATCAAAAATATTTATATAAAAACTCATAAGATATATATTAATCAAGATAATCTGGAAGAAAGAAAGCAAATTTGGAGGTCATGCATTAAATTTTAAATTTTACTATAATGTAATTTATTACAGTGTGTTATGGGAATAATGACAGCAAACATACCAGTAAAGCACAATAGTCAATAAGTATGAATACACACAGGTATAAACTTGCTATGTGAAAAGCACATCAGTGTAATTCCATGGGAGGAGAATGTTTGGGTTTTGTTTTTAATAAATTGTGCAGGACAGCTGTGATAGATCAATGTGGTTTGCTTACAACAAAAACAAAAACACATAAATTTTAAGCTAAAAACACAAAAGTTTTAAATCATAAAGCATATGAAAAGTAAAAGCTTCTTCAATTTCAAAGCTTCACGAAGAAAAGTAGGAGAAAATTGTAACATTTGAGTAGACAAAGATGAGTGACTTAAAACCACTCATCACAAAATGAAATAAAGATCTTCAGTTTGACTGCTTTTTGTGGTAATAAAAGAGAAAATAAAGCACAGTCCTCATACAGATAGATGTTGAATTGAAGACACTGCCACAGAGCAGGACCCTAGAATGTGATACTTCCAAAAAGAGTGGCGAAAATAAAGGGGCAAAGCAGCCAAACCATCTTTATGCTATGGAAGAAAGTCACTTTATCACTAAGACTTGGGAGAGGAAAAATCTTTTCCCTGAGGAGGTGTGGTGAGGAATCCAATCTCACTCAGATTTGAGTGAGAGCTTTAAGTTTTAGCCAATAATGTAATGACATTGGAGTTTAGAACTTTTGCTCCTGATGATCCTTTTATAGTCAATATAAAGTTTAAAAATTATCAGTGTATCTCTGTGCTTATCACCTGCTTTTATAAAACAATTATTATGGCTCATAAACATTAAGATTCAGTCACTTTATTTTTCAAAATTATCTCCTCTAAACTGTAAGTTGCTTAAGAGCAAGGACCACCTCTTACTAAGCTTTTAATATCCTTATCAGCAAGCAGAATGACTGGCAAACCAGTGATGAGTAATTATTGAATAAAAGTTACAGAAAAAAAATAGGGGTTAAAACTTGGGATGTCATTTAAAATGCTATTGGAGAGAGAAAATCTATATGGCATTTTATTTCTTGTCTAAATTAGCAGTGTTTTTGTAGTCAGGGGATTTAAGAAAAGAAGCAATACACTATATAAAATGCTAGAAAATTTTATTCTGTTTTATAGAACAGCCTGTCCAAATTTACAAAGAGAAGACAATTGGAGCTTCTGGAGACAAAAAAATCAGGCAACTTTGATAATTCTCCTATTGATTTATTCTATTGAATTCTTTAGAAATGTTAGCAATTTCTCAGAAAACAAATTAGAAAAGTATTCTCAAATTATAATTTTTAATAATTTTCCACAAACTAAACGTATCCTGAAATATAAAAATAAAACTCTTCAAAAAACATAAACAGTGGACTGTAGAAAATAAATGTTTTTTCAGGTAAAAAATATTTTATATACATGAATGGCCTATAGAATAAGCCCAGTTAAATCTATTTTATGTATACATTTTTATTTTACTTATAGCAACATTTGCATTTCAGGGGTCACAGTATTGGGAGTTCTGAGAAATACATAGAATTATGTAATCAGGCTGAGTGCAATGGCTTATGCCTGTAATTCCAGCACTTTGGGAGGCTTAGGCGCCAGATCACCTGAGGTCAGGAGTTCAAGGCCAGCCAGGTCATAAATGTAAAACTCCATCTCTACAGAAAACACAAAAATTGGCTGAGCATTGTAACTGGCACCTGTAATCCCAGCTACTTGGGAGGCTGAGGCAAGAGAATTGCTTCAGCCTGGGAGGCAGAGGATGCAATGAGCCAAGATGGTATCATTACACTGTAGCCTGGGTCACAGAGGGAGTCTTCACCTCAAAAAAGGGAAAAAAATGTAATCATCACAAAAGGATACAGAACAATTACTTCACCCAAAAAGTTATCTAATGCTGCCCCTGTCAATTTTGACACCTTGGAATAACTGCTCTGTTTTATATAAAAGACATGCCATTACATGTCCTAATATTATCAAATGAGTGCATTTGATAGCGTTCTGTATTACTTTTCAAAAGCAAACACAGCTATGCGGCAACTATTAGAGCAGATAAAATATTGTAAGTGAAATATTGTAACAAATTTGCAATCTTAACAGTTTTGGTGTTTTTCTATAGATCATTATCACATTTGTACTAAATTGTCACCATAAAATGACTTTATTGAGGCTTAGATATGTGAAGAAATACATCTATATAAATAGTGAGTTTTAAAAATGGTGATTATCACATTAGGGACTGTTGCTAACTCTACAAAGCATTAAATTTCGGAATAATATGGCAAAACATGCTCTGGGTTAGTTTTTTCATTTTTATTTAGAATTATAATGACAACAGTTAAAGAAAAAAATTATTTATGATGCTTGTTAATAAAGATTTTATTCAGAGGGGACCACTGATATAGATATAGGGACCACTGCAAAGGGCTCTTACAGTGGGACGAAAGAATGGACTCGCCTCGGAATCACCAAAATAGATTACAGAACAATTCACAACATGGGCAGTGTGGAAATGTATAGTCAAAGAGCAGGGAGAGGACCAGTACATGGAAAGTTCTAAGAAGAAACATCAGAGATAAGGGGGACATATTGCTAAACAGACCTGAAAGGATTCCTCTGAAAGCAGGCCCAGGTGATCAGACATCACCTTTGGGGTGGTGAAGGATAAGGAATCCTATAAGATATTGAAGGTAATCAGATATCAAGGTGGCTGAACTGACTTAGCAAGATTCTTGCTAAAATCTGACAGTGCAGACACAAACATAGAAATCCAAAAGTCAGGCCTAGTTGGAAAAAAGGCTCAGGAAACCCTAAGTGAAGTATGGTCAAAGAGAGGCTGTCACAACAGACAACAGGAAATAAACTTGAACAAAAAGTTGACTATGACTCAAACTTGATAGGAAAACACAGGGCAATTACTGAAATACTTTATTTTGTCTTTCATCATCATATGATGTAAAACCCACACACTGAGGATTTCACTTATTAGTAGATTTAAGGTATGTTATTACCTATCCTTCCTTCTATAAATTATCTAATTATTTGCCCATTAAGTACACTACCACATTTCATGTATGTATCACTTTACTTCTCCAAGTACAGTCTCTATTTTTGGAATAATTGTACTAATTAATTGGAAAATTTTGCTTCAAAACAATTACAAATGGAAAATATTCTTAGAATTGTTGCTTGTACTTGTTAACAATATTAGGATTAGCATAAATGTAAGAAAGGCAAAAGTTGCCTCTTCTTTGTAGACCTTGATGTTAAATATATTGAGGGTATTTTTATCACCAGCTGATTTTTCAGCTTCCATCAAACAAACACAGGTGTTCTCACAACAGTGATGCTAGTATTTAAATAAAGAAGCATGAGTGACTGAGTGTTGCAAGATTAGAACTTTCCGTGTTATTTTCTCATTTTATTTTTTCTTTTGAAAAGGGTCTCACTCTGTTGCCCAAGCTAGAGTACAGTGACATGATCTCTACTCACTGCAGCCTCCACCTTTCAAGCTCAAGCAATTCTCCTGCCTCAGCCTCCCAAGTAGCTGAGACTACAGGTGGGTGGCACCACCCCTGGTTAATTTTTGTATTTTTAGTAGTGACAGGGTTTCACCATGTTTCCCAGTTGGTCTCAAGTGATCTGCCCCCCTAAACTTCCCAAAGTGCTTGGATTACAGGCATGAGTCACCGCCCCTAGCCAGAAATGTCCATGTTATTTTCAGATGTATTCCGTCTTCATATAATCATGTTTTTCAGTGTGTTGCAAGTCAAAAAAAAAAAAACATCCTGATAGTAGGGAAACATCATTTTGAAATATCTATTACAAAATTACTGTTTTTATCTAAGGAAAATACCTGCTTTGCCTAACATGGCAGGCTACCTCTGCAAATCTGCATAGGAAAATGCCTAAGCACTTCCATACAATGTTGAAATTGCTTTCCAATTTCTTCTAGAGGTCAATTCCAATATTAAAAGTCTTTTTCATATTTACCATGAGATTCTTAAGCATAATGGTATTAAATACATATCTCATGAGAACAAAGGTTGAGAATATCATGTTTATGATTATTTTTAAGTACCTGGCACTGAAATATTCAATAAATATTTGCTGAGTGAGTAAAGGGAAACATGAATGAATGAATAAAGACAGTAAAAGATCTAACAAGTCTGAGATTATTAAATGTGATCTTCAATTACGTATTATAAGCTGGAGAAAGTATATCTTCCAAAATTAATAAAAAGTATATTATATTAATAAAAACAATGCAGAGTTAAAGGTGCTGTACCGGTTTTGCAACTTTTTATAGCAGAAAAAGAGTAAAGAGGAAAAATACTGTTTATTGAAATAGAAATAGGAAACAATTCTGTTCATGGTTACATAGGGGGAGACATTTTTTAAATGGCCGCCTGGGCATAAAGATCATGGATAAAAGGAATTTATTTCACTTTTTTACTAGGAAAAAGCAATATCCCTGGACAGTTATTTTGTTTAAATATCATAACACATCTCAAGGGAAACATATGAAAGGGAAATGTGAAATACCTGGAGCTCACAGAACAACAGTGCTATACAAATCTTAACAGACTAGCAACCAGTTTCATTGGAGAACAATCTCTGTTATTTACTATCATTTATGAAGCCCTAAAGAGTTACCTCAATGTTCATCTCTTTTCCCGAGAATCATCTTCGCTATAATAGTGAATCAGAGACCAGTTTTTTACAGATCAAACTCCATTTTTTGTGCAATATGAAGAGATTATTTCAGATTCTAGATCAGTCAGTTCTAGGTATATATTTACCTTTACTTCTAAGTAAATTTTTAATGCAGAAATGGGTGCATAAATGGTATTTGATCTAACTTGTACCTAACTTGTTCTCAAGCTATTCCAAAATAGTACTGATAATTTTGAGGCTGGGTGCTGTGACTCAGGCCTGTAATCCCAGCACAGGGAGGCTGAGGAGGGTGGATCATTTGACTCCAGGAGTTCAGACCCAGCCTGGCTAAAGTGGCAAAACCTCATCTCTACTAAAAATACAAAAAATTAGCCAGGTGTGGTGGCTACACCTGTGTGTGGCCACACCTGTAATCCCAGCTACTGGGGAGGCTGAGGCAGTAGAATCACTTGAACTCAGTAGGAGGAAGTGCAGTGAGATGGGATCATGCCACTGCCCTCCAGCCTGGGTGACAAAACAAGACTCCATCCCAACAAATAATAAAAATACTCAGGAATTTTGAAATGATTGCTATGCAATAACTAATATCCATCATCTTTATATAGTTTTCTCAATATGTTTTAGAAATATTCATTCCCATAGACTACAGGAATGCATTTCACATTGTACTCTAAGTTAAGCTTTATCCTGCTTTGTTTGGGTGCTTCCTTTAGGATATACTCCATATTCCTTACTTCACATTTAATTGATATTTGCCTCCATCTCTGCTACATCTCTGATACTGTGATGACATGCTTTTTATGAGCTGTGGAAAAGCATAAAGGTTCACATGACAGGCCTTGCCTCAGATTCTTGATGCTGCAGTCTTGCTTTCTGTCCTGGAGCTTTATTATTGAAGTCTCTGAAAGACCCACCTTGGTGCCCAAGCATACATGGTGCAGAAATTTGAAACATTCCCCTGCAAATGCCCCTCAGATAAAGATCATATGGAATACATCTTTGCCCAAAGTTAGATTTAATTAAGTTTGGTTTAGTAAAGGAGAGAGAAAATAATGGAAAACATGATACCTTACCAATAAGAGATGTTAGGGGAACTTATAGAATTTGGAGCATATGTTGGGAGATTGGGAGGACATTCATGGCCAACATGGTGAAACCCCGTATCTACTAAAAATACAAAAATTAGCTTGACATGGTGGCATGTGCCTGTAGTCCCAGCTACTCAAGAGGCTGATGCAGGAGAATTGCTTGAACCCAAGAGGTGGAGGTTGTAGTGAGCCAAGATCGAGCCACTGCACTCCAGCCTGGCAACAGTGTGAGACTGTCTCAAAAATAAAACAAACAAACAAACAAACAAACAAACAAACATGTTTTTCTATATTGAGTACTCTACGATGTCAGTGGGAATTCAGAAATTTGTTTTTGTGGTATTTTTTATGATGGATACACAAGGAACAGAACAGGCTAGGGTTATCACTGAAGAAGAAGCTATGAGAAGAGAATGTTTTGTCTAGTTTGTGTGCTTGCAAAATATGTTTATGTTTATCACTCTCTAGGCATGATTTTGTTTCTTACATAATTTTGTGCATATTTAAACTATTAATATACAGCATGATAATATTGGACACATATAGGTAGCAAAATAGTTACTATAGTGAAACAAATAAACATATCCTGTATCTCATGTAGTTAACCATTTTTCTTTCTTCTGGCAAGAACAGCTAAAATCTAATAATTGAGCACTAAAATACAGTATAATTTTATTACCTATAAATCTCACATTGTACATTAAATCTCTAGACTTGTTCATCCTATACATCTAATCTTTTCTATGCTTTGACATATATCTTTTCATTTCCTCACCCCTATCCCCACCCCTGGTGTCTATTCTTTCATTTTTTATTTCTGTATATTTGTCTTTTTTAGATTCCACAGGTAAGTGAGATTGTGCAATATTTTTCTTTCTGTGTCTAGCTTATTTAAGTATAAATTTCTCCAAGTATAATTTTTGTATAATTTTCTCCAAGTTCTTCTATATTGTGGCAAAAGGCAGAAACTTTTTTTTAGGTAAAATAATATTCCAACATATATGTGTACTACAGATTCATTATTCATTCCTTCACTGGCAGACACTTAGGTTGTCTCTGTATCTTGATTGTTGTGAATAATGCAGAAATGAACATGGGAGTCCAGATATCTTTTCAAAGTAGTGATTTCATTGTATTCATGTATATGTCCATAAGAGAAATTGCTGGATCATACGGTTGCTCTATTTTTAATTTATTTAGAACCCCCCTTACTGTTTTCCATAATAGTGGCACCAATCTGCATTCCCAGGGACAGTGTACAAAGATTAACCTTTACAGGAGAAGATTCAAGATGGCGCTGTAGGAGCAGCTCAGGATTGCAGCGCCCAGTGAAAGCACAGAGAGTGAGTGGATGCTGCATTTCCAGACGGATCTTTATTGCCCACAGACCAGGAGATTCCCAGGCGGAGAAGCCCCACAGGTTGCCAGAGCAGCTGTTTCAGCCAGTGCTGCAGCGCAGTGGCTCTCTGTACAAAATACACTGGTCTGGTTGCCCTGTTAAACTGGCATTTGGAGATCCAGGAAGGCAGATTAGCACATTCATCTGATTAAATGGGACTGAAACATAGAGTCAGGCCAGGAGATTCCTGGGCAGCGACATTGTTTCAGCCGGCGCAGTGGGTCGCCGCATGGGAAATCACACAGATCCTGGTGCCCTTTCAGCAGGTGACTGGAACACCTGGGAGAGAATCAACCATTCAACTTAAAAAAAAAGGGCTCTGAGGCAGGGAGCCAGGTTATCAGGCTCGGTGGGTCCCATGCCCACAAAAACAAATATACAAACAAAAAAACCAGTGATCGGAAACCCTCAGGGCTGAGAGTTTCACAGCAAGCACAGCTAAACCCAGGATGGTCCAGCTCTGTGGGGGAGGGGCATCTGCCATTACCAAGGCACTCCACCCCTATGGAGGTAGTTTCCCATTGCTGACACAGCCTGCCATTGCCAAGGCAACCCACCATAACAGAGAGAGTCTGCCATTACAGAGGCGGGCCACCATTGCTGAGACAGTTCTAACCACACCCATATGAACAGACTGCAGGGAAATACACATGGCAGCAGAGTGCAGCCCATGGCAGCAGGGCGAACCCCACAGCAGATCAGCAAAGCCTCTGCAGGCAGACAGTGACTAGGCTGCCTCCTTGCTGGGCAGTACAGCCCTGAAAAAAAAAAAGGCAGCAGCACAATGGATACTCATAAATAAAGCCCTAACTCCCTGGGACAGAGCACCTTGGGGAAAAAAAGGGGGTTTATGAGTTCTGCTGCAGCAGACTTAAATGCACCTGCCTAGCAGCTCTGAATGAACAACGGAGCTCACTGCTCAGCACTTGAGCTCCTATTAAGAACAGACTGTCTCCTCAAGCAGCTCCCTGACCTCCATATATCAAAAGACTCACCTCACAAAGGACTGATCAGACTGACATTTGGCAGGCATCATTCTGGGACAAAGATAGCAGAAGAAGAAACTGGTAGCAACCCTTACTGTTCTGCAGCTGCTGCAGGTGATCCCCAGGCAAGCAGGGCCTGAGTGAACCTCAGCAGTCCTAGAGCAGAGGGGCCAGACTGATAGAAGGAAAACTAAGAAACAGAAATAACTTCATCATCAACAATCTGGATGTCCACTCAGAGACCCAATTTGAAAATCAGCAACTACACAGACAACAGGTGGATAAATCCACAAAGATGGGAAGAAACCAGTGCAAAAAGAAGGAAAACACCCAAAAGCAGAACATCTCACCTCCTACAAGGGATCACAACTCCTCACCAGGAAGGGAACAAAGCTGGACAGAGAATGAGTGTGATGAAATGACAGAATCAGACTTCAGAAGGTGGGTAATAAGAAACTTCCGTGAGCTAAAAGAATATGTCCTAACTCAATGCAAATAAACTAAGAAACTTGAAAAAATATTTGATGAAATGATAGCAAGAATGGACAATTTACAGAGGAATATGAGTGAATTGATGGAGCTGAAAAACACAACACGAGAACTTCACAAAGAATGCACAAGTTCCAAGAGCCAAATTGACCAAGCAGAAGAAAGTATATCAGAGGTCGAAGATCAACTCAATGAAATAAAACAAGAAGGCGAGATTAGAGAAAAAAGTGCAAAAAGGAATGAACAAAGTCTCCAAGAAATGTGGGACTATGTGAAGAGACCTAATCTACGTTTGATAGGTGTACCTGAATGTGATGAAAAGAATGAATTCAAGCTGGAAAATACTCTTCAGGATATTATCAAGGAAAACTTCTCCAACCTAGCAAGGCAGGCCAATATTCAAGTCCAGGAAATACAGAGAACACCACAAAGATATTCCTCAAGAAGATCAACCCCAAGGCACATAATCATCAGATTCACCAGGGTTGAAATGAAGGAGAAAATGCTAAGGGCAGCCAGAGAGAAAGGTCAGTTACCCACAAAGGGAAGCCCATCAGACTCACAGCAGATCTCTCAGCAAAAACCTTACAAGCCAGAACAGAGTGGAGGCCAATATTCAACATCCTTAAAGAAAAGAACTTTCAACCCAGAATTTCATATCCAATCAAACTAAGCCTCATAAGTGAAGGAAAAATAAAATCCTTTGCGAACAAGCAAGTGCTCAGAGATTTTGTCACCACCAGTCCTGCTTTACAAGAGCTCCTGTACACATAGAAAGGAACAACCAGTACCAGCCATTCCAAAAACATACCAAATGGTAAACAGCATCAACAAAATGAAGAATCTGCATCAACTAATGGGCAAAATACCCAGCTAGAAACAAAATGGCAGTATCAAATTCACACATAACAATATTAACCCTAAATGTAAATGAGCTAAATGCACCAATCAAAAGACACAGATTGGCAAATTGGATAAAAAGGCAAAACCCATCGCTGTACTGTATCCAGGAAACCCATCTCACATGCAAGGATACACAAAGGCTCAAAATAAAGGGATGGAGGAAGATTTACCAAGAAAATGGAGAGCAAAAAAAAGAAGCAGTTGCAATTCTCATCTCTGATGATACAGACTTTAAAGCAACAAAGATCAAAAGAGACAAAGAAGGACATTACATAATGGTAAAAGGATTGATAAAACAAGAAGAGCTAAGGATCCTGAATATATATGGACCCAGTACAGGAGCACCCAGATATATAAGGCAAGTTCTTAATGACTTACAAAGAGACTTAGACTCCCACACAGTAATAGTGGGAGACTTTAACACTCAACTGTCAACATTAGAGAGATCAACCAGACAGAAAATTGACAAGGATATCCAGGACTTGAACTCAGACCTGGAACAATCAAACCTGATACACATTTACAGAACTCTTCACCCCAAAACCACAGAATATACATTCTTCTCAGCACCAGATCACACCTACTCTAAAACTGACCACATAATTGGAAGTAAATCACTCCTCAGCAAATGCGAAACAACTGAAATTATAACAAACAGTCTCTCAGACTACAGTGCAATCAAGTTAGAACTCAGAATTCAGAAACTAAGTCAGAACCACACAGCTTCAGGGAAACTGAACAACTGGCTCTTGAATGTTGACTGAATAAATAATGAAATGAAGACAGAAATAAAGAAGTTCTTCAAAACAAACAAGAATGAAGACACAGCATACCAGAATCTCTAGGATACATTTAAAGCAGTCTCTAGAGGAAAATATATAGCAATAAGTGCCCACGGGTGAAGAGTGGAGAGATCCAAAATTGACACCCTATCATCAAAATTGAAAGAGCTAGAGGAGCAAGATGAAAAAAACTCAAAACCTAGCAGAAGACAAGAAATAACTAAGATCATAGCAGAACTGAGGGAAATAGAGACACAAAAATCCCTTCAAAAAAATCAATAAATCCAAGAGCTGGATTTTCGAAAAGATCAACGAAATAGACAGACCACTAGCCAGTATAATAAAAAAGGAAAAGAGAGAATAACCAAATAGATGCAATAAAAAACGATAAAGGCAAAATCACCACAGATTCCACAGAAATTCAAACCATCATCAGAGAATATTACAAACACATAATATTTATGTGTTTAATAGCTATGCACATAAACTAGTAAACCTGGAAGAAATGGATAAATTCCTGGAGACTTGCGTCCTTCCAAGCCTAAACCAGGAAGAAGTAGAAACCATGAATAGACCAATAACAAGATCTGAAGTTGAGGCAGCAATTAAGAGCCTACCACACAAAAAAAAGCCCAGGTCCAAATGGATTCACAGTCGAATTCTACCAGACACAAAGAGGAACTGCTACCATTCCTTCTGAAACGATTCCAAATAATCCAAAAAGAGGAAATCCTTCCAAAATCATTTTATGAGGCCAACATCATCCTGATACCAAAACCTGGCAGAGACACAACAAGAAAAGAAAACTTCAAGAAAAGAAACTTCATCATATTCATGATGAACATAGATGCAAAAATCTTCAATAACATATTGGCAAGTTGATTGTAACAGCACATCAAAAAGCTTATCCACCACGATCAAGTAGGATTCATCCCGGGGATGCAAGGCTGGTTCAATATACGTAAGTCTATAAATGTAATTCATCACATAAACAGAACCAAAAACAAAAACCACATGATTATCTCAATTGATGCAGAGAAGGCCTTTGACAAAATTCAACAGCCTTTTATGCTAAAACCCTCAATAAACTCGGGATTGATGAAGTGTATCTCAAAATAATAAAAGCTATTTATGACAAATCAACAGCCAATATCATACTGAATGGGCAAAAACTGGAAGAATTCCCTTTAAAATCTGGCACTAGACAAAGATGCCCTCTCTCACCATTCCTATTCAATATAGTATTGGAACTTCTAGCCAGAGCAATCGGGCAAGAATAGAAATAAAGGGTATTCAAATAGGAAAGGAGGAAGCCAAATTGTTTCTATTTGTAGATGACATGGTAGTATATCTAGAAGACCCCATCACCTCAGCCCAAAAACTTCTGAAACTGATAAGCAAATTCAGCGAAGTCTCAGGATACAAAGTCAATGTGCAAAAATCACAAGCATTCCTATACACCAATAACAGACTTAAAGAGAGCCAAATCAAGAACGAACTGCCATTCACAATTGCTACAAAGAGAATAAAATACCTAGGAATAAAACTAACAAGGAACGTAAAGGACATCTTCAAGGAAAACTACAAACCACTGCTCAAAAGAATAAAAGAGGACACAAACAGCTGGAGAAACGTTCCATGTTCATGGTTAGGAAGAATCAATATCGTGAAAATGGCTATACTACCCAAAGTAACTTACAGATTCAATGCTATCCCCATCAAGCTACCAACGACTTTCTTTACAGAACTGGAAAAAAAAAACACCTTAAATTTCATATGGAACCAAAAGAGAGCCCGTATAGCCAAGTCAATTCTAAGCAAAAAGAACACAGCGGGAGGCATCACACTAACGGACTTCAAATAATACTACAAGGCTACAGTAATCAAAACAGCATGGTACTGGTATCAAAACAGAGATATAGACCAATGGAATAGAACAGAGGCATTGGAGGCATCACAACACATCTATAACCATACAATCTTTGATAAACCTGACAAAAACAAGCAATGGGGAAAGGATTCCCTGTTTAATAAATGGTGTTGGGAAAACTGGCTAGCCATGTGCAGAAAGCAGAAACTGGACCCCTTCCTGACACCTTACACTAAAATTAACTCCAGATGGATTAAAGACTTAAACATAAGAC
>CM052650.1:27356335-27415558 GCA_028533165.1 Leontopithecus rosalia
GGAGCACCACACACTGAGGTCTATTGGGGGAAATAGGGGAGGGACAGCGGTGGGGGAGCGGGGGAGGGATGGCATGGGGAGAAATGCCAAATATGGGTGAGGGGGCAGAAGGCAGCAAAACACACTGCCACGTGTGTACCTATGCAACTATCTTGCATGTTCTGCACATGTACCCCAAAACCTAAAATGCAATAAAAATAAAAATAAAAATAAAAAAAAGAAAGAACTGCCTCCATTATTCAATCATCTTCCACCAGGTCTCTCTCATAGCACATGGAAATTATGAGAGTTACAAGATGAAATTTGGGTGGGGACACAGAGACAAACCATATCAGCCATATCATAATGGAGGCTCTACTTTATTAACTCTGCAAGTTTGCCACCCAAGTTGAATTTAAACCCTGGATATAATCAGGGTGATGAAAAAACCTACCTTTGCCCTTCCCACATTGGCCACAATTTGTTTTGTTTCTCAAAAGCCCATGTTTTACTTCATGCAGAGAATAAAACACCTACATTACTTCGAGGACTTCTTGAATTTGTGTTAAAATTGCTGTTTTGTATTTTTTTACATATCCTTTTCAATACAAGGCTCAATGCCCAAGAATGCATCTAAAGTTTACTGGCTATCATAATCAAACTGGAAGTCTTCATTGCATTGAGACTGCTTTCTCTAAAAAGAGACAACTTTGGCAGGGTGCGGTGGCTCACACCTGTAATCCCAGCACTTTAGGAGGCTGAGGTAGGCAGATCACGAAGTCAAGATATTGAGACCATCCTGGTCAAGAAGATGAAACTCCATTTCTACTAAAAATACAAAAAATTAGCTGGGCATGGTGGCGCATGCCTGTAATCCCAGCTACTCAGGAGGCTGAGGCAGGAGAATTGCCTGAACCCAGGAGGTGGAGGTTGCAGTAAGCCGAGATCGTACCATTGCACTCCAGCCTGGGTAACAAGAGCAAAACTCTGTCTCAAAAAACAAAAGAGACAACTTTATAGATGTCTCATTCAAGTTTTAGTAGCAATTAAATGTTCTTACATTGGTAAATTGATTCTAGGAAGATTTGGATATATTACCATGGAATTATACTAGAGCACTGCCAGTAAAATGCAATTTCGTGAAACAAAATGATTCATCTTTTTCTTAACAAAGAAAAAATTTCATTTCTTTATCTTCAAACTCAATGTGGTCGATTAAAGTTTCACCATAGATTAGCAAGTTTGTATGATAAATATGTCATTTGGTCAGTAGATTTGGTTTTCAACAAAAAGGGATATGCTAGCAATTTGACAATTCAATTATGGGAATACGGACTACAAGCTTTTCCCAGGTAAACTATAATTATTGAGATTTTTTTATATCTATGCTTAACAGAAGTTTTTTATAACTATGAATCTTAGTTTTCTCTAGGATTTAGCCATTAAAATGTACTTAAACAATAAAGAGAATTTTAAAATTGAATAGATGCTGGTTAAGTATAAAAATATTATCAAGGAAAAATATGTCCTTTGGTAGAACTGACACATAACAAGAGAGATTGTTGTTCCAGTTCCCATAAGTTTCTGAGACAACCACAGTCTGTACTTCATTGCCCACATTATTATCAGCATTTTGATTAAAACTATTCGACAAGTTTCTAGGAAGTTCCAAACATTTTCAAATATTCCTGTCTTCTGAGCCATCTACTATTCCAAACTCTGCCTGTTATCCAGTTCCAAAATTGCTTCCACATTTTCAGATATGCCTATATCAGCACCCCACTCCTGGTAACAATATACTGTATATATGTGTTCCCACACTACTAATAAGGATGTATGCAAGACTGGGTAATTTGCAAAGGGAAAAGAGTTAATCACAGTTTAGCATGGCTGGGCAGTCCTCAGGAAACTTAAAATCATGACATAATCAGAAGCAAACATGTACTTCTTCACATGCTGGCAGGAAGGGGAAGTGTAGAGTGAAGGGGGAAATGTCTCTTATTAAACCATCAAATCTCATCAAAATTCACACATTATTATGAGAACAGCACTGGTGTGGAGGGACAGCTCCCATGATATAATCACCTCCCAATAGGTACCTTCTCCAACATGTAGAGATAACAATTTGGATTATAATTCAAAATGAGATTTGGGTGGGGACACAGCATCAAACCACATCAGGTGTCTTGGTGCCATCCTTATAAAAATGAGTGATTTCTCTCTCTGAGGTCACATAAGTTCTGTCTACTTAAAAGAGTGTGATGCCTCCACTCTCTCTTCTCTCTCTCTTTCTCCCCTTCTCACCACGTGATATACTGGCTTACCCCTTCACCTTCTGCTATGATTGTAAGCTTCCTGAGGCTTTCACCAGAAGCAAGCAGATGATCATGCCATCTATGTATACCCTGCAGGACCTTGAGACAATTAAACCTCTTTTCTTTATAAATTAACCCCACCTCAGGTATTTCATTATAATAATGCAAGCATGGACTAACACAGTTAGAGAAAGTTATTCTTTAAATACGTCACAGAATTAGTTAAGAAGTATTAGAAGGACAGCAACAAAAATTAATGAAGTCTGTCATAATTTCCGTATCCCAAATGGATATGTCAAGAATAGAGTTGTGCCAATAGATTATATTTTCTTGAAAAATAAATACAAATAATACTTCTAGACATGACGAAACATATATTTTTGACAGAGTACTCTTTTGAGACAGTAATTTCTTTCCAGGTTCCCAATAATGGAGACTTAAAAAAATAAGAGGTTGTTTTTTGTGTGCACTTCATCCTTACTCTACACTTACAAGTTTCAAGTGCTCTTCTACAAAAGGCGTTCACAATGTATTGCTTTTCAGGTACTCCCTTTGAAAGATAATTTTTATTTAGGACACCTATTATAGGGGTGGTATAGAGAAAAGGGAAGACATGAATTAGTTCTATTAATAGAGTTGACGTACAAGAGGTTGGTGCAGATAATTGAGAACTCCAGAATTGGGAAGAGGAGATGGCTGGCAGTAAAGAGAAATTATGGAGGTATAATTCTACATGATAACCTGGATTTTACATAATTCTGAGGGGTTTTACATAATTCTAGATATTTAGGGCCTGAAGGGTGCAATAATCACTATGGCTTGGAGGAAGGCAGATGAATTCCTGCTTAACATATTTAGCATTGCAGTAGGCATTCTTACTTTTTACCTTTCTTCTTCATTTTTAAGTTTTACAATTTAAGTATATGGCATTCATATTTACATACCCACAGTCCATTGCAGGTGCAGGTTTTTAGTTACAATGTTAAACCACCAATCTCTCAACTTAAAAAATTGCCCATTGAAATGGCAAATTAAACAAATAAGTTGGTAGTATTTTAGGAAAGTTTAAAATATGCATTGAGCATTTGACACATTTATGGTCACTCTGAAGTCAAGCACATATTAATTTCCTGGAAATTTTTACATTTGAAATATAGGTTAACCACTAAGTCTATGTCTAGTGGGAAGCACACATTTAAAACAATAATTTAAAACAAAAAGCAGGAAGATAATCCTTATCCACTCTGTGAAGAGTGGCATAGTATGATGGCCAATATTGGCTGTAAGAGCCAACACTAGCAAAACTCTTAGTGATAGGAAAATCTTCCAAAGTAGAAGATGCCTTAGATTGAGTTAGGTTTGGTAATTGCTAATAGGTCTTTATCAATGGCTAATTACTTCAATATTTGCAGGCAAAACATGCAGAATTACTTTTCTTGAATTTATTAATTTCAAAGTCACTTGACCTTGTGTTTTCCTTTCATTGGTTTATATTGAAATTTGAGATTTTTCTTCATAAAATGTTTAAAGACATTTCTTAGTGTCATACATTTGGAATACCCACCCACATCATTTCCATTGGTCAGGGAAATTTGTATGGGGTTGCTTACTCAATGCCAGAAATTTTATAAATAATCAGAGATACTGAGAAAAGGAGATCACAAACCAAAAAAGGCCACTGTTCTTGTAGAAAACTTGAGACCATGTTAATGCCAATATTTTACTTGTAAAGGTCATTTAAGCTGCCATTTTTGAAGCATGTTGTAATTTCAGAAGGCAAAATACATGTCATCTTCAATCAATCAAATTATCTAGAGATAATTTTAATATTATACACAAGAAAAGTAGCTAATAATGTAGTAAATGTGTATGACTCCACTAACAGGTTTTTATTAAGTGATCTAGAGTTTAAAATTACATGGATATTTCTGATTTTGTTTCATTATAGAAGCCTTCAAAGTATTTTGTAAAATCTATTCATCAGTAGGCAAGGAGATGTGGTAAAGGAGAAAAAAAAGACAAACTCAAACACCTCTGATTTAAAAAAACCTTAAGGACCTATTTATACAGATATAAACTTAATGTATGTATAGGCCTTATATATATACACACATATATAAAGGAAATACGCATATATTTCTAAAGCACACACACACACACACACACATACACAAACACACATTGATGTGGTGTTTCTTTTCACATTCCATCTTCCTGCAGCAGGAATTGATGCTACTGGTAAAACAATAGAATCACACCTCACTAACTCTGTTAATTTTAGCTTTCCTAATCTTCATCTGTTGCACCTGGTCCATTGTCTCAATTTACTCAACCAATTTCCATAGGCTAGAGTTTCAGCCTTAACTGGCTGCTGGCCAAAAATAAACAAAGGAAGAATAAGTGTTTTGCTGCATTCATGCCTCCCCAGCACAACAGACAGAAAAAAGACTTTTAAGCACTGTAGCACTGCAGCAGCTCTTTTTCAGTGCCAATTTTGCTTTCAATATATTATAAGATTTAAAATATTTCTATTTCCAGAAAATATTATTTTAATTACCTTTTGGATCCTGAGGTGACATTTAACTCACAATACCATACATTCTGTATTTTAGGAATTAGGAATAGGTATCCCTGCTTTTGCTCCAGGAAGCATTCTTGCTGAAATGTTTTGCATACTCGCTAGAAATTTTCTACATATTTTAGACAAGAGGGATGCATCTGTGAAAATTTATGTATGGAGTGTTAGGTATTATGGTACATATGTAAACTTGTTTATAAAATATGCAAATTTCTTGTCGTTATTAATACTAACACCTGTCTAAACCATGTGTTACTCAGAGAACAAATTACATGTATTTGTTGTAATGTAGAGATTTGCTAACTTGGATTTTTTTCAATAATTCATTTTTTATACTTTCCTGTAAATTTTAGTTTTGGCTCCCAATTTCAGAGAATAAAAACAAAATGTACCATGGTATCCTGAATAGATTCAAAGCAAATGTGGTTTGATAAATGTAGAGAACTAATGAGGAACAAAGCATATTTTTGTCTTTAAAATGCACTTAATTTTAATGTTTCTCATTCAACTATTCAACTGTTATTCTAGCCATTTTGGGTCTCCAAACTCATTACTGATGTATCTTATAAGATACAATTTTCTGAGCAAAAACGGTAGTTTAGACAATAATAACGAAAACCATATATAAAATATGAAGAAGTCAAACAATAGACATGATTAGAAAGAGTAAAAAGTGAAAGCATTTTTACCCAGGGGATCTAAAAAAAATCAAACTGCAGAGTATAATGTGGTCAAATATCAAAATACTGGCAAATTTTTGACATGGAATGGATGCTTTTACCATAGATTTTATGGAAAATGTAAAAGTGTAGACGGTAGTCATAGCTTGTTAGGCTGCAGTTGTTTTGTTTTAAGTCATATTGATAGTCAGCAGCGTAAAGATCATTACAAATAAAATTTTTTAGAAAAATCTGTAAAAGGAGAATTCTGACAGTGAACAAGCTTGGTGCAGGGGAATGATTGTGTGCAATGAGCTTATGACCTGCTGAGGACAGGCCGTACTCTCCATCCCCACCAAGTGTTTACAAAGTCTCCCATGTTGTAAGAACCTGCTGGGAACAGCAAGTAAGGCCTGGCGGGGCTTTCTGATCCTTTGAGTAAGCCAGAAACAGGACCTGAAACACAGTACTACAGTTATAAGGTCACATTTTCTTTCCAGTGTGTGTCCTTATGTTTACCACTAGCTCTTTTTTTTTTTAAAATACCTTCTGAGGTAAACCACTTAACATGTTTAAACTTCAACACTATGCATGTGCAGTGTTTTGCAAGAGTGTTCCTCCAAGTCAAGGTCAGCTATCTCATTATTCTTAGTGGCAGCAGTTTGACTATCATCATTCTCATTGGTAAACACTGGCTTTGCTGTCAGCTCCTCTTGACTCCAGGGCCAATTCTGTGGCTTTACTATGTATACAGACACATGGGCTATGGTAAGAATGGCACCTGAACACATTTAGCAGAGTGTCTTGTACAAGTAAGTTTTCAAAAAATGCTGAGGAACGGAGAGATGGAAATCAATATCTCTAGTATTAAATTATGATCATTTAAAAATGATCATAATACTTGTCTTTCAGGATTATTGACAAAATGAAATCAGTTTATACATTTACTTGCTGGGACTATTGCAAAGACTAAACAAACACATTACATTCATACTTTTATTATTATTGAGAAATATTTTAACTATAGAACTCATAGTAAGTGTATTGTTTTTGCCACATTCCAAACTATGTGTTTGAGAAAAACGAGATGAAATCTTTTTTGTTTGCTTTTGTTTACTGTATTGATGTTTTTGTTAAATAAAAGCTAGCTTAGAAGTACAATATAATAATTTAAGAAAAAAACAGGAAATAGCAGAACTTCTCTATTTGAAGCAGTAGGGAGTAAAAGGTTCCTTTTACTAGACCCATTTTTGCTCATATCAAAATACCCTTGAAATATCTGTGGTAAACAACTGGAAAATCAAGTATCTAATCCACCCTTTTCCTTTCACACAGGGAGGTTGAACAGTGAATTGACTTTTTCAAATTTGGGGGAAAGTTAAAGACAGAATAGTAATAAAATCCAACGAACGCTTGTTTATATTTTTCCTAAGTATAAGGTAAGAAGATGATGGGCCTGAGAGTGACATCATGATGCATTATTTATACTACACATTATTCTGAAGGCAGGGACAGTGGCATCTACTTTGCCGATAGGCAGTAAATAATCTATTAGGCAGTTAATACATAGTTTGCTGTTCCATTTATTTCTTTCACAGTTAACATTTATTAACGGATAGTCATTTGCTTTCATTTTGTGAAATAAAAATTTAATTTGTCTCTTGCATAATTACTAGAATACTCCACAAAGTGAAGTGAAAATTATCTTTCAATAATCAGCATTATGAATGGCCACAGAGCCATGAATAGGAAGTATACTTTTCTGTCTTATTCCACTTCAGTATGATTTAAAATACATTCACTTTTCATAATTTAAAACATTAACTTTTTAAAAAGTACAGTAATACAATATTTTCAAAGGCTTTCAGTAATAATATGTTGACATTGAAAACATTTTTTGATATCATAATCAAATGGAAAGCCATCTTATGGTGTGGTTCAGGGAAAATGGCCATGACATTCTGATTTAATATTTACCATTAAATTATGCTTTTCTCAAAAAAAATTTTAGTAAGTGAATGACTTTATAATTGCCAAGTTGTTAGCTTAAGGGTAGTAAAAATAATTTGATTATTTATATGCATTTTTATTTTCATCTACAAAACCAACATATAATTATGTACTTTCAATGACTTGGTTAATACAAATTGGAAGTAAATGGGTCCATGTGAGAATTTCTTTCTTTTTGTTTTTCTGAGCTTCCTGAAGGCTCATGATGCGATTGTTAAGGATTTTTGGGTTATAGTAAGATGAGAAATTTAAGACCAGGAGTTCAGAGTTTTGAGATGTAAAATATCCCTTGATATTTTTAATTGAAGAGTTGACGTGCCTTCCTCGAAGTTCCTAAAATGAATGATAAAGTTGTCTGGGACTTTTATTTTTCTGGACAAGAGTCTTTCAGAGCGGTAAGGTCATGATAATAAAGAGAGTAGAGTAGTAACATCACATTAACAAAGACAGCAACCCCTGCAGTATTAGATGTCAAAAATTTCAGAGGATCAACATTTAAGAGAAATAAGTGGAAAAACTAAAATAAAAAATCACACACTCTCACAAACTTAAAACAGATAAGGGTTTTTATTTTCCACCACAGAATTAGTCCACATCTATCTTTTCCCAGTTCTGTTCCGATATTCCACTGATTGTTTTTTTTTTAAATCTGAGCTCTAAAACCTCAAGATTATTTCTTCAAATAACATTCTCACTGCCTCAAAGAGTTAATGACACTTTCACAGACAATTTACATCCTGTGTCTTGAAGTACCCCAGGGTGCCGTTTCCTACAGCTGAAGGTACCAGATAAACAGTCAGTAGAGGAATTGCCCTTAATCTTAGTAGCTGCTCCATTGCCTACACATGTTCCATATCTAATATTTTCTTTTCTTCAATTCCTCATTTCATTCATTCAACAAATAACCTCTGGAATCCTAGAGTGCACAAACTGTGCAGCAGGCACTGGGGACCAAGACAGCAAAGAGGAAAACAGAATTCTGAAGATACATATCCATCTGATGTGAAAAGAAAAACAAGGAACTATTAACATTGTAATCACAATGAGTGATCAAAGAAAAACATGACATGAGATTCCAAAGAGCCTGTGTTTTCCTTAAGTAATTGCAGAAACCACAATTACTTTTGCACCAACCTAATTATAAAGAAAACTAAAATAATGTCTTCTGAGGAAGTGAAGTTTAAGTATAGAATTACACGATGAGTGGGATTTAGCCAGTTAACACTGAAGTGAAAGGAAGAAGATAGAGAAAATGTCAGACACAGAAAAAACATTCATTTAACCATTAATTTTACATATTTATTTCTACCATGTTTTGTGTCAGGAAGCTTTCTTTGCGTTTTGAATATAGCAGTATAAAAGAAAAGAATATACAAAAGCATGCCTACTCACACACTGGGAGATATTTAAAACAGGTATGAAGTTTCAAAACAGGAAATAATGGTGTAGTCAAGGAGTTTGAAAATACTAGAGTGGCTTGAATAAGAGACAATATATTAGGCAGGGTGCAGTGGCTCACACCTGTAATCCCAGCACTTTGGGAGGCCGAGGCGGGTGGATCATGAGGTCAAGAAATTGAGACCATCCTGGTCAACAAGGTGAAACCTCATCTCTCCTAAAAATACAAAAATCAGCTGGGCATAGTGGCGCCTGCCCATGTAATCCCAGCTGTAATCCCAGCTACTTGGGAGGCTGGGGCAAGAGAATTGCTTGAACCCAGGATGTGGAGGTTGTGGTGAGCCAAGATCGCGCCATTGCACTCCAGCCTGGGTAACAAGAACAAAACTCCGTCTCAAAAAAAAAAAAAAAAGAGAAAAAATTGCAAATGAGGCTTCGGAGATAAGCAAGTTTAGACTAGCCAGGGTTCTTTTTCAAGCCATAGTAAGGAATTCAGTCTTTTCTTCAAGATAATGGAAAGCCAGAGAATTATGAGAATTTTAAGTAAACAGAGTTGCATGAATGCCTAATTGCTTTTCCAAAAACATTGTCTATAAAAGTAAACTTTGAGCTGGAGAATGATTTTTTTGGATGTGAACTCTAAAGCACAGGGAACAAAAGCAAAAAAAGGATGATGGGATTACATCAAACTAAAAAGCCTCTGCACAATGAAAAGGAACACTCAATAGAGTGAAAAGACACCCTAAGGTATGGCAGAATATATTTGCAAACCATACATCTTGTAAGAGGTTAATATCCAAAATATATAAAGAACTCAGATCATCATAAATACATCACGAAGGAAGCAAATAGTCTGATTAAAAAATGAACAAAGAATGTCAATAGACATTTGTCAAAAGAAGACATACTAATGGGCAGCAATATTTTAAAAATTCAGCATCACTATTCATCGAGGAAATGCAAATCGAAATCACAACAGTATATCACCTCACACCTGTTAGAATGAATATTAACCAAAAGATGAAAGACAGTAAGTGTTGGAAAGGATGCAGAGGAAAGAGAACATTTTGTGAAAGAAAAATAAATCTTGGGGCCCCTAAATCACTAAGGTAAAGGGAAAAGTCAAGCTGGAAATTGTTTAGGGTGAACCTGCCTCTCATTCTATTCAAAGCCATCCCTCTGCTCACTGAGATAGATGTGTAACTGATTATCTTCTTTGGAAAGGCTAATGAGAAACTCAAAAGAATAAAATCATTTGGCTCTCACCTATCTGTAACCTGGACACACCCTTCCTGCTTCGAATTGTCTGGCCTTCTGGATGTAACCAATGTACATCTTACAAATACTGATTGATATCTCATGTTTTCCTAAACTACACAAAACCAAGGTATGCCCAGCCACCCTAGGTGCACGTTGTGAGGGCCTTCTGAAGCTGTGTCACAGGCATGCATCATGAACCTTGGCAAAATAACCTTTCTGAATTAACTGAGACCTACCTGTCTCAGATATTCAGGATTCACATTTTGGTAACCATAAAGGGATTCTGAGAGGAGGTGCTCCTGAACTTGGACAAGTCTATCAGTGCTTGGTTTCAACTTCAGCCACTAGGACACTTTGCTGAGGCCTGGAAGCACCCCCTTGAGAGAATCCCTAACCTCCCAAAATGTGTTCACGATCTAAAAAAATTACAGTACAACACCTTTGTCTGAAGTTTTACTTGCTCCCAGCACAAGGAAGGCAGGTTTTCCTGCTTCCATAACAATGCAAGGCAGGTAATTCCTCCATGGAGTTTGACGTCACTTCCAACAGGGAAGATGAATTTGAGTTTTTTCCTGCTTCTGGGATGGTAGAGAGCAGTCTTCAGCCTGTGACCCAACCCTAGGTAAGTAACTGAATTGGGGTTTGTCTTGGCTAAAGTTAAGATTAACAATCAGCTGGCCTTAGTTTCTACTTAGCATTAGAGTGCTCACTAATCCTGTAACATGTCAAATCATGTGTTTGTTTTACTTAACTGTTTTTGCTGTTGTCTGTTTCTCTTTTGTTGTTATTTCAGTCTTTTTCCAAAAGGGCTTGACCAATGCTAGCAGACTTGATCAAACCTGAAGGAAAGTTCCAAATTATGGGAAACAAGACCTCTGAAGAGGCAAAATTGCGCCCCCCACCACCCCAGCCCCTGTACCACACACACAGAAAAGGTGGTATGATGAGGGGGTGAGAAAAATGGCCAGCAAAAGGAAAAAAATGAAAGATTTTGGATTTTGACTACTTAAGGGGTTTTATTTACATAACACAGTCACCTTTTTGCTAGCCAGGCCAAATTGAAGAAGCAATGGCTGCCACCCCATGCTGGAATTCCATAGCTAAGGTCTGTCTTCTTCTTCTTCTTCTTCTTCTTTTTTTTAAATAACAGCAGCCTGGGTTTGTTTCTTAAATCAAGCCCTTTCTGGTTCGATACTTGGTACTTCTAAAAGAGCAGCAATTTGTCCTAGCTGAAATATGGCAATGAGATTTTTAAAATAATTTTAAAGGAGCTCAGTGGTTAAAAGTCAGCTTAATTAAAAGCTAACATTCAAGATGTATGTTTATGTGTCTGCCTATTTGTGTGTGTGTGTGTGTGTGTGTGTGTGTATGTGTGTGTGTTTATTTTTAAAAAACTTTCATGTTTTTGTTTTGGTTTTTCTGCTCTCTGAGAAATTTATCTTTTTTGAGTAAAAAAAAAATTTGCCTTCCCAGTTGACTTAATTCTGTTTTCTTCATTTAATTCTGAGATCTCCCTTCACTTGCATCTTCTGCTGCATGGGAGATCTATAAAAGTTTGTAATAGCCTAAGGTTTCTTAAAGAAAGTGAAGAAGTTGCCAGACTCCCTTTTGAGGAGAAACCTCTGTTTTCCTTACGTAAGCTTAAGAGTGTAAATACACAAGATCATCTCAGCTCTTAAACTCTTGCTTTTGTATTGTGTTAACTAATTTTTTGACTAAAATAGTTATTGCAACAGAGGCTACTTTTGGATTTTTAAGAAAGAGTATCCTTTGGACGTTAAGAAATGTCTTTGTTTAAAAAAGGTTTTTTTTTAAGTGCACTATAAAAGTATCACATAGTCTAGCTTCATAATCTTTCTTCCTTTTTGAAGACCCATGATTCATGTGGACACAGCCCAGAAATCAGAAGATAGGTAGTCCCCATCTAAGTAAAATTGGTCTCCTTATACAATCCCATGATAGATTTCTATAATTTTATGTTTTATTTGGCATTGATTCTTTTTCCATCTTTGAATGGGCAATTTAATCCATTTATACTTATTGTAATTACTGATATATCTTTTTTTTTTAACTATACTTTGGGCATTCATTTTTAATGTCCCTCTAGTATCACTGAACATTTTCTCTATGTGCCTTGAGATGTAAATTTTGCTATCTGATTTTTTACCTAATAATTGTTTCCTTCAATATTCAGATTTAGCTATTTAGCTCAAACATTTGTAAGTTTACGATAGGAGGAAAAAAGGAGATCTTATAAGTCTCAAAGATGTATTTCTATAGCTATGCCTAATATGTCCATGTATTTATATTATGTTCACACAATGTTTCACTACTGAAGATATAGAACAGATCTCTAATTAATTGGCTTAAAAAAAGCCCTTAAATCAAATACTTTACCAAAAAAAAAGAAATGCCTAGTCAAATGTTTTTTCAAGTTTGCATAATTTAAGTACAATTTTAAATAAATAAGCTAGCTTTAAAATTATTATTATTTTTGTTACAATTTACGTTCTGGTACATGTGCAGGTAGTGCATGTTTGTTACATAGGTATATACGTGCCTCGGTGGTAGTTTGCTGCATCCATCACCCTGTCATCTACATTAGGTTTTTCTCCTAATGCTATCCCTCCACAGTCCCCCAATGCCCAATTCCTCCCCTAGCCACCTAACCCCCAGGCCTCAGTGTGTGATATTCCCCTCTCTGTGTTCGTGTGTTCCCATTGTTCAATAACCACTTATGAGTGAGAAAAGGCAGTGTTTGGTTTTATGTTCTTGTGTCAGTTTGATAAGAATGATGGCTTCTAGTTTCATTCATGTAATATTAGAGATGTCTTAAGAATTGCCAGCATACATTTCATTTTGCATTTATTGATCAATAAGTTTCATACTTATCTCTGACAAATACTATAAGGTGTCAAAATTTTGCCAAGTGTTCACAAAACCAAAAACCCATCCCCAAACATAATGATCTTTGCTGGTATATATTTTATTAAATAAGACATTGATATTGATTTAATGAAAATAGGTACATCTTGAATTATTTAGTAAAATTACCATAACTTTGAATCTTATTGGCTTTAGTCAGTCTAGTATAAAGAAAGAAAGGAGGCTTGTTTTGGAAAGCACTGTTATCATCTTTGTTTCAAAACCAACCTATAAACTAAGTTTCTCCCAAAGTTAGTTCATCCTATGTCCCAAAATTAGCAAGGCTAGCTTAGAGGTTAGAAGCAATATGAAGTCAGTTAGGTCAGATTTTTTTTGTTGTTTCAGTTATAATTTTGCAATGGCCATTTCATAACTTTAAATTATGACTAATCTCAATAAGCAAATAAAATAATAAGGTAAATGTAATGGGATAAATACTTGTAGACAAATACGTCATAATTTAGAATTTAAAGTTATATTAAATTAAATAATACGTATTTCATTATTTGGATATTTTCCAATAAAAATATATTATAGGACACATTTTTTTTCTAGAAAAACAATGTCCTTTCAAAAAGGTAAATAATGTTTGTCTAATTCAAAGCTTATTTAAAGATTATGTATAAAACAAGGTAAAAGAAACCAGGAAGTAAGAGAGATGTAAAGAAAGCTGTAGAAATAAAGAGGTATTTTTTTGTTAAGAAAGCTTAAAGAGAAATACTTCTATATGAGACAGAATTTTGTATGGCAAATTTAGTCCTAGAATAAAGTAACTAATTGTTTAAGAAAGAGAAATGTTCAGAACAAACTAAGAAGTCCAAACATGTCACAAATGGTCTATGTAAGTCACCTTAAGAAATTTATTAACAAAATTAAAAACCAAACCTTTTATGATCAAGTTGTCTATAATTAAAGGAAAATTATAGTGGTCTTTCTAGATATTGGGTTTGATGTAAAAACAAACAACACTCCTACACTAAATAATTGATAACAATGATGAAATTTTTTTCAGGGGTTTTATTTACTCTTAAAAAATTATAAAATACTTTACTTTTTTAAAACTCAAAGTTCAACTTTATTATTTCTCATTGTTTTCAGTTTTTTCTCCCCTTTTAAAAGAAGAAAAATAGTAAAGCTCTTCTATAATACAGCTTCAGCTCATATAAATTTTTTCTTTTTTTCTCATAGGTTCTGTTCATTGTGGCCTGATGCTAATAATGTTTTCTTAAAGTTCTAAGGAAATATTTTCCTGTAAAAATATTCTGTGCACTGCAGAAGGTCTTTTATTTTGCCTTTTGGTAATTGACCTAACAGATTTTATGTTTTATAAAAAGAATCCCTATGCCATTATTATTAAATATTGGTTTGTTTTTAAAAAAACAGATAATTTTTAAAATTAAGATGATTTTATCTGTGTATTTTTCTGTATATGCTTTTAAAGTCTTTGTCACATTGAGTTACAGGGCTTTGACTACCAAATCTAAAAAGGTCACCAAGACCTGCTAAGTCTTAAACACTGACAGCAATTAAAGCCTCATCTTCAGGCCTGGTAGAAGACGCCAATCAAAATAAATTGTGTTCATGAGACACAGGGCCAGATATTAAAGCTATTAAACTCCTTAAGTCCCATGGACTATTGCAAAGAGGTGGATATGTTAGATTGTAAGGACTGATTTTGAGAGATAAAATAAACTCAGTTTCTCTATAAATTAACAATTAATACTAAAGGCACACTAATACAAAACCAGCATATAAGGCCTCATGTCAGATTAACAAGATTTTCTTGAAGCATTAAATGAATCCTTCTTAAAGGTTAAAAAGTTTGTAAAGGCTTATAGGAGATATATCTTATAGTCAAGGTTAAATTTATAGATTTATTGTAAAATTTTGAAAAACAAATTTAATTGATTTCATGCTGTTTTTATTAGAGCATATTGCTTGGAAAATCAAGTCTCCTCTCTCAAAGAATGAAGGCTTTTGCCTTCCCTTTTTTACATCCTTGAGTTGTCACTTTGGTTAAACGAGTGAATTATTTGACAATAACTTTTGATTCTATTTTGTGATAGCAAGTGTTTTAAATATTTGATTTTTGAGAAACTGTCCCAAATTAAATTATAAATTATATCTTTTCCTGACCTAATTAATCCTTTAAGCTATTAGATTTCCTGAAGTCCAAAAATGACTTATTTGGTATAAAACTCATACAGGAAGTGTTGTCAAATATGAAATGGTGTTTGGCTTCCTTTGCACTATATTTGAATATATTGCTTATTGGCATGTGTTCCAAAATTATGGGAAACATTTAATTCTGATAGGACTTAGTATACATTATCAGTAATAATTGTAATTGATATGTTAAGTTTTCATGTGCCATAAAGGTAACAAATTTTGTAGTCAATTGTGTTTTTGACTATGGCTTCCTTAAAACTTTTTGTTATCCATGGACAATTGTCTTGTTTTGGTCATCTTTAAAAGGTGGTTTTATAATCAGTTATGAAACTTTAATAGGTGCTATTGAATGCAGGTTTCTGGAATCTTTGGAGATTGTGAAATCAGAATATTAAAAAAAAAACTTTTAGGATTCATGGAGACCTGAAATGTTCATGAATATCAAACAGAACAGGAGTTAACTGCATAGACTGAACTAATGTAAGACTGAAGTAATCTTTTTGAAATTTTGCATAAAATGTTGCTGATCCTTTGTTTTGTTTCTCAGAGTCAAGGAAACTTTCTTTTGAGACATCGAGAGCTTTTAACAATTAAGTTATTCCTATAAACAAAATTTGGGGCATGTTTTTTTCTCTCTACCTGAATTTCTACAGAATTTGGAAACTATTTGAGTATTATTAACTTAGGACAATACATTTATTTTCATAAGTATAATAATCATCTATTTTCACATGTAGCAGGGCACAATTGGTGAAGCTGATTATTTTACTAAGGCTTTGACTGGAATGACATGCTTTCTTTAAAGGAATGAAATGTAACTTATAGAGCCAATAAAAGCCCCTTGGGAAAACCAGCCTTATATCTTGCCCATACAGTCGCTGTACAAGGTTTCTGACCTGTGGTAAATAAAGAATTTCTTACTTTCTGACAGAGCCAGGAACCCCAAGTTGTCTTACTGCCTAAAGAGGGGAGGAATTCACCCAAATTAAAGGTGTTATGGGAAACAAACCCATGCAGGGCTCAGCATTTAAAAAGTCTTATCTGCAATTTCTTCTATAGAATAAAGTTCCATCAAAGCCAATTTTAAAACACTATGTGAAAAATAATTATTTTTGCTTTGCTTTATACAAATAATCTGGTCAAGTATAATTATGTAAATCTATCCTACCATGATTTGTCATTAGTAAAAACGAGAAACTGAAGAGAGAAAAATTACATTTCAAAAGCTGTAGTACACCTGTTGTTAAATTCTAGTCTTGACTAATGTTTTTAATTTTTTATTTTTTTCTACTGTTTGGACTGAATTCTAATTTGTCCTGATTACAAGTCTTCAAAATAATGTTTTTAATTTTTTTCTTATTTTTTTCTTAATTTTTTCTTAATTTTTTTCTTAATTTTTTCTTATTTTTTTCCCTTTTTTTTTCTATTTTGAAATTGCTGAAAACTAAGCTGTGCTTTCCTAAAGCCCTGAAAACTGAAACTAGACAAATTAAAATTTAGAAGAAAATAACAGCAACCTATTTACATATATAAGCCATTTTCTTACCTGCCTATTGACAAATGGACTTTAGAATAGTGTTCCCTATATGGATTTTCCAGGATTGTTCTTTTTTTTGTTGTTGTTTTTCTCCTTTCCTCCCCTTATTTTATCTTCATAAGACATAAGACTTCACAATTTGCTAAAAATGAGCTTTCCTAGTAACTTGGGACTTACTAGTCATAGGAGAGCACATGAAACCTGAGACCAAAGACTTGTTTTCTTCTAAATGCTTTCTCCAAAATATTTTAAAAAGAAAAGTAGGGAAATTTGAAAGGAAAAATAAATATTGCAGCCCCTAAATCACTAAGCTAAAGGGAAAAGTCACACTGGGAACTGCTTAGGGCAAACCTGTCTCCCATTGTATTCAAAGTCATCCCTCTATTCACTGAGATAAATTCATTTCTGACTCTCTCCATTGGAAAGGTTAATCTGAAACTTAAAGAAAACGATCATTTGTCTCTAACTTACCTGTGACTTGGAAGCACCCTCCCTGCTTTGGGTTGTTCTGACTTTCTGGATGGAATTAATGTACATCTTACGTATATTAATTGATATCTCATGTCTCCTTAAAATGTATAAAACCGAGCTGTGCCCTGACCACCTTGGGCACATGTTGTCAGGCCCTCTTGAGGCTCTATTCTTTTGAGCATGCTTCTTCAACACTGGCAAAATATCCTTTCTAAATTAACTAAGACCTTTTGTAGATATTCGGAGTGCATGACTTGTATAATGTTAGTGGGAGTGTAAATTGGTGTAACCACTATGGAAAACATTATGGATTTTTCTCAAAACATAAAAATAAAACTATCATATGATCCAGCAATTATACTACTGGGTATATATCTACATGATATAAAATTAGTATGTCATAGAGACCTCTGTATGCCAATATTTAGTGCATGAATCCTCACAATAGCCAAGATATTGAATTAACCTAAGTATCAATAAGTGGATGAATAGTAAAAAATGTGTTATGTATACGTGATAGAATATTATTTAACCTTTACAAAGAAGAAAATCTTTTCATTTGCAACAACATGAATATACCGAAAAGACATTAAGTGCAATAAGCCAGGCACAGAAAGACAAATAATGCCTGATCTTATTTATATGTAGAATCTTAAAAAACTGAACTTATAGAAGCAGATAGTAGAATGATGCTTAGCAGAAGCTGAAGGGTGGAGGGATTGGGAAGATGTTGCTCAAAGTATATAACATTTCAGCCTGATAATGGGAATACATTCAAAATATTTATTAAGCATCATAATAAATATAGTTAATAATAAGACCTCAAATACTTGGAAATTTTTAAAAAGCAGTAATATTTAGTATGATAAAAATTTTGGAAATGGAGAATTGGAGGTGGGCCTAGTGAGAGGTGTTTTGATCATAGGGGTGAATCTTTTACATAATGATGGTTGCACACCATTATTAATATAATTAATGCAACTATACACTTAAAATTGTTACAATGACAAATGTTATTTATTTATATCAAATTTTTAAAATAGTTTTTAAAAGTATGTTAAAATGCATGTCAAAGGGACTTAAGAGGAAAATGGAAAGAGCTCTGAATGACGAAACTTTGAGAAATCTGAGCAGCAAAAGTATTATTGGCTCATGACTAATATAAAAACAAGAATCTGTCATGATATAAATAAATGAATGAATAAACAAATAAATGGAGGAGATCAATTTTCTTATAAAAGAAGTGCAATATATGTAGATGCTGTCTCCAAAGTTTATCCCTTTACTGCACTCCCATCTCCCTGAGGGTGCACTAGAATTGGTATTTAGCTTTCAAGGTTCAGAATAGGAAAAGGGAAAACTAATTTCTTTACTGTGGAAAACCCTTGCAGATACTATCCTATACTAATGATGAAGGTGAGCATCATTAGTGATGTTAGGTGGATATCATGTATTTTCACATATAAGCTGACAACAAAGACATATCAATTTTGGGATTCTTTTAAAAATCTCATAACCTAAGTCAAATAGTGGGAACAGAAAAAAAAAAAGAAAAGAAAAACCCAGTTCTAGGGTTATTCTACAGAATACTCTTCAAGACTGTAAAGTTCATCTGTGTCAAGGGCATAACGAATAAGGAAAGACTGTCACAGATCAGATGACACATGATCACTAATAAAATATGACATTCTCAATGACATCAAGTAGCATTATAAAGACTATGATATGGTTTGAATGTTTTGTCCCCTCCAAATCTCATGTTGAAATGTGATCTCTCATTTTGGAGGTGGTTCTAGTCATGGGGGTGAATCCTTCATGAATGGCTTAGTGCTGTTTTCATGGTAATGAGAGTTCTCACCCCATGAGTTCACACACGATCTGGTTGTTTAAAAGATCCTGCCACCCTTTGCCTCTCTCTTGCTTTCTCTCTTGCCATGTGACCCATTGGCTCCCCTTTACCTTCTGCCAGGTTTGTGAGATTCTGAGGTCCAACCCTAGGTTTCATGTACATCCTGCAGAACCATGAACTTAATAAATCTCTTTTCGTTATAAATTACCCAGCCTCAGGTATTCCTTAACTGCAATGCAAATGGACTAACACAGACTATCAGTGAAAAAAGAAATAGTGAAGTCCGAATAATGTCTGGAGTTTAATTGATAGTAGTGTGCCAAGGCCCGTCTCTTAGTTTTGACAAATGTACCAAGGGAATATAAGTTTCCAATAATGGAGGAAACTTGGTGAGAGGATTAAAGAAACTCTGTATTATACTTGCAGTTTTCCTATAAATCTAAACATGTTTCAAAACAAAAAGTTTAAATATAAATAAGTACAAGGCAGCCCTTCCCTGTCAAGGACTGCAAGACACTACACTGCAGTCAGGGTCATGTCCTGCTTAGCTACTGTGTGAGCATGGAGAGGTCTTCAAATCCTGCAAGTTAATTATATTTTTAACAGATATTGGCTCTGGAAATGTTACTTGAATTTTTCTTCTCCAGTGGGCCAGGGAACACTTCAAAACAATCCATGATTTGTGTTGGCTTTTTTTCATGTGTTTAGAATAACTGCCATGAAAAAATAATCATTTCAAGAAATAAATGAAAGCAAGCATCTTCTTAGAAAACTGTCACAGGACAGGGAGAACATTACATTTGACAAGTAGACATTAAACATCCTCTTTTTTTGTAAATCTCCACAGATGTCAGCAATAAACGTTATTAGAGAGTACAAAGAATTAGTTTTAAACATGAAAAACATTCAACATTATTTATTTCTTGGTGATTTTCAAGATGCAGTTATTTTTGGAATGTTTTTAACAATAGGCCATAACTATACAGCATGAGTATGTGCAACTGTCTTCTGATTTGTTCCTAATGGATTTTGTTTCACTGAGACCTACATGACAGTACTTCCATGGCTCAGTAATGAGCCAAGAGCTTGTTCTACTCCATAGAATAATCATTTCAGAAGTCACTCCTGACTAGTCAAATGTAGGAGAAAAATAATACACTGTCAATGTTTTTGTTCCCTTTATAAAGCTCTTTTTGAATAAGAGGTCTCCACAAGTTAATTCTACTAGGAAATGTTGCATTGTTTTATGCTCGTGACCAAAACTCAACTCAGGAAATTGCTTTACTTTATAATTTTTCTATATATTTGCAGAGCAAGAAATTTTCGAAAATGAAAAATGTGTGTTCTCTGACCTTTGCATGTATTTTAGTTCTTCTATTTAATTAATGAGTGATTCTTAAGGATTTTAATTTGGACTTTATTATTTCACCTTTAATCAATACTTCATAACCATGACTAATACTACAGTTGCTTTTCAGAAGATCTTGGCTGGGCATAGCAGCTCATGCTTGTAACCCCAGAATTTTGAGAGGCTGAGGAAGGAGGATCTCTTGAACCCAGGAGTTTGAGACCAGCCTGAGTAACATAGTGCGTCCCCAACTCTACAAAAAAATTTTTTTTAAGTAGTCAGAAAAGACAAGCTGATATTGCACCACTTTACTCAAGCTTGGGATACAGATGAGACCTTGTCTCAGGAAAAAAAAAAGAGAGAGAGAGAGAGAGAGAGAGAAAGTGAGAGAGAGAGAGAGAGAGACAGAGAGAGAGAGAGAGAGAGAGAGAGAGAGAGAGAGAGAGAAAGAGAGATTTAAAAAAAATCTCATGCCTGCCCAGATCATTTAATAAGCCCTAAATTAGTGTCTCTTACTCTTGTTCTTCTATCCCTAACATTGTCCAGTAAAACTCTGCTTCTAATTATCTCTTACGTTTTTCCTAGCTGGGGGGTTGGGAGGGGAGGACCCTACCCCACCAAGAAGACTTATGATTGATGTCCTCCCTCTCCCTTGATCGTCTCCTGACCAATCACAACTGCAAACATGAGTTACGTTAGTTTACAGCTTATTTGAAGGTGGGATTTATACCTTACTCATTTTACACTTTTACATCACCCAGCACAGTGCTATATTATTGAAATCAGAATTTGTGTTTTCTTCAGTATCCTACATAGTAAAATAAAAACATCATAGAAAAGAAACCCAAATAAGCAAAAACAATAATTTTCAGGAAAAAATATATATGTATATACTTTTTTCTCATGCTGTTAGTCTCCACTTAGCTTGAGCTTATTATTCTACCCATTTGTCTGTGTGTGTGAATTTCAAGAATCCTTCATTAGCCCTTTCCTAAAACTAATCTAGCACCCATCAATTTTATTTTTTGATCTCTTATATTATTTCCATATTATCCAGTCACTGTATTATTCAGTCTTTGTATATATGCATATGTTGAGTGTCTTTTATTTTTAAAGCCTAAGACAAGAAGTGTTTCAGATTTTGAAATATTTACATTACATTCGCTGAGCATCCTAAATCTGAAAATCAAATCCAAAATTCATAAATAACTCTAATGAGCATTATATATATATATATATGTGTGTGTGTGTGTGTGTGTGTGTGTGTGTGTGTGTGTGTGTGTGTCTGCTCAAAAAAATTGGGTATTGACGTACTTCAGATTTCAGATTTTCAGATTTGAGGAGCTCAACCTGTATACATATACATGAAAGCAGATTTATCATATGAATTGGCTCACAGAGTTATGAAGGCCAAGAAGCCCCATGATCAGCTATCTGCAAACTGGAAAGTCAATGACATAATTCAGCCTGAGTCCAAAGGATTGAGAACCAGGAACCAATGATACAAGTTCCTGTCGAGGTTCAAAGATTTAAAACCACTGATGTGTGAGGGCAGAAGATAATGAATGACCCAGCTCAGGTAGAGAACAAATTCACTCTTCCTCTACTTTTTTGTTTTGTTAAAGCCCTCAACACATTGGATGATGCCTGCCCACATTAATAAGAGTGATATTTACTCAGCCTATTAATTGAAATTGCTAATCTCTTCAGAAACACCCTAAGACACACTCAGATACAATATTTTATCAGTAATCTGGGTATCTTTTTGTCCAGTCAACTTGACATGTAAAATTTACCATTCCAGCTTTATACTGCTATTATTTTATTTTTCTTCTTTGTTTCATTGTCTTTTCAACAAAAGGGGTATTTCCTTTTCATGATACCACAACTCATTGCCTAACAGCGTTCATTCAGTGAACATAGTTGGGGGAAAAGAGATTTTAACTGCTTGAAACTCAGCTGGCTAATTTGACATTTTCTGGCTTTGACTGTTAGGAGCATGGCCACCTCATATGAGAAACTTGCAAATGTAGCTATGCCTTTCAGGTCTATTTCTATATCTATCTAACTTTTCAGGGTAAAATGTGAAAAAATATATAGTATATAATTGGAAATCTAGGCATTTTCATGGTTGACCGCAGTCTTACCACCCAGAAGGCAGAAATACAAATAAATACATATGTATAATTTGCTTCTTTCTATATTATCATTTACAGTATTATTTTTAGCATAATTTTCCAACTGATTAAATATTCTAATAACACAAATTTTAAAGTTGACTTTAACATGGTCATTACACATAGTATGCTTGTATCAAAATTTTAAATATTTTCCGTGACATTTTGTATATAGAATTATGAAAATACATAATTACCACTTAGATAAAGAAAGTCAGGTGGATAATAGTTAAATACTATCTTAACTGAGTCAGTAATGGAGCCAGAACTTGAATCCTATCAATCATATTCTAAAGACTGTTCATTTCATCACAAAATTTCTCCTGACACTAAGACAAATTTATTTTCACAAATGGCAAGATCAGGTAAAACAACTCGGTTCTTAGGTACTAAGTTGTATTTATTTTCATTTATTTATTTTTATTTAAGTAGTTTTTGGGTAACAGGTGGTTTTTGGTTACATAGATAAGTTCTTTAGTGGTGACTTCTGAGATTTTGGTGCACCTGTCACCTGAGCCGTATACACTGTACCCAACGTGTAGTCTTTCATCCCTCACCCCCTCTCACCCTTCCTACTGAATCCCCAAAGTCAACTAGATCATTCTTATGTCTTTGAATCCTCATAGCTTAGCCATCACTTATAAATTAGAAAATACAATGCTTGGTTTTTCATTTTCAGTTACTTAACTTTGAATAATGGTCTCTAATAAATGACTAGATTGCTGTAAATGCAGTTATTTCCTTCCATGCTATGACTGAGTAGCATTCCATGGGATATAGATACCTCATATTCTTTATCCACTTGTTGGATATGGGCAGTTAGGCAGTTCCATATTTTTTCATTTGCTAATTGTGCTGCTGTAAACGTATATGCAAGTGTCTTTTTCATATTCTTTTCTATATTCTTCTTTTCCTCTGGATAGATATTTAGCAGTGGGATTGCTGAGTAAATTGGTAGTTCTACTTTTAGTTCTTAAGGAATTTCCATACTGTTTTTCATAGTGGTTGTACCAGTTTACTTTCCCACCAGCAGCATAAAAGTGATCACTTTTCACACATCTAACCCTACATCATTTATTCTTTTTTTTTTTTAATGGCCAGTCTTGAAGAAGTAAGGAATAGGGTGGTATCTCATTGTGGTTTTAATTTGCATTTCTCTGATAATTAGTGATGTTGAGCAGTTTCCATATGTTTGTTGACCATTTGTGTAATTTCTTTTGAGAATTTGCTACTCATGTCCTAAGCCTACTTTTTGAACAGATTATTCATCTCTTGCTGTTTTGAGTTCCTTGTAGAATCTGAATATCAGTCCTTTGTCAAATGCATAGTTTATGAAAATTTTCTCCCATTATGTGAGTTGTCTGTTCTCTGATTATTTATTTTGCTGTACAGAAGCTTTTTAGCTTAATTATATCCCATCTATTTATCTTTATCTTTGTTTTTGTTGCATTTGGTTTTGAGTTTTTGGTCATGAACTCTTTGCCTAAACTAGCTGTCTAGAATAACTGTCTAGAAGAGTTTTTCTGATGTTATCATCTAGAATTTTTATGTTGTCAGGTCTTAGATTTAAATTGAAGTCTTTGATCCATCTTGAGTTGATTTTTTGTGTAAGGTGAGAGAGACAAGTTTCATTTTTCCACCTGTGGCTTGCCAATTATCCCAGCACAATTTTGTTGAATAGGGTGTCCTTTCCCTACTTTTTGATTTTGTTTGCTTTGTTTAAGATCAGTTGGATGGAAGTATTTGGCTTTATTTCTGGATTCTCTATTCTGTCCCATTGATCTATGTGCCTATTTTTATATTAATAACATGCTGTTTTGGTAACTATAGCCTTGTAACATTGCTGGAAGTCAGATAATGTGATGCCTCTGGATTTGTTCTTTTTGGTTAGTCTTGCTTTGGCTACAAAGGTTCTTTTTTGATTCTATGTGAATTTTAGGATTATGTTTCTACATCTGTGAAAAATGATGATTATATTTTGATCAGAATTCCATTGAATTTATAGATTGCTATTGGCAGTATGACTATTTTGACAATATTGATATTACCCATCCATAAGCATGGGGTGTGTTTCCATATGTTTGTGTTATCTATGATTTCTTTCAGCAGTGTTTTGTAGTTTTACTTGTAGAAATCTTTCACCTGTTTAGTTAGGTATATTCTTGAGTATTTTTTTGAGCTGTTTAAAAGGGGTTGAGTAGTTGATATGATTATCAGCTTGATTGTTGTTGGTCTATATCAATGCTACTGATTTGTGTACCTTGATTTTGTATCCTGAAACTTTACTGAATTCATTTATCAGATCTAGAAGTTTTTTGGCTGAGTTTATAGTTTTCCAGGTGTATGAATATACAATTATATCATCAGTGAACAGCGAGAGTTTGACTTCCTTTTTACCTGTTTGGATGTCTTTTATTTCTTTCTCTGTTCTGATTGATCTGACTAGGCCTTCCAGTACTATGCTGAATATAAATGGTGAAAGTGGGCATTCTTGTTTTGTTCCAGTTCTTTGGCAGAATACTTATACTTTGTCCCTGTTCAATATAATGTTGACTGTGGGTTTGTCATAGATAGCTTTTATTACCTTGATGTATGTCCCTTCTATGCTGATTTTGCTGAGGCTTTTCATAATAAAGGGATGCTGGATTTTGTCAAATGCTTTTTTTGCATCTACAGAGATAATCATGTTATTTTTGTTCTTAATTCTGTTTATGTGATATAAGTATGGTAAACCCTCCCTGAAACCCTGGTATGAAACTCACTTGATAATGGTGAATTATCATTCTGATATGATGCTGTATTTGGTTAGCTACTATTCTGTTGAAGATTTTTGCATCTATGTTCATCATGAATACTGGTCTGTAGTTTTATTCTTTTGTTAAATCCTTTCCTGGTTTGGGTATTAAGGTGACACTGGCTTTGTAGAATGATTTAGGGAGAATTTCCTCTTTCTCTATCTTTTGGAATAGTTTCAGTAATATTGGTATCAATTCTTCTTTGAATGTCTGAGAGAATTTATCTCTGAATCCATCTGGTCCTGGAGTTCTTTTTGTTGGCAATTTTAAAAACTTTCCATTTCAGTCTCACTGTTTGTTATTGGTCTGTTCAGGGATTCTGTATCTTCCTGGTTTAATCTAGGAGAGTTGTATATTTCCAGAAATGTATCCATCACCTTTAGGTTTTCTACTTTGTGTGAAGGTGTTCACAGTAGCCTTGAATGATCTTTTCAAATTCTGCGGTATTGGTTGTAATATCTCTCATTTCATTTCTAGTTGAGCTTATTTGGATCTTCTCTCTTTTTCCTTTCATCTCCCTTATGGTCTATCAATTTTATTTATATTTTCAAATAACCAGGTTTTTGTTTCACTTATCTTTTGTATTATGTTGTTGTTGTTTTAATTTTATTTGTTTCTTTTGTGATCCTTGTTATTTCTTTTCTTCTGCTAGGATTGTGCCTGGTTTGTTCTGGTAGGGTGAGCTTAGATTGTATATTTTTGTTCTTTCAAACTTTTTGATATCAGCATTTAATGCTATGAACTTTCCTCTTAGCATAATTTGTGCTGTATACCAGAGGTTTTTATAGGTTATTTCACTATTATTATTCACTTTAAATAACATTTAAATTTCCATCTTGGTTTTATTATTTTCCCGAAGGTCATTCAGGAGGAGATTATTTAATTTTCATGTATTTGGACAATTTTGAAAACTCCTTTTAGTGTTGATTTTCAATTTTATTTCACTGTGGTCTAAAAGGAAGTCATATTTCTTAAACTTTACCTTAGTTCTTAGCATTGTCCATGACACATAGCAGAAACTTTTAAAACTGGCTGCACATTGTTTGGAGATTTAAGTTATAATCTAGATAGAAATATTTGTGTTTTTTATATTTAGACCTTTTTAAAGTATGAATCACAAGTTTTACTACATCATTTTATGATTTCTTAATTTTTATTCCCAAATATTTCTCACAGAAATTATTGGGTTTTTTTTTTTGTATTCAGATAAAGAACATAGACTGAGATCTTGGTTCCTTAACGACCTACTCAATATGATATTCAATTTGGCACAGCTAGATACATTAGCAGAGATGTCTTATAGAAGACCTTGGAGAGTAAGTTTGGGGTTTTTATAAATAAATGTTTATAAAGGTGGTTTAAATCAACAATTATGAAAACAACAACAAAAATAGAAGCATATTTTTGTAATATACGAGCAATAATAGAATGACTATATAAAACAAATTAGAATATCTTCTTCTACAATTAAATTTCACATTAATCTTTTTTCTTTATCCATTAAGTCACCACAGAAAGGAGCAGAAATGGAGGCATAAAGCTGACTGTAAAATAAACATCAAGACAAAATAGCCTTATCCAGAAAGTAGTAAAACCATTTATAGTAGTATTATCAATATTAGTTTAATGTCATTATATAAAATAATGATATAGTTTAAAAGGAATTATTTTTCACAAGAGTAGATGATGAAAAATACTTAATTACTTGTCTTTAGAAATGTGTATCGAGAGATGCAAAGCTCAGTCTTTAGAACTGTCCACTTTCTCTGCCTCTCTTTCTCTTCCAAAGTATAAAGTAAGACATAATTTCAATATGAGACAATTTATATTTTATTACTGTCAAAGTAATAAGGCTCTAAGTTTATGATCTAGTGAAGTCTGTGTTAGACTGTGTTTAAAAATAAGTTAAATAGAGGTGTTCTCTATCTTTCAAGATTTTAAAATTTAATTTTATTTCATTCAATTATAAATTTTAATAGATCAATCAATTTTCCATGTCATCTGTCTGTCCAGGAATGTGAAATTATTCTATCATATTACATAGTTCAAAATCCCATGCTATTTGAAATTAGTAGAAAACTGAATCAATTATATTTTCCATTGTCAATGCTCTACTATATCCATGACACTAGATACTGACTCTTATATTATCTCAATGTAAAATATGCCTAATCTGAAATGTATTATTTTGGTATTCTGAGAACTGATCAAATTATACTGGACAGATTTTTCTTTCCATGAAACCATTTGCATTATACTGTTAGCAATGACGTGTAAGCGAGATCAATGTATAGATAGGCAATATTGCATCATCTTATATTGTCATGAAAGAATCTTAATAATCAAACAGTGCTTATATCAGACAAACTAATTTTCATTCAGAAAGTATACAGTTTGGCTCCTACATATTCCCCCCCCCCCATTGATTTTGTATGACTTCCTTTCCACAGGCAGATATTTCCAATATGATTTTATTACTTAAATTTCTTAATCCGACAGAAACATTTCAAATTAAAATTTTTTTCAGTCAATGTGTTCCAGTTGACTAAAAACTGCTTTGGCTGTGTTAACTTGATACTTTATATGCTTAGAATGAAAGCAAGTGTGATACCTAGAAAAAAATCTATACACAGATAATAGTTTCAAAAAAACAAAACCTGGCTTTATCTAAAGTCTCATCTAAAAGACTAGACCTGCTTTCTAATCAGAGCATCTTATAGCAGGAAAAGTATGGAAAAGAGGCAGTATAAGTCATGGTGTAGGATGTAGAAACTCAACAGGTAAGCTTTTGTTTTTACAGCTCGCAACATCTTTATGTAAAATTCTTGTAGAACTTTATGAGATTCTGATCACTGTAGTTATTAATATTATGAAATACCACAGGGAATCAAAGCCAGAATGTGTATAATTTTGTTCGTCATGGTGTTTTGTTAGATTATGATTGGATGTAATCATGTATATCAAATATTAAGATTTTTTTTTTTAATCACAAAGGACTTTTGCTATATATTGATATATTAAGCCATAAAACCAGGAAATTCTATTAGGCTCTTTCCAAGCTAAAGTCTCTGGTTTCTACATTCCTTTTTGGTTATTCTACATCATTGATCTAAGGTGCAATTCAGTATCTAATACCTAGTATCTAATTCCCAGCAGTCTCATTGGCTTGTAGTTCCCCATGACTCCCACATATTTTTTAGAATAGGGTGCTACTTTATTTTTTCTTCACTGAAAAAATTGCAATCCTTTCTTCCAAGGATTGTTGTCTTGAACTCTGGATGGGTACTTAGACTATGGTGATAAAAATGCACCACCTTATCTGGATTCTCTCTGGCTATATCACACTGAGCAATCTGTAACCTAAAAGAATGAGTTTTCCATTCATAGCCAATGATACTTTTCATCCTCTTGGATTATATCCTCTCATTGCTATCACTTCATCACATTTTTTTAGTTGATGTCATAGCAGATTCTATTTGCTATGATTTTTCACTAACCACTAATCTAAATTTGCCTAAAATAAATCTTAACTCACGTGAATAACAACAAAAAACAACTATTTGTGGTCTTTAGTACAGTATCACAAGTATAAGTATACCTATGAGCTAACCCCAACCCTATGCAGTATCTCTGGTAGCTATTATTTTAAACATCTATCATTTTTAAAATAAACGAATTGGAAAATGGTTGTCTTTTCACTCTGCATGTTAAACTATATGCCTTATCACATGTTTACACTTTTTGTTAAGTATTGCAATGTTCTAACCTCAGTATGAAATGGCTGCCTAGAAGCAAGAAACATAACTTCCTATAGATATCATAAGGTATAGTAAGTTAGTTAAGTAGGGAACTGAAGCAAAGAGCTCATGGTCTACTAGAGAGAAGAGCTTCCAGATGATGTAGTTATATGTGAGTGGGGATCTGTGGTTGATTGTTCAATGTTAGTTCAATATCTGGATTTCATACACAATGTACCTTAATAAAAATGTTGTTTAATAATTTATTTTTGAAAAGTGATTAGCCAAGAAAATTTTGTCTATGGCCACAATCTATATTTTGGGCTAGCAGTGTTCAACCTATTTAAAGTTACTTAATATAACCAAAGTTATATTGTAAGTAGAATATTTTAATTGAAATATTTTACTATAACTTCTTTTATCTTAGAGGCTTTCTAAGTTATATCCACCTGCACAGAGTAATAACACTTATCAATGCATTATTCAATATGCACTTAGCAAATGTACTGTTATATGTATTTACAAAGACAGGAATGTTTAAATACAAAGAAATGAGACTTGAGACATCTGGACAAAAAAGCATATTCCACACTATCCTCAGCTGTTCATTGGGGAATTGTGAATATTTTCTGAACTAGATGCTATTGGATCTGTATTTCTGTGTTCAGGTATTAATTTAGTCAGTATAATGAACAATACATTTTGATTAAAAGGGAGCAACATACATCAAATCTTTAGAAACACTAATTGCACTAGGAAACAAAATCACTTCAAAGAACCCCATCTCAAAGAAGCTAATCACTTAGCTACACGAAGACATTTTCTTTACTTGCATAAAAGATGTATTAGCAATAGGGCTACTAAACAATACAAAGAAATCCATCTGATCAGACATTAAAAATGAACCCTATAAAATATAAGCAGATCACTTAGAAATGACTTCAACTGGAGAAACCAGAGAAGTAGCTGTGAAGACATAAAAATAAAAGAGCAAACTTTAAATAATTTTTTCAAAATTGGTGATTAATTTCTTCACTGAGCTCTCAGAAACTTTCCTACACAATTATTCATTTTTAAATGGGTACACTGCAAAAGCATCTCTCAAACATACTTCTTCCACAGCCTTTCTCTGCAATTTTCTGTTCCTTTTGGCAGGAAATTTCCTAAAATAATTGCCTATATTTATAATCTATATTTTTTCTTTTTCTAATTTTTTTATTTCATCTTATTCATGATTTCATCTCCAACCAAATCACAAAAACAGTATTGTCCAACTCACAAGTTTTATCTGTATGACTGAAACAGTGCTTTATTGTCTTACCTCCTCTTATGTGACCTATTGGTTGTGTTTGATGTAAGTTAATCTCTCCTACCATGTAGGTGTACTTTCTTCATTTGAATTCTAAGACAACAGTCCCATATTTATTCTCCTTTCATACTGGTTGTTACTTTTCAATTTCCTTTGCTTTTCACTCCACTTTTCTAAGTCTCTTACTATTGAAGAACCTCAGGAGTCATTTTGGGTGATTATTTCTTCCCTAACTATATTCACTTACTTATTTATGTAATTTAATGACTTTTAATAATACTCATATATATGCAATGACTCTTAAACTTACATTAGCTTTCCAAGCCTCTGTATGTCATTCCAGACTCATATGTCTAAATGCATAACCAAAATCTCCATTTAAATGCTTACCTTGTATTTCAAATTTATCATGTAATCCGATCTTCCTTCTCAAACCTACTGCATGCATAGTATCTCTGTTTTTGTGAATGGCAAGTCTATTTGTTGAGTTGGACTGATAAAAATCTTGATTGTGTATTTGATTGCCTCCCTTCTTATGTAAACCCTAGACATTCCATCAGGAAATTTGATAGTTTTGTTAGAGATCTCTCAAGAATACAATCACATTTGTTTTAACTCACTTGTTACAACACTAGTTTGAACCATGTCATCTCTTTTCTCCATTGCCATTATCCTGATTGAGTCATCATTTTCTTATTTTTTTTATTTTTTATTTTTATTGCATTTTAGGTTTTGGGGTACATGTGCAGAACATGCAAGATAGTTGCATAGGTACACACGTGGCAGTGTGTTTTGCTGCCTTCTGCCCCTTCACCCATATTTGGCATCATTTTCTTTTAGGTAGACTACTACTATAGCCTGCCAGCTTGTCTCCTTGCTTTCAACATTGACCATTTATAACTACCTTTAAAACATATGTCAGGCCTCATCAGCCCTCCCTATAAATCCATGCCTTCTTTTCTTTTTCTTTTGAAGATATGAAGTCTCACTCTGTCACCCAGGCTGGAGTGCTGTGACATGGTATGATCACACACTCTGCTGCCTTGAACTCCTGGGCTCAAGGAAAACACCTTCTTATCCTCCTGAGTAGCTGGGATTACAAGCACGGGCCACCATGTGTCCCCATCAAGGACTTCTTAACTCCAAGCAAGAGATAAGGCTTACAATAGCCAACATAACCATCCATGACTCTGATCTCTCTGATGTTATATCTGCTACCTTCTCTGTTTCTTGAACTATTCCAGGTACATTGTCCTCATTGCTCTTCCTTGAGTGGGTATTCTACCACCTTAAGGTCTTGTACTGGTATTCTTCTTTGACTAGACTGATTTTACTTCTAGATGCCTACATTGCTAACTTCCTTTCATCCTTCAAGACCTTTCTTGATCAGTTGGTTGTTGCTCACTACTGTTTATAACTTCAACCACTGACACTGCTACAGAGTACTCCTAATCCTCTGCTGTTTTTTATTTATTTCTATACTGCATATCAATTTTTACATATCATGATTACTGTTCTTATGTTTATTCTCTGTTACCCATTGATAGTATATAAAGTCCACAAAGAAAAATGATTTTCATATTTTCTCTCTGATGTAGTCCAACTTCCATATGAAATACTCAGGAAGCATTTGCTATACAAGTAAATTAGAGAGATGAAGCGATAGAAAAAAGTGAAAAGAGGGTTTGGAAACATGAAGGATTGATTGAGAAGGTGAAAGATATATTTAATTAGAAATTGAGAAACAGATTTAAGAGAAATAATACAAGAAAAAAAATCCCCCCAAAATTAAGGATGAATTTATCTATAAAGCAACAAAACAACAGAGCACCAATAGCAATAAACAAGCTTTTAGAAAGACAGTGGAAATGTTACAGACTTCTCATAGCGGAAATGAATTACACATGACTATTTTGTTTTAATGTTTCTAAAATTTAATATATTTTGGCAATTTTTAAGATGTATAGTGATTAATATGAAAATAATGTGCTAAAAATTATAAAATTGAAATACATTTTCTGAGGAAAAAGTGATTTTAAATTTTATCAGTAAAATATATACTAATCATATTCATATAACCTAGTTCAGCCCTAAATAAGCTCATTCTCCAAACTTTTATATGAAAGGTAAATTGTGCAAGGGAGAACATATATAATTGAATTAAAATCACAATTAGTATATGTATTAATTATAAAATGTGATCGTATTAAATATTCATAACATTTTCTTTAAATACCTAAAATAGAATCTTACATAAAAGTGATTAGAAACCAAATATTATTAAACTAAGTGACTTATTTTTTAGTAAATTTGTATAATTCTTATATTTGCTAATTAGAACTTATGTTTTCTTTTCTGATTTGTCTGTATTTAGAACTTACACTTATGCTGGCTACACTATAAATACGTATCAATTTTATTCATTGTATATATTTTACCTGTAATATTATTTGTTCTTGTCACTTGTATATTATATTTTATGAAGTATTTAATTTCCATAGCAATTAAGAAGAGGTGTTAGAATAGTACTTAAGCATTGCAGAGATGAAAAAAATCAAACAAAAGTAAAAATATTTTGAGGCTGATATAACTAGCACATTGACAGATCAAGACTGAACTTGTGTCTAGATTCATTCTTATAATATTCTGATGGCATTACTTGTACATATTATTTGTCAGGGAGGATTACAGGCACTCACCAACATGGCCAGCTAATTTCTGTATTCTTAGTAGAGACAGGTTTCACCATGTTGGCCAGGATGGTCTTGATCTCTTGATCTTGTGATCCACCCCCCTACTTGGCCTTCCAAAGTGCTGGGATTACAGACATGAGCCACCATGCCTGGCCTAATAATGTGCTTTCAGAGGGAAACTCGTATAGTACTGCTGGAGGTGTAAATGAGCCTTTTGATATTAGGCTTCCCAGTCTGGCAGCTGGGCATCCTCCTCCCCAAAGCAAGGGTACCTGGACATGCCAAGGAGTTTTTAGGGCTGGAACTCTTAGAGCTAGAACTCATGGACTTCCCTGGCTGGTTGGAGCATCACTGCTGCTAGCAAAGCCCAAAATATAGGGTGTTCACAAAGTCACTATGGTTTGAACTTATATATACACATACATATTTTTGACAATATATATATTTTATTGTACTTTAGGTTCTGGGATACATGTGCAGATCATACAGGATAGTTGCATAGGTACATACAACAAACAATGCGGTTTGCTGCCTCCATCCCCCTGTCACCTATAACTGACATTTCTCCTCCTGTTATCCCTCCCCAACCTCCCTAACCCTGCTGTTTCTCCCTTAGTCCACCCCAACAAATGCCAGTGTGTGATGCTCCCCTCTCTGTGTCCATGTGTTCTCATTGTTCATCACCCACCTATGAGTGAGAACATGTGGTGTTTGCTTTTCTGTTCTTGTGTCAGTTTTCTGAGAATGATGGTTTCCAGAATAATCCATGTCCTACAAAGGACAAGAACTCATCATTTTTTATGGCTGCCTAGTATTTCACGGTATATATTTGCCACATTTTCCTTGTCCAGTCTATCATCAATGGGCATTTGGGTTAGTTCCAGGTTTTTGGTATTGTAAACAGTGCCTCAGTGAACATATGTGTGCATGTGTCTCTATAATGGAACAATTTATATTCCTTTTGATATATACCCAGTAATGGGATTGCTGGATCAAATGTAATTTCTATTTCTAGGTCCTTGAGGAATTGCCACACTGTCTTCCACAATGGTTAAACTAATTTGCATTCCCACAACAGTGTAAAAGTGTTCCCATTTTGCTACATCCTCTCCAGCACCTGTCTCCTCGTTTTTTAATGATTGCTATTCTAACCGGTGTGAGATGATATCTCAATGTGGTTTTGATTTGCATTTCTCTAATGACCAGTGATGTACATATTTTATTATCCAGCCTAACTGGGGGTTAGCCAATTAATGAAATGCACAATATATTTTTCTCATACCCCATCTTTCTTGACATAATAAAAATATTTGTTTATTCTTATTTTATTATTTCAGCCAAAATGCTATTTTGCTGAAATAGTAAGAGATTGTGACCAATAAAGTTGTGATAAGTGAAAATTAAAATGTTAACAATTTCATAATTCTGTACTCCATATTAAAGACAATCTCATATATTGCAATGCAAATGAAACAATATACTGATTAAAATTATATGTTTTAACTGTATCTAATATCATTTACAGGCTGCTACTAATTCTAGTATAACAGTTTTATGGCCGGGCGCGGTGGCTCAAGCCTGTAATCCCAGCACTTTGGGAGGCTGAGGCGGGTGGATCACGAGGTCAAGAGATCGAGATCATTCTGGTCAACATGCTGAAACCCCATCTCTACTAAAAATACAAAAAATTAGCTGGGCATGGTGGTGTGTGCCTGTAATCCCAGCTACTCAGGAGGCTGAGGCAGGAGAATTGCCTGAACCCAGGAGGCGGAGGTTGCAGTGAGCTGAGATCCTGCCATTGCACTCCAGCCTGGGTGAAAAGAGCAAAACTCCATCTCAAAAAAAACAAAAAACAAAAAAACAAAAAAACAAAAAACAAAACAAAAAACAGTTTTACTAGTTTTAACAATTACTTCTTGACATATTACCTACTCTTTAAAACCCAGTAATATAATGCCATTTTGTTCTTATACTTCTTCATAAAATCAAGTTAAAAGATTTTCAGGGTAAAGATTGGTATAGTATTGACAGGGAAAACAAACAAAAGAATCATGGGTGTCCCAGAAGAGTTGACACTTTAAAATTACAATTCATAGGCTCCTTTTCAGACCTAAGAGGTCTGAATATTTATGTATTTATACTTAGAAGCTTTTTAACAAAATTTTCATTTTTTCTCACCCAGTCACATAAGCCTCTTCCTAAGATTAGTATCTGAAATTGTTGACTATATTTCTTATTCCAATTTTTAAATAAATGCTAGGCAGGCTTTATTTTAATATAATTTATACAACGTATGCTTTAAACATTATTTACTACTTAACTAATACTCTGTGTTACATAATATAAGAACAAATCATAAAAATGTGGTTGATATTTTAAGTAATTAAAATATAAGCAAGAAGGCATTAGTCTAGTTGTTGTCAGCTTGTCATAAAATAATTGCAGTTACATAAAAATATAGCTGGGTAATCATATATTTTAAATGCTAACTTGGGATATGTAAGTGATTAAGACACATAGATGAAATAGAAAATCCATAAATATTATTTTACCTGGTCCATGCAGTATGGGGATGAATTAGATAAAAATGGAAACAGTATTTTTCTTATAAGATGAAGTTCAAGACCTTAGCAAATTACATACATCCCTAAACAATATGCTACTTTTAACTCCTTTCTCTGATAACTCCCCATACCCTACTTTTTAGTCTCGTTAATGGCAGGTTCCTTAAAAGATCACTGTGGTAAGCAATCTGTGAATATGTCAGGCTATATGGCAAAAGGGAATTAAAGGGTGTTAATTGACTGCCCTTAACTAAAATAATCATCTTTGATTATCTAGGTGAGTCCAATGTAATCACAAGGGTTCTATAAATCAGAAGAAGCAGAGGAGGAGAAACAAAGGGAAATACGGCAAGTGAAGACAGATACTGAGAGATACAATGCAGCTAGTTAAGAGCAGCAGGAAATGGGCCGTTAACCAAGGAAAGCTGATGAACTCTAGAAGTTGGAGAAGGCATGGCAATGGATTCTCCACTAGAGCCTTTGGGAAGAACACACTGAAAACACTTTTATTTTAGCCTAGTGAAATCTGTGTAGGAATTCTGACTTATAGAACTGTAAAATGATTTATTAATTGTTTAAATCACTAAGTTTGTTATCATTTATCACTAAAGCAATACAAAGTAGTACAATGATGCAATTTCCTTTTGACAAGACCACTTACCCAGTTATTTCACCAAAATGCTTCCATGTCCATTAAGACCTATTTAAATGTCACTTTCTCTGTGATGTCTGTTCTATTATATTTTTCCAGAAAAATTAGAAAATGCATCTAACATAATCTTGCTGCACTGGTCTGATCTTATAGAACCTAACCTAATACATTAATAAATAGTTACTCTCAGCATCCTCAACAAAATATAAGTTCTTCAAAAATATAATTTTTATCTTCATTGATACATCCTCAAAACTTAAAGTCATTTGACACAAAATAAGGGCTCAGTTAATAATTATTGTTTGAATTTGAGTTGATCAGTTATTAGAAAATGAATATTTAAAAATGTTAATCATGAAAAAAATAATGATAAATGTGTTTAAGTACCTATGGTTAAAATATATTCGGATAGGGCTGGGTGCAGTGTCTCATACCTGTAATCCCATCAGTTTGGGAGGCCAAGGTGGGCAGATCACCTGAAGTCAGGAATTCGATACCAGACTGGCTAACATCGTGAAACCATGTCTCTACTAAAAAAAAACACACACACAAAAAAACAAAACAAAGCAAAACAAAAACTGGGCATGTTTGCTGCAGGCCCCTGTAATCCCAGCTATTTGGGAGGCTGAGGTAGGAGAAGCACTTGAACCAGGGGGGTGGAGATTGCAGTGAGCCCAGACTGTGCCACTGCACTCCTGGGTGATAGAGTGACACTCTGTTTCAAAAAAAAAAAAAAAAGAAAAGAAAAAGAAAAAGAAAAGGAAAGAAAAAGATAGTAGGTTAGTCAGTGTCTACTAGCATCTCTGCCAGGCACTGTGATTATAGAGTTAAAAAAGAACACAATTCCTTATTTTTCTCTTGGGGCTCCAACAGTATTACATAAATGTATAAAAGAAGGACTACAACGGTATTATATAAAAGTATAATCAAAAATAAAAATACAAAAAAATTACATGATAAAAATATAGCAAGTAAATACATGTAAAATGTCAGTAAACTTACTTTTATTTTTCAAAGACCTTTTGAAGGAAATCTCTCTAAGAAGTTGATGGTATTTTATTCCTATGATGCAAAACATTACTTTGTTTAGAAAAATCATTGGATGCACATTGTATTAACTAAAAAAAAATCAAAGAACCACTTCTAAAATACATTTTAAAGCATCATATATCCATAAAGTTAAATTTCAACTAATATTTTAAATAAGTATGTTCGTAATGGGCAGAATCACATTACTACAGATTACATATCCTAAGAAAATTCTTTGTAAAGTACATATTGATACTTATTCTTGAGAGATACACCTGTCTTCTTGTTATGGTAGTTAACTTACAGGATATTTGAAGCCACAATATAAGCTTAGAGAAGGGGAAGACAATATTTGGAAAAAGCCTCTTGGGTTATAAGTTAAAAAGCAGAAGGGGTAAGCAAACACAGAACAGAGAGTAATTACTACTCCCGTAAATATTCTGGAACCAGTCTTGTTGTTTTATTATTATTATGCTTTAATTTCTGGGGTATATGTGCAGAAAGTGCAGGTTTGTCACATAAGTATACATGTGCCATTGTGGTTTGCTGCATCCATCTCCCCATCATCTAAATTAGGTATTTCTCCAGGGCGACACCTCCCTATCCCCTCACCTTCCAACAGGCACTGGTGTGTGATGTTCCCCTCCCTGTGTGCATGTGTTCTCATTGTTCAACACCCACCTATGAGTGAGAACATGCGGTGTTTGGTTTTTTGTTCTTGTGTCAGTTTGCTGAGAAAGATGGTTTCCAGCTTCATCCATGTCCCTGCAAAGGACATGAACTCATAGTTTTTTGTGGCTGCACAGTGTTCTATGGTGCATATGTACCACATTTTCTTTATCCACTCTATCATTGATGGGCACTTGGATTGCTTCCAAGTCTTTGCTATTGTAAACAGTGCTGCAATAAACATACATGTACATATGTCTTTGTAATAGAATGATCTACAATCCTGTGGGTATATACCTAGTAATGGGATTACTAGGTCAAATGATATTTCTATTTCTAGATCCTTGAGGAACCTCCATACTGTCTTCCACAATGATTAGACTAATTTACACTACTACCAACAGTGTGAAAGCATTCCTGTTTCTCCAGATCATCTCCAGCATCTGTTGTTTCCTGATTTTTAATGATCGCCATTCTAACTGGCATGAGATGGTATCTCAGTGTAGTTTTGATTTGCATTTCTCTAATGACCAGTGATAATGAGCATTTTTTCATGCTTGTTGGTCTCATATAAATCTTCTTTTGAAAAGTGTCTGTTCATATCCTGTGCCCACTTTTGAATGAGTTTGTTTGTTTGTTTGTTTGTTTGTTTTCTGGTAAATCTGTTTTAGTTCTTTGTAGATTTTGGATGTAAGTCCTTTGTCAGATGGGTCGATTGCAAAAATGTTTTCCCATTTTGTTGGATGCCAATTCACCCTAATGGTTGTTTCTTTTGCTGTAAGGAAGCTCTGGAGTTTAATTAGATGCCATTTGTCTATTTTGGCTTTTGTTGCCAATGCTTTTGGTGTTTTGGTCATGAAGTTCTTGCCTATGCCTATGTCCTGAATGTTGTCTGCAAATAGAGACCATTTGACTTTCTCTTTTCTTAATTGAATTTCCTTTATTTCATTTTCTTGCCTGATTGCCCTGGTCTGAACTTCCAATACTATATTGAATAGGAGCAGTGAGAGAGGGCATGTTGTCTTGTGCCAGTTTTCAAAGCAAATATTTCCAGTTTTTGCCCATTCGTTATGATACTGGCTGTGGGTCTATCATAAATAGCTCTTATTATTTTGAGATAGGTTTCATCAACACCTAGTTTATTGAGAGTTTTTTAAAACCAGTCTTGTTTTGAGAGAGATAAAATGACTGTTCTTAATATCCATTATGAAAAAATTATGCAGGAAAGAACTCTTGGTCACCATCTTAAAAACTGTGTAACAGGAAAGAAATGTCTCAAAGGTTCACTATTTCTATTTCTCTGTCATTAAAACAAATAGTACACACCTTAATTATACTGATAATTAAATAAGGTAATGCTTGTAAGTGAAGCTTTAAGCACTGCACCCAACATAAAAGATTAATACACTGTAGTTAGAAAAATATAAGAAGTCGATCCACATAGAAACAGTGAGATGAAACATTTTGATGAGATGGGTTGAACACATTGATGACATTTTCTTTCTCTCAAAATGTGATGAACAAAAAGGAAAACAGATTTAAGATGAATAAACTTAAGTCAAAAATACAGTATTGCAAAATGAATATTATTTTAGAATCAGACCAAATTATTTCTAGAAGTATAGAGCACAGTAGAAGAGTTTGCCAGAAAATCTAAAAGACTTGAAAAACTCAAACTCATGTATGCAAGATAGGCAGCAACTAAAACTATTGATATTTTCCTGTAGAATGCTGAGCTGGGAGCCCAGTAAACATGAATACTCATTACCTAGAGGTACCAACTCTGGTCAGGAACATTAACTATGTTGTCTCCCTTTAAATTGAAAATTATTAAAACGTTTTTTTCTGGAGAAGTGTGCCAAAATATCTAAAGAAAGACTTGCAACATATTTCCCTTAAGAAATATGGCCTATGGATTGTGAAAGAGTAATTCCCACATACCATGGCCAAAATATTTAGAAACAAAAAGTAATCACACAGGTGTAGACATTGTGAAGATTTTCTCCCACTCTGTGGGTTAGCTGTTTACTCTCCTGACTGCACCCTTTGCCATGCAAAAAAAGCTCTTTAGTTTAATTATGTCCCAACTATTTTTGTTTTTACTGCATTTGCTTTTTGGTTCTTGATCATGAAATTCTTGCCTAAGCCAATGTCTAGAAGGGTTTTTCTAATGTTATCTTCTAGAATTTTTAGTTTCACGTCTTAGATTTAAGTCGTTAATTCATTTTAGTCGATTATTGTATACAGTGAGAGATGAGGATCCAGTTTCACTCTCCTACATGTGGCTATCCCATTAGCCCAGAACCATGTGTTGAAAAGGGTGTCCTTTCCCCACTTTGTGTTTTTGTTTGCTTTGTCGAAGATCAGTTGACTCTAAGTATTGAGTTTAAGATTAGGTTCTCAATTCTGTTCCATTGGCCTATGTGCCTATTTTCATATCAGTGCCACAGTGTTGTGGTGAATATGACCTTATAGTATAGTTTGAAATCAGGTAGTGTGATGCCTTAGAATTTGTTCTTTTTGCTTAGTTTTGCTTTGGCTATGCAGGCATTTTTTTTTCTTGCTTCCATATGAATTTTAGAGTTTTGTTTTTTTGTTTCTTTCCCCTAATTTTGTGAAGAATGATCGTGGTATTTTGATGGTAATTGCGTTGAATTTGTAGATTGCTTGTTGATTCTACTTATCAATGATCATGGAATATGTTTCCATTTGTTTGTGTTGTCTGTGGTTTCTTTCAGCAGTGTTTTGTAGTTTTCCTTGCAGAGGTCTTTGAATTCCTTGGTTAGGCATATTCTTAGGGTTTTTTTTTTTTCAGCTATTGCAAGTGATTGAGTTACTTATTTGACTCTCCACTTGGTCACTGTTGCTATAGAAAAGAGCTACTAATTTTTGTACATTAATATTGTATCCAGAAACTTTTCTGAATTCTATTAGTTCTAGGAGCTTTCTGGAGGAGTCTTTAGGGTTTTCAAGGTAAACGATCATATCATCAGAAAACAGTGACAGTTTGACTTCCTCTTTACTAGTTTGAATGCTGTTTATTTTTTTCTCTTGTCTGATTCCTCTGGCTAAGGCTTCTAGTACTGCATTGAAGAGGAGTGGTAAGAGTGCTCATTCTTGTCTTGTTTCAGTTCTCAGAGGGAATGGTTTCAACATTTCCCCCTGCAGTATTATGTTGGCTGTGGGTTTGTCATGGATGACCTTTATACACTGAGATATGTCCCTTGTATACTGATTTTGCTAAGAGTTTTAATCATCAACTGACGGTGAATTTTGTTGAATGTTTTTTCTGCATCTATTGAGATGATCATGTGACTTTTGTGTTTAGTTCTGTTTATGTGGCATATCACATTTATTGAGTTGCATATGTTAAACCATCCCAGTATTCCTTTTATGAAACCCACTTGGTCATGGTGGATTATCTTTTCGATATGCTGTTGGATTCAGTTAGCTAGTATTTCATTAAGGATTTTAGCATCTATGTTCATAAGAATATTGGTCTTTTTTTTTTTGATTATGTCCTTTCCTGGTTTTGTTGTTAAGGTGATTCTCATTTCATGGAGTGAATTAGGGATGATTCCACAATGTATCATCTGACAAAGCACTAATATCCAGAGTCTACGATGAACCCAAACAAACCAGTAAAGAAAAAAATCAAAAAAAGATCCTATCAAAAAGTGGGCTAAGGATCTGAATAGACAATTCTCACAAACATATGAAAAAAATTATCAATATCACTAATATTGGGAAATGCAAATCAAAACCACCTTACAACTGCAAAAATGGCCATAATTAAAAAATAAAAATACAAAAAGTAGATGTTGCATGAATGTGATGATCAGGGAACACTTCTACACTGCTAGTGAGAATGTCAACTAGAACTGTCACTATGAAAAACAGTGTGACGATTCCTTATAGAATTAAAAGTAGAACTACCATTAGATCCAGCAATGCCACAACTGGGTATCTCCCCAGAGGAAAATAAGTCATTATACAAAAAACAAAAAACAAAAACTTGCATATGCACGTTTATAGCAGCACAATTTACAATTGAAAAATTGTGGATCCAACACAAATGCCCATCAATCAAAAGTGGATAAAGAAACTGTGGTGTGTGTGTGTGTGTGTGTGTGTGTGTATGAGATATGTACCATGTATACTGATTTTGCTAAGAGTGATGCTGAATTTTGTTGAATGCTTTTCTGCATCTATTGAGATGATTATGTGATTTTTGTGTTTAGTTTTATGTGGCATATCACATTTATTGATATACTCTGTGTGTATATATATGTTTGTATGTATATGCGTGTGTATTATATCATATAATCTATTATATATAACATATAATACACACACATATATACACATATGATCGAATATGTATATCTACATAAGTAATAATATATAATTTAACAGTATTCCATCATATATACATATATATGTATATATAATATAATAATAGTATTCTATTATGTATGTATATATGCATATGTGATGTATATTATGTGTATATATGATGGAATAGTGTTATATATACATGTATGTATATATATGTATATATGATGGAATACTATTAACATTATATATTATTACTTATGTAGATACACATATTATATATATATAATATGTATATGTGATGGAATACTCCAGCCTTAAAAAGAAATGAATTAACAGCATTTGCAGCAATACGCATGATATCAGACTATTACTCTAAGTGAAGTAACTCAGGAATGGAAAATCAAACATTGTGTGCTCTCACTTATGTGTGGGAGCTAAGCTCTGAGGACTCAAAGGCATAAGAATGATACAATAGACTTTAGGGACTTAGGAGAAAGAGTGGGAGAAGGATGAGGGATAAAAGACTATGAATACGGTGCAGCCTATACTCCTTGTATGCTGCTTGGGTGATGAGTGCACCAGAATCTCACAAATCACCACTAAAGGATATACTCATGTAACCGAATACCAAGAACTTACTCCTGCAGCCCAATAACCTATGGAAAAAATTAAAAAATAAAAATAAATATTCAAAATATTGAAAATAACAATAATAAACAGTTAAGAAAAGCAGCATCATGAAACCAGGACACAAAAGTGGAGTAAAAAATAAAAACAATCCAATTACCTAAACCTAAGGGAAACGAAAACAACAGTAATATGTGATACAGGCATACCTCAAAGATATTGAGAGTGCTGTTCAAGATGTATGAAGTAAAGCAAATATCACATTAAGGTGAGGCACAAAAATCTTTTGGTTTCCTAGGACATAAAAATGTGTTTACACTATTCTGTAGTCTATTAAGTGTGTAATAGCATTATATATTTAAAAATAACTTTTTTCATTAAAAAATCTTTAGGTAAAAATGCTAAGGATCATCTGAGCCTTCAGGGAGGCATCTTTTGATTGGTGGGGGGTCTTGCCTCAGTGTTGATAGCTTCTAACTGATCAGGTGTGTTTATTTAAGATTAGGGTGGCTTTGGCAATATCTTGAAATAAGACAGCTATTATTGTTCTGCCAGAACAATCAGCTTTTCCTTTCATGGAAGATTTTTCTGTATCTTTGAGAAAGAGTATCATGAAAGATACTCTTTGACAACATTGTCCTCCCAATAGAACTTTGAAAATTGCAGTCAGTTCTCAAAAACCTTGTCACTGCTTCATCAACTAAGTTCAGGTAATATTCTCAACACTTTGTTGTCATTTCAACAGTGGTCACAACATCTTCACCAGAAGTAGTTTTCATCTCAAGAAAACACTTCTTTTATTCTTCCAGAAGAAGCAACTCCTCATCCTTTCAAATTTGATCACGAGACTGCAGCAATTCAGTCGAATCTTCAGGCTTCACTTTAGGTTTTTTATTTTTATTTTTTTTAGGTGGAGTTTTGCCCTGTCACCAAGGCTAGAGTGCAGCTCTGTATATTAAAAGATAAAATAATTTGATATTTGAATATCTGTTATTGGAAGTTAGAGAAAAAAGAAAATAAAAGGAAGAGAAATCAGGCTTCACTTTAGGTTTTTTATTTTTATTTTTTTTTAGGTGGAGTTTTGCCCTGTCACCAAGGCTAGAGTGCAGCTCTGTATATTAAAAGATAAAATAATTTGATATTTGAATATCTGTTATTGGAAGTTAGAGAAAAAAGAAAATAAAAGGAAGAGAAAAATTCTAAAATAATGAATATAAAATATCGAAGTGAACTTATTATTGCTACAACCTTTCTTAAAAATAAGAAAACTTAAGATTAAATGCACAGCAGCAAGACTAAAATAAATTCAAGAATATATGAAAGTTTTAAGAAGAATCCTCAGTAATAAAATGTTTTTGAAAATTAAATATTTCTTAATTTGTTGCTAGGAAGTTTTGGGCAACTGATAATTTAAAAATTGCAAAAAGAGGCCGGGCGCGGTGGCTCAAGCCTGTAATCCCAGCACTTTGGGAGGCCGAGGCGGGTGGATCATGAGGTCAACAGATCGAGACCATCCTGGTCAACATAGTGAAATCCCGTCTCTACTAAAGATACAAAAAAATTAGCTGGGCCCGGTGGCGCGTGCCTGTAATCCCAGCTACTCGGGAGGCTGAGGCAGGAGAATTGCCTGAACCCAGGAGGTGGAGGTTGCGGTGAGCCGAGATCGGGCCATTGCACTCCAGCCTGGGTAACAGGAGCGAAACTCCGTCTCAAAAAAAAAAAAAAAAAAAAAATTGCAAAAAGAGGCATACTGTGACATAGTAACAAAAGTAACAATAACTAATATTGCATATGTTTTAACGAACTTTGATCAGAGGAAAGCTACATTTAAATTGGGTAAGTTGATAGCCTTAAAAAAGGGTTAAATAATATGGTTCTGGAAAATTATGGATACTTCCACAAAAAATGTTCAAATATACTTAATACAGATATTTAAGGTAGAGGTATCAAATGTATTTAATATAATCAAATATATTTATTGTAGCATTAACCTCTACACTCTAGGACTGAAAGTATTACAGGATACAAAATCAAGAAAGTAAACTAATCAGATGTGACACCCTAGAGTTCCACATCAAAGTCTTTGAAAAGCCGGAAAATAAAACTCCTAAATAATCATTGAAAAAAGATTTTAGAAAAAGCATACCTTTTAATGTGTTTTCAGCGTGTACTAGTTTATTCTGTTTTGCTAATCTCTTGAAATAAAATATGGCATTTTATATAATTTGTTTCATTCAATATTTTCATGTTTTAGAATGTTACTCTTCTTGATATCCTGTTATATTTTTGAAAATTATAAAGCCGGAAAAATAAAACTCCTAAATAATCATTGAAAAACGATTTTAGAAAAAGCATACCTTTTAATGTGTTTTCAGCATGTACTAGTTTATTCAGTTTTGCTAATCTCTTGAAATAAAATATGGCATTTTATATAATTTGTTTCATTCAAAATTTTCATGTTTTAGAATGTTACTCTTCTTGATATCCTGTTATATTTTTGAAAATTATTTTCTCCCAAAGTTTAGCAGCATCCCTTGTCATTAAACACTAGATGACCGTAGCAGGATTCTCCCATAACTTTACCTTCCCGAATCCCACCCTCCAGTTTTGACGACCAAATGCCTGCAGATATTGCCCAATTTCTCTTGAACGATAAAATCACCCGTGGTTGAGCATCACTGAACTAGACAAACAGAAGTTATAGAAGGATTTGATGGAAAGAGACACAATCAAAATCTCAAGATTATTTTTATTGATTGCATTTAGGAGCAATTTCAATGTTAATATGAGGGAAAGTAGAATAAAGTTTTTTTTATACTTTTTTACATTAGTGAAAAAGAGGTCTTTGGGCAAATTCACCTCCCCAATATTAAAACACACTTTAAGGCTTTGTTATTTAAATTGGAATGCAGGAATTACTAAACAGATCTAAGAAATGGAACAAACAGTCCAGAAATAGATTAATGCTGCTGAAAAGGTAACGAAATAGGCACCTTCACACAATATAAGGGTATTATAATATAATGATGTAAATTGGTACAATTCTTGGGAAGGTAATTATCTACATGTATCAACTTAATATGTATCAAGTTAATAAAATATTCATACTTCTGGGAACACATATACTTGTCAGAATATTGTGAGGTTAAGAATTATCTTTATGAAGAGTATGTAATAATATGCAAACTTACCTATGTCACATTAAGTCAGTATATATCCAGAATATGCAAAAATGTTTATTCAACATGAACACAACTATGTTAAAAATAATAAAAGTTCAGTAGGGTGTGGAAAAAATTATTTTCTTCCTCAATAATAGTGGAATGCACTTTTTTATTTTCAAAATTTTTTCTCTCTCTCTCTTTGATTTGATCAGACATAATACGGTACAACCAATTTAGAAATATATATTTTAATAACCTATTTATGGCCATATGCATGTAGTACATGTGTTTGAGTTCTAATTTAACCCCTGTAGCTTTTTTGATGTATTTTTTAAATTTTTATTTATTTATTTATTTATTTTGACGGAGTTTCGCTCTTCTTACCCTGGCTGGAGTGCAGTGGTGCGATCTCGGCTCACCTCAACCTCCGCCTCCTGGGTTCAGGCAATTCTCCCGCCTCAGCTTCCCGAGTAGCTGGGATTACAGGCACGCACCACAATGTCCAGCTATTTTTTTGTATTTTTAGTAGAGACGGGGTTTCACCATGTTGACCAGGATGGTCTTGATCTCTTGACCTCGTGATCCACCCGCCTCCGCCTGCGTTTCCCAAAGTGCTGGGATTACAGGCTTGAGCCACCGCGCCTGGCCATATTTATTTAATCGTCTTTTCATGTGCATCAATATCCTGTGACTTTGTGATGGGGCATTTATTTGAGACTTTCAACACAGGTGAGATAACTCTTTTTGTCTAAGATGGTCACTAATTAACTAAAATATTTTGAAATTCACTACTTGCGTTGCATGAACTTTGTGCCTTTTTTCAATACCATTTCAGATTTCCTTTTCTTAATTGCATTTTTCTCTTCCTGTATGTCTGTTTGTGTGTGTATGTGTGTGTGTGTGTGTGTATGTTTGTGCACACATGCATGATTTTACTAGTGAAAGTCTTTGTAGGGCTTCTGTGAGAACTGCATTCCTAACTTGTAACTAAAGCCCCGTCTTCCTCCTAATCTTCACATAGAAGTTACATTTTAGTACTTTAGCCATAGTATGGAAGTCAAATATTTCCCCACAAGTCTATCAGTATAATATAGAAAGATGAATACTAGTAAATAAGATGTTTTCCCCAATCTTCTCAATTTTCCATTTAACCTTTTAATCTTTTTAAATCTTCTTATTAAAATTGTTTTCTAATCTCACAATAGCTACCTTATAGGTGAGTTAACGTGTCAATAAACTTAAAGCAGTGCCTGGTACTATATAAACATTTGCTGTTGTTTCTAAGTCCCCTTATCAATTGAGAGTGTTATAAATTTTTACAAAACCTATTAATGAATTATTACAAGTCTTAAATATATTCTTTGTGTAGAGCACTGTTCCAATGACCCCAAGATTTAGTGAAACACAAAATACAGCTTTCCCTCAAAGGAGCTTGTGGTCATATACTCATATCTAGAGACATAAGTAAAAACTTAAGTTAAAAGGCAAAATTTCTATAGGATACACAATTTTAAATCCACCATTAGCCTAGGAATTTACAGTAGGAAATTATTTCAATCAATAAAATTTTATATGTATAACTGCAGTTTTATTGGGAAATTGTTTAAATATTGTTAAAAAGTTGAGACTATCAACCGGGTCAGGCATTCTTTACCATACTTCAAACCAAATACTTTGGTTTCTCTCAATCCTGGGAGTGCTAATGTGGCTAGATACAAAACTCATTTATTTTGAATTTAGTTTTTACATAAAATGGTTACAAGTTTGAACCTTGATATGGTCATCAAAAAATGACTTTTAGGGCATATAGTTTTTAAATAGGTACCTGCCTTTTCGAGCTTTCAAATCTGATTTTTAGGCCAATTTGTGTTTTGTTTCTCTTGTCGTACACAGTATACACACCATCACCAAATGCTACATAAAGAATGAGGAAGCAACACTCTGACTGTGCAGACTCCTTTTTCTCAGCTGTATCCCTCAGATAATGTTGCATCTATTTTCTCATTGATATCTGGGGATTTATGTACTTTATTTCACTGTGCATTGATTGGAGAATAAATCCCCGCAATATATTTCTTTTCCATGACTTTGTTATATATCTATATTTCAGACCAAAGGTTGCTGTCATGTTTTAGTGCTTTTGTTACACAAACTACAGATAAACCAATCGGACCAACCAAAATAATTCATTTTTTACCCTGCTAAAACTACAAATGCTTGAAAAATGTTTTTGAAAATTTAACAATAGTTAATAAATGCTTTTAGTTTTTGAAGACACTTTTTCTTGTTGAGCTATAGAGAGAGAAATAAAAGCAAAACCTGAAAAGACGATTGTTACCAGAGAATATTTAAACCCCACAATTTGACACAACACAGAAAAATACATTTGTTGAAACAAATCAGTTGCTAGAACATAACATATGTATTAGATTGTCAGTGTGGATTCAAGCATCCAATAGTTTATATGATATTCATTCCGTTATTTCCTCTGTATGGCATTATCTGTACATCTTCAATTCCTAGCACAGTTTCTAACATAAAGTTGTTTTACAATGTTGTATTAAATTAACACAACTAAGGCAGGCACTAATTATTGTTAAGAAATTTTACACCTACATTAAAATACAATTAACATGTTTTGATATTTATGTTGTAGTAATTATTCAGCTAAAATTCATCTTTAAAGAAATAAACATAACTCAGAGTAATCATTAAAGAAAGTATTTTATTTTGGCAGTAATATAATCAGTAGGAAAGAAGTTATGCTACATTTGTGCAGCTATTTTGGGCCCAGTCAGGCCTTGTATAGAATCCAGACACACGTCCAGTGTAGTGGCTCATACCTGTAATCCCAGAACTTAGGGAGATCAAGGAGGGTGGATCACTTGAAGTCAGCAGTTCGAGACCAGCCTGGCCAACATGGTGAAATCCCATCTCTACTAAAAATACAAAAATTTCATAAAAATACAAAAACTTAGCAGGGCACAGTGGCACTTGCCTGTTATTCCAGATACTCTGGAGGCTGAGACAGGAGAATCTCCTGAACCCAGGAGGCAGAAGTTGCAGCAAGCCGAGTCCCTGCCACTGCTTTCCAAATTTGTGGTTCTTGAACACATGAATACTTCTTAATGCATATATGGTATTCATATTACTATACCTTTATGTAATGTGAGAAGACAATACATGTTTAAATTCCAAAACTCTAATATATGTGTTTTCATTATTATAACTGACAATTTAAAGATTTAACTGCCTGCTTTTTAAATTTGTCTTTACCATTTGGTACTACAATGATATCAAAATTTAAAAAGCATATCAGAAAAATATTAATTTTGCATTTTAAATATTTAAATTATATTATGTAATGGTTTTAATTTAACATGAAAGAACATTTTATCTACACAGATTATGCATTGTAAGTTGCTTTTTTAATTTATTTGTGTATGATTACATAACAAATTCTAACTAAATGAACCATTTATAAAAGATAATTTATCATTTACTATAGGTAACATGAAGATGAGTAGACTTTCATATCTGTTCTCCAGGATCATATACCCCAGTGGTCATAATAACCAGATAACACAAATAAGAATATTGGAAAGTGGCTTCAAAAGCTCTGAGACTGTCAAAATTCAAAGAAAGAAAATACACTTCTATCATCTTAGAAGAAGATGGCATTTAAGTCAGGTTTTTAAATGCAAGTCAAAATTCAGTACAATGAGAGGATATCAAAATAGTGAGGAGGGAAACCACATGGTGTGTTCTAGGAATGATGAGCAAGTCAGATTGGCCGCATCATTTAACATATATTGAGAAACAGTGTGAGAAAAGACTGCAATATATAGCTTACGGAGAAATTTGAATAATCAGATCAAATTATAAGACATTATTGGCCGTAATATGAAGTTGTCAAAAATTTGAGTAGAGAAATTTAATAAAGTTTCTTAGATTTAGGATTATTAATCTGACATATATGTTTAAAAGAAATCTGAGAACAAATTTTCTAGAAATAATTAAAAGTATTAGCAAAAGGTCCGTGAGATAGATGAGAGGGGTAGGAGTAGTTTAAGGTAATGGCCTGGGAGAGAGAAATACTTTGGACTTAAACATTATGGCCCTTAGAAATGAATATCTTCTCTTTACAAAAATGTTTATTTCACTCTCCATAGCATAAACTATGGCAGGGACTGTATGTTTTAACCCCCTTTTCTGTAAGAGAGAGCTAAAAGTTTAAAGAGAGCCAAAGACATGCAAGGGGATATGACAGTAAAATTATTTGGACAGGTGAGAAAGTAGCAATTACCTTCTCCAACTTTTTTTCTGTACTACCTGAAAGTACAGGAACTCAGAGATGTTGGAAATTAAAGATGAGAGAAGCCCTGTTTCCTAACTTACCACATGGAAGGGTAACTCCTGAAAACCTGCAAAAGGAATGAAGTGGGATGTTACCAAGTCTCTCTCTCTAAGGTTTGGGGTTTTTGCAACTGGCTTTTCCCTATTTATTAACATTAATACCACCTACAACATCATATATACATTTTATTATTTTAGTGTTTAAGCAATAGGCAAGGAGCATTCCTTTCTATTATGTAGTAAAAGGAATCAGGGCTCTTTATAAAAATGTTGATGCTAAGCAGAGGGAACAATATCTCCCGGATGAATCTGGAACATCTAGTGTCAGAGAGTAACAAAGTACTCAACAGTTACTCCCACACAAACATGGAAGGAATATATCAAAGGAACGCAGAAGCCAACTGAAAGTATTCTCAAAAGTCCAATCTGGACCAAATTGAGCAACAGAATAAATTAAAAGGTATTGGATTATAACCCAAAGTAAAAAATAAATATCCATGAACCCAAACCATGTATGTAGATACTTCACCCTCAAAAAGCTGGAGCATAAATATTTACTTTTAAAGTGTGTGGACAGTGACTTATCTCCAAAAAGTATGGTATAAAAGGCAGAAAAAGAGTAACTTTAAGGTGAAGAAACCTGACTGATATGGCTTGGCTGTGTCACCACTGAAATCTCATCTTGAATTGTAGCTCCCATAATTTCCATGTGTCATGGGAGGGACCCAGTAGAAGGTAATTGAATCATGGGGGCAGGTATTTCCCATGCTGTTCTCATGATAGTAAGTCTCATGAGATCTGATGGTTTTATAAAGGAGAGTTCCCCTTGGCTGCCACCATATAAGATGTGACTTTGCACTTTCTTGCCTTCTGCCATGATGGGGAGGCCTCCCTAGCCATGTGGAACTGTGAATCAAATAAATCTCTTTCCTTTATAAATTACTCAGTTTTGGGCATGTCTTTATTAGCTGTGTGAGAACAGACTACTACACTGGCAAATTCTATTTTAGCCAGTTGATTAAGATTAATATAATATCAACAGTGGTAAGTAAATTTGATAATATGTACTCTTTGTATGAAGTGATAAAATGGTACTTCATTGTAGTGATTTTTATTAGAAACCCATGTTCTCAGTCTAATAATGCAAAAAAAAATCAAATTCCAGTTAAAGGTTATTATACAAAATACTTCACTAATATTTCTCAAAACTGTCAAGGTCATCAAAAACAAGAAAAGCTTGATAAACTATCACAACCAAGAAATATGATGTGACATGGTGAAATATGAAAACTAAATGTAATGTGGGATCTTGGATGGAATCTTGGAACAAAAAAAAATGACATTAGCTAAAAATTAATGAAACCTGAATAAATTATGTAGGTAAGTTAATAACATTGTATCAATATTGACTCACTCATTTTGGCAAGTATACCATAATAAGATATTAATAATATAAGAAACTTGATGAGGCGTATGTAGGAATTCTCTGCCCTATATTCACACATTTTCTATAAATCAAAAGCTATTCTAAAATTAAAGTTTATTTAAAAAGATAATCACTCAGAAGGTAGTCAGAGACCACAACTACACTTTTGAAAGAATTTATCCCAGAAAGCAGAATAAGCATCTAATCAGTATATTTTCTCATCATCAGAATGAAGGTAATTTTGGTCCCTCATATTTCTATACTTCTTATGAGTGGGATAGTCATTTTCCTTTTCTCCATGCTATCTTTCCAAAGGTGTTCACATAGAAAACTGTGTATACATCATACATTTCTATCAGACACAGCCTTGAGAGATAGAATTAATGGTAGGTTCATTTACTTCCCATTACAAAAGATCCAGATTCCCTCAGCTCATGTTTCCTCTCCTGCAACACAACTCATTGCATATGAAGGCGTTACAAAGAGGGTTCATGTTTCCCTGCGAGAAATGACTCAGAGTACAGGCACACACAGACACAATACTAACATTCTAAAAACTAGTGCTGTAAATATTAAACTGTCTTTCATTTAATCTGTGATCCAGAAATCTTTTTTTTTTTTGAGATGGAGTTTCGCTCTTGTTACCCAGGCTGGAGTGCAATGGCGCTATCTCAGCTCGCTACAACCTCCGCCTCCTGGGTTCAGGCAATTCTCCTGCCTCAGCCTCCTGAGTAGCTGGGATTACAGGCACGCGCCACTGTGTCCAGCTAATTTTTTGTATTTTTAGTAGAGACGGGGTTTCACCATGTTGACCAGAATGGTCTCGATCTCTTGACCTCGTGATCCACCCGCCTCGGCCTCTGAAAGTGCTGGGATTACAGGTGTGAGCCACCACGCCTGGCCCCAGAAATCTTATATATTCTACCTGCATCCACAAAACTAGCCACACTAAACTGTTTTCAAGTAGGGTGACATCTCAGATACAAATGAATGTGTCTCTCATTCATGTCTTTTCCAAAGGGGAGTTTTTGTTTCAGACATCACTGATGTATATTGAGTGTCTTAGCTAATTTTCTTTTAGTTCATATATTTTTAAGACATGGTATGCATATGCAGATATAATAAAGAAATATGTGTATTAAGATCTAGTGCAGTGGTGTTTTCTTCAGATGTGGTCTGTTGTGAGCATGGGAAGAAGAGCATGCAGAAATATTTTGTGGCCTTACATTCAGACTTTGGCCCAGGTGCACTATAGTTTATCCCTGGAAAATAACGGTGAGGCCAAGGAATAGGTTTCTAGCCCTCTTGAATCTAGACATGACTATGTAACAAATGAATGTGAAAAGGCATGATGTGCAATTTTCTGGCCAATCTTCACTGCTATCAAGGTGATATAATGTTAGAAGAAGTAGACCTGGCTGTTACAGGCTTTGAAGATGGTGGAGGAGCCCAGAAGCAAAACAAGGAATGCATACAACTTCTAGAAAATGTAAAGGGCAGACAAACAAATTATCTGCGGTATCTGTAAAAAGGAACACTGCTCTGTACAGGTACAGGTAAAAAAAAAAAAAATCCGGCACTGCAGGCACCTGGATTTTCGTCCAGTCAGTCTCGTTTCAGATTACTGTTACCAGACCTTAAGGTAGTAAATTTGCATTGTTTTGGAGAACCAAGTGTGTGTTAATTTGTTACAGCAGTCACAAAAATTTGAAACAGTAGTCATTCATGCAGAGGTGTTATTTTAAAACAAAAGAAAGTAAAAGATCAGCAATAAAGAGAATTTAAAAAGAAAAAAGAGACAACATAAATGAAAGGAAGGGGAAATGTAATCCACAGAACAGTTCTTTAACAACACTTACACTTTGCATCAAGATATGGAAAAGAAAGAGAGGCAATGTCAACTATAAGGAAGACGGAGACCTTGTTCAAAAATAGTGGGAAAATGGTTAAACCATAATGTAAACAATGGTATACTATTGTTCCGTGGTATCTCAACCTGTCATTTTTTATTTAGTATTTAAGGTCATACTATTGAAAACAGATATTCTCTAGGTTCTGGGTAAATGGTGCCTCGTGGCTCTGTTTCATCGTTTGACATATATGTGACACCTACCAGCTACTAAAAAACCCTTTCACCATCCTTCTGACCAATGCCTCATTGCTTGATTAAGAGTAGGGAATTTGAAACAGACCGCTCCTGACTCTCTCCTTAAGTCCACAACTCTAACCAAGGGAAGATGGGTAATGCCCAAAGGACGATCTACATCTGTGAAGCTTTGGATAACTGGAGGGGTCAATTGGTAAATGAGAGGCTCACACCTGAGAAGTCAACCTCCTTGTGGATAGATGTTTTCTGCTTGTGGAGAAAGATGCAGAGAAAGGAATACCTCTGAATGTCACTACCCAAAACTCAAGGTAAATGGAGAATGGAGTACACTCCTAAAAAAAGGAATGTAAATAGAGTGCCAACTGTAAATCCTACTTCAGCCCAGGGGATTAAGGTCTGACTGTGGTCTGACACGTGGCTCTGCAGTCCTCTGTCCAAGCTATACCTTTCCTTATTCTACATTTTTACAGTAACTACAGAACTGAAGCATTGAAACTTAAGATGTCAGATCCCAGGCTGGGCCTGGTGGTGAGTGACTATAGTACCAGCTACTGAGGAAGCTGAGGCAAAAGGATCACTTAAGTCTAGAGTACAAGGCTATAATGCACCATGAGTGCACCATGAATAGCATGGCACCCTACCCTGGGCAACATACCTAGACCTAGTCTCTTAAGATACATAAAATAAAATATCACACCACACATTCATGATTAGTACAAGTATTTAATAAAATTAGAAACAAATTTTGACTTAATTTCCATCATCAGGAAGCTTGCTATTGGTAGCTACTAATGTACTATTGATTGGGATCATAAACAGGAATAGGAAACAAGAAAAAATTATGAAAACCAAAAGGAAGGAATTAAAGAAAAACTCTATTTTAGCTTTTGATTAAGCTATATCTGACTATATATAACTTCAGAGAGAACCGGAGCTGTATCCATGGTTATTAACATCAAGGAAAAGAGCATTTATTTAAGCCATTCTAGAGTTTAATAAAAGCAAATGCCAATCTTTTCTGCATGGATGTGTGTATAAAAAATTATTAAGGCTTTATACATGTTCCTGATGGCATATACACAGAAATAACCAAAAATCTATGATTTTACTTAAATAATTTTGATCTGTTGATAAGAACATTTTCTGGCAAGTTTTTAATGTCACAAATGTAGTTTTCTTGGTTAAGAATTTTATTGAAAGCACATGAAAAAAATAGGACAAGTTTCGTTGACCCTCACATGTTCACAAGACAGATCATAGACACTCTATGGCTTATATTTTCTTAGTGGTATAGATCATAATTTTATTTTAATTTTAGTTATTTTACTTAACTAAATAATTCCTAGTAACTCTTCAAAATAATTTTGTTGGTATATTTACTTTTGTCTCAAAGATAGATGAAATCAAAGACAACATTTTAAAGGCAATCTCTCTGGGTTAGGAAGCATATTTTAATAATACTCTCGTAACTTATTAGCTGTTATAAAGCCTATATTTTCAAATACTCATTTAAAGTATCAATAATATTTAAATAGTAAAACAAAGCATTAATATTAAAGAATAAAAAGGAAGGTGGGGAAAACTATCATGATTTTTAAAATATCAGTTTGTTGGTTAATTTGTATTTCCATTAACCAAAAAGTTACAAAGTATCTTTTGTCCATCAGGATTGCGCTAATTACATTTCACAGGAGATTTCTCATTTAATATTAACTGATGTGTAACTAATGAATACATTATGAATAAAGTAATTGTTGCATGTTTATCTTTGAATTATTAGTATACACAACTTACTTCTTGAAGAAAACTTAAAATGTGACATGAAAAAAATTACAGGAATCCTTGTTTAGATCACAGCTTTAACACATAGTTGCTATACGATCTTAGGTAAGCTATTTAATCTCTCCTGGAAATCAACATTGTATAATTTTTTTAGATTTTGGGTTCTGTATTCATCTACATTCATTTCCTACCTGAATAAATACAGAGAAGTGTCAAAATACCCTTTTAAACCCTTCATTTTCTCACCAATAATAGAAAAATGATATTATTACTTCCCTGTTACAGTATATGTGAAGACTAAATGAGTGGATTCATAAAAAGCATTTCAAAGAGTAAACTTCCTTCAACTTCAACAAGTATTAGTTAAATATTATTGCTATGATGTGGGCATGTGACCTCTCCACATCTCATGTTGAAATGTGTTCCCCTATGTTGGAAGTGGGCCCTAGTAGGAAGTATTGGACCATGGGAGTCAATCTTTCATGCCTGATTTGGTATTGTCTTCATAGTAAACAGTAAGTTCTCCCTCAGGGTTCATGTGAAATTTGCTTTTTTTATATATATAAAAGCCTGGAACCTCTTCCCTCTCTCTTACTTCCTCTCTCACCATGACGTGTCTACTCCCACTTGGCCTTTAGCCATGATTGTAAGCTCCCTGAGGTCTCATGGGAAGCTGAGTTGATGCTGGTGCCATGCTTCCTGTAGAATCATGAGCCGACTAAATCTCTTTTCTTTATAAATTACCCAGCCTTTGGTATTTCTTTACAGCAATGCAAAAACGAACTAACACAATTCAATGTGCACAGTCTACAGGTGGAATTTCATCTGTTTTTGACCTTTAAGATCCCTTTCATGAAGACCGTTATGGTTACATTACTCCCACTTAGATATCCAGGATATTTATTCCATTTCGAGATCCTTAATTAATAACATCAGCACAGCTCTTTCTTGGCTTGAGGAAATATAATGATATTTTTTTGGGATTGTGATATGAACATCTTGGGGGCCATATTTCTCTCTGTTAAAGAAATTAATAAAAACAGTACAAAATAAAAGGAGGAAGAAAAATCAGATTTACAAGTTTTCTTTTTATTGAATTAAGAGAAAGTTGTAATAATTTTCAACTCTAATGGAAAAATGGCAAAACTAAGTTTTTCATGAATTTGCTAATTTTTAAAAGTATACTTTTTAAAAGTATTTGTTATGACCTACTTTTATAGAATTAAAAAAACTGAAACAGTGTTTACAATATTGTTAAACTTGACCCACACTGGGATAAGGTTTACTGAGTAAAAAATAAAAATCAGTTTTATGTCATGAATTGAGATAATTTTTAAAAAATATATATAAATATATAAAATCGTATTCCAGCTGAAAAATTGAAGACCCACAGGTTTGAAAGCAATAATCTTTAAGTTAAAAAATTTATAGAAATAGTGAAGGTATGAGTGTAAATATCCCACTCAAATGAATTACCCAAGGAACTATAGATTACTTTAAAATACAATTATGTCCTTTGGAATTTCTCCAGAACTCATTTTTTTAACCAATTCAATTTCCAAATGTGCCATCTAATAAAAAGGAAAGTTAAATGATCTGCCAAGGTGTGTTTAATGAGTGAAGAAAACTACACATTTTACTGAAAATAAATAACAAAACAAAAGCTATAAAAAGAGAAGAATGGAGTAAAACAAGCAAAAATTCAGAAATAGAGAATATATGCAACCAGAAGATAAATGAACCAATGAAACAAATAAAAGTAAAATGGGATTAGTGCTGATAGGATCAGTACTACATAAATTGAATCAATGCTGATAAGATATTTTAAGATGAGCAAAAGTTTACTCAAGTTAACCTTTTGATATCTTATGAACACAGGTAGTACATTTTGGAAAGAAAAGAGTATATTTTGCTCTAATTTGAAAATTTTTAAAATCTTACTTGAGTCACCCTAGAAGGAAGTTTTCTTATCTCTGCACCTGTATCTTTCTTTTATTTCTTTGGACACCAAAACATTGTTCCTGTTTTCATAGTTAATTCCATCAAATCATAACAAATAAAGTTTTAGTATCTTTATTCTTGGTTTTATGATTTTATCATTCCTCCCACACTCTTAGTGATTAGGTTTTTTTCTATTTCATTTCTATACTTTACAACACACAGCAATGATGTATGTACAGCTCTCTGGGTACTATCTCAGTAACTTGAGATGATATACAATATTTTTGTCATAATTATTGTAAAACCCAAATCATTCATCACAGTGTCTGACACAAAGTAGAACTTCAATACAATATTATTAAAAAATTATTGCTTAGGATGCATAGGATGAATACTTAAAATAATTAATAAAGATCTTACCATTTTCTTTTTTTATTTTCTTTTTTATTTCATTTTAGGTTTTGGGGTACATGTGAAGAACATGCAAGATAGTTGCATAGGTATACATGTGGCAGTGTGATTTGCTGCCTTCCTCCCCTTCACCTATATCTGGAATTTCTCCCCATGCCATCTCTCCCCAACTCCCCACCCCGCACTGTCCGTCTAGTATTACCCCCAACAGACCTCAGTGTGTAGTGCTCTTCTCCCTGTGTCCATGTGTTCTCATTGTTCAACACCCACCTATGAATGAGAACATGCAGTATTTCATTGTCTGTTCTTGTGTCAGTTTGCTGAGAATGATGGTCTCCAGGTTCATCCATGTCCCTACAAGCACACGAACTCATCATTTTTGATGGCTGCAAAACATATGGTGTATATGTGCCACATTTTCCCTGTCCAGTCTAACATTGATGGGCATTTAGGTTGGTTCCAGGTCTTTGCTATTGTAAACAGTGTTGCAACGAACATTCGTGTGCATATGTCCTTATACTAGAATGATTTATAATCCTTTGGATATATACCTAGTAATGGGATTAATGGGTCAAATGGAATTTCTATTTCTAGGTCCTTGAGGAATTGCCACACTGTCTTCCACAATGGCTGAACTAATTTACACTCCCATCAGCAGTATAAAAGTGTTCCTATTTCTTTACATCCTCTCCAGCATCTGTTGTCTCCAGATTTTTTAATGATTGCCATTCTAACTGGTGTGAGATGGTATCTCAATGTAGTTTTGATTTGCATTTCTCTAATGACCAGTGATGATGAGCATTTTTTCATATGTTTGTTGGCCTCGTGTATGTCTTCTTTTGTAAAGTATCTGTTCATATCCTTTGCCCACTTTTGAATGGGTTTGTTTGGTTTTTTTTTTTTTTTTTTGTAAAACCTGTTTGAGTTCTTTGTGAATTCTGGATATCA
>CM052650.1:27415658-27457172 GCA_028533165.1 Leontopithecus rosalia
CATAAAGTCCTTGCCTCCTCCTATGTCCTGAATGGTTTTGCCTAGATTTTCTTCTAGGGTTTTTATGGTGCCTGGTCTTATGTTTAAGTCTTTAATCCATCTGGAGTTAATTTTAGTGTAAGGTGTCAGGAAAGGGTCCAGTTTCTGCTTTCTGCACATGGCTAGCCAGTTTTCCCAACACTATTTATTAAACAGGGAATCCTTTTCCCATTGCTTGTTTTTGTCAGGTTTGTCAAAGATTGTATGGTTGTAGATATGTTGTGTTGCCTCTAAGTCCTCTGTTCTGTTCCATTGGTTTATATCTCTTTTTTGGTACCAGTACCATGCTGTTTTGATTACTGTTGCCTTGTAGTACAGTTTGAAGTCCGGTAGTGTGATGCTCCTGCTGTGTTCTTTTTGCTTAGAATTGACTTGGCTATGCGAGCTCTCTTTTGGTTCCATATGAAATTTAAGGTGGCTTTTTTTCCAGTTCTGTGATGAAGGTCACTGGTAGCTTGATGGGGATAGCTCTGATTATAAATTACTTTGGGCAGTATGGCCTTTTTCATGATATTGATTCTTCCTAACCATAAACATGGAATGTTTCTCCATCTGTTTGTGTCCTCTCTTATTTCACTGAGCAGTGGTTTGTAGTTCTCCTTGAAGAGGTCCTTTACATTCCTTGTTAGTTTTATTTCTAGGTATTTTATTCTCTTTGTAGCAATTGTGAATGGCAGTTTGTTCTTGATTTGGCTCTCTTTCAGTCTGTTATTGGTGTATAGGAATGCTTGTGATTTTTGCACATTGACTTTCTATCCTGAAACTTTGCTGAAGTTGCTTATCAGTTTCAGGAGATTTTGGGCTGAGATGATGGGGTCTTCTAGATATACTATCATGTCGTCTGCAAATAGAGACAATTTGGCTCTCCTTTCCTATTTCAATACCCTTTATTTCTTTTTCTTGCCTGATTGCTCTGGCTAGAACTTCCAATACTATATTGAATAGAAGTTGTGAGAGAGAGCAACCTTGTCTAGTGCCAGATTTCAAAGGGAATGCTTCCAGTTTTTGGCCATTCAGTATGATATTGGCTGTTGGATTCTCATAAATAGCTTTTATTATTTTGAGATACATTCCATCAATACCTAGTTTATTGAGGGTTTTTGGCACAAAGGGCTGTTGAATTTTGTCAAAGGCCTTCTCTGTATCAATTGAGATAATCATGTGGTTTTTGTCTTTGGTTCTGTTTATGTGGTATATTAGGTTTAAAGACTGGCATGTGTTGAACCAGCCTTGCATCCCTGGGATAAATCCTACTTGATCATGGTGGATAAGCTTTTTGATGTGCTGTTGCAATCGGCTTGCCAGTATTTTATTGAAGATTTTTGGGTCTATGTTTCTCATGGATATTGGCCTGAAGTTTTCTTTTCTTGTTGAGTCTCTGCCATGTTTTGGTATCAGTATGTTGGTCTCATAAAATGATTTGGGAAGGATTCCCTCTTTGTGGATTATTTGGAATAGTTTCAGAAGGAATGGTACCAGCTCCTCTTTGTGTGTCTGGTAGAATTGGGCTGTGAACCCATCAGGACCTGGGCTTTTTTGGGTGGTAGGCTCTTAATTACTGCCTCAACTTCATATCTTGTTATTAGTCTATTCAGGGTTTCGACTTCTTCCTGGTTTAGGCTTGGGAGGAGACAAGTGTCCTGGAATTTATCCATTTCTTCCAGGTTTACTAGTTTATGTGCATAGAGTTGTTTGTAATAACCTCTGATGATGGTTTGAATTTCTGTGGAATCTGTGGTGATATCTCCTTTATCCTTTTTATTGCATCTATTTGGTTGTTCTCTCTTTTCTTTTTTATTAACCTGGCTAGTGGTCTGTCCATTTTGTTGATCTTTTTGAAAAATCACCTTCTGGATTTATTGATTTTTTGAAGGGTTTTTGTGTCTCTATCTCCTTCAGTTCTGCTCTGATCTTAGTTAATTCTTGTCTTCTGCTAGCTTTTGAGTTTTTTTTGATCTTGCTCCTCTAGCTCTTTCGGTTTTGATGATTGGGTGTCAATTTTTGATCTCTCCTTGCTTCTCATGTGGGCACTTATTGCTATATATTTTCCTCTAGAGACTGCTTTAAATGTGTCCCAGAGATACTGGTATGTTGTGTCCTCATTCTCGTTGGTTTCAAAGAACATCTTTATTTCTGCCTTCATTTCATTGTTTATCCAGTCAACATTCAAGAGCCAGTTGTTCAGTTTCCATGAAGCTGTGCGGTTCTGTGTTATTTTTTGAATTCTGTGTTCTAAGTTGATTTCACTGTGGTCTGAGAGAGTGTTTGTTATGATTTCCATTCTTTTGCATTTGCTGAGGAGTAATTTACTTCCAATTATGTGGTCAATGTTAGAGTAAGTGTGATGTGGTGCTGAGAAGAATGTATATTCTGCGGATTTGGGTTGGAGATTTCTGTAAATGTCTATCAGGTTTGCTTGTTCCAGGTCTGAGTTTAAGTCCTGGATATCCTTGTTAATTTTCTGTCTGGTTGCTCTGTCTAAAATTGACAAGGTGGTGTTAAAGTCTCCCACTATTATTGTGTGTGACACTTTAATAAAGATCTTACTATTTTATACAAATAAAATGCTAGAAACATGTAAGTGTTATGAAAAATAGTAGAGTTATTTGATAAGGATGTGTGTTATAATAATTTTAGATGCTAAGTTAGTAATAACTTCATAATAATCTCAAATTATCAAGTATATCTAGACTTCAGTCTCTTGTGAGGTGAAATATGGTCGAAATTAAAAAGAAATCTCATATAAAATGAATGTATTTGTTCATATAAATAGATTATGCAGATAAATAAAAATCTAATTAACTTTTATAATGTTCCAGTGCTAGTCATTAATTGTGCTAATACTTTATACATAATTCTATGTTATTTAATTTTCAAAACACTTGTGAATAATAGTTACTCTAACCATTTTTCAAATGAGGATTACATGAATTAAGTCTTACATTTAGAAGTGACAAAATGAGAATTCAATCAAGTCCTATCCAAGTCCAAAATTATGTCTTCTCATCACACAAGTTTTGCTATGTCCTTTACTCATTAAAATTTTCAGGAGAACTACAAGAATCTGTCTGAATCTTTATTCTCCAAACTGACACCCATACTGTATCAACTACTTAGAAGCAGTGTATTAGTCTGTCCAAATACTACTATAAAGGACTGATGAGATTGGGTAATTTATAAAGGAAAGAGGTTTAATTGACTCATAGTTCAGCAGTGCTACGAAGGCCTCAGTAAACTTACAATCATGACACAAGGGGAAGTAAATGTGTCCTTCTTTAATGGCAGCAATAAGGAGAAGTGTGAAGCAAATGGGGAAAAGCTTCTTATAAAACATCAGATGTCAGGAGAACTCACTATCATGAGAACAGCTGCATGTGGGTAACCATCTTCATGATTCAGTTACATACCACCAGGTCCCTCCCACAACGTGTGTGGTTTATGGGAACTATAAATTAAGCTGAGATTTGAGTGGGGACACAGCCAAACCATATAAAACACCCTTTACATTGTTTTCCAAAATTGTTAAGGACTATGTGTGATGTCTAAACAGTGTATAAAATCAGAACACTTTTAGATTCCAAGATCTGTATCCAAAGCATCATCTCTTCCTTTTAGTTTACTCTATATTATGAAATTCTTAAAAAAAACTTGGCTGAAATAAACTTTTAAAAAATTTTCTATTTTATTTTGAGACAGGGTCACAGCTCTGGTAACCAGGCTGGAGGGCAGTGACACCTTGACTTCTTGGGATCAAGTGATTCTCCCACCTCAGCCTCCAAAGTAGCTGGAAACACAGTCATTCACCATCATACTAGTTACTATTTGTATTTTGCCATGTTGCCCAGGCTGGTCTTGAATTCCTGGGCTCAAGCAATCCTCCCACCTCAGCCTCCCACAGTGTTGGGGTTAAAGGCATAAGCCACTACACCAGGCCCCATTTTTCTTGATATGCTCTTCTTACTGCATCTAGTCTCTGCGATTCCTAGGAATCTTAGAGAATGTGGATTTTATTTTTATTATAGATTGAGTTCTTAAATGTAACTTCCTAACATATATTACCCACTGCCATTATTATATTCTTCTCCACTGCCTACAACAATGAACTGGGTGAAAATTCTGTCTCATTCACCAGAACATTCTTTGCCTGTGTTCTTTTACCACCTGCATTCTCTCTCCAGGAAGTAGATCTCCAAGAAATGAATATTTTTGAGCTGTTGTAGTGAGAGGGATGCAGTAAGTTGTTACAACTATGTAATGTAAGAAAAACTCCATATTTTTCTGGTTATTCCCAGGTCACAGATGAGGATTCCAAGATTTGCTCTAGCTATGTTAACTAGATAATATTAAGGAAGAAACTGTCAAATATATTGTGGATTCTCTTGTAACTTTCTTAGGTAAATATTGATGTTCCCTTTTCTGTGTTGCTATTGCAAATTTCACTGGTCTTAATATAATTATAATCTTGTCCAATGGCGTTTAATTATCTCCTTCCATAGGAAGGTAAGAAACTTGAAAGAAGATCTCTCTGTCACATTCCCGTCTTTGACAATGAGAAAGACTTTGCATATTATACCTGATCAACATGAGAATTAATGAATACTTCTAATTATGAAAAGATTCAAGGTATGGATTTCTAATCTTAAAATTTATGAAAAATTGAATCACATATTAGTTTTGAGAAAAACTCAAGAAAAATCAAATCCCAAAAGCTAGTCCGTGTCTGAAATGATCATGTTTTGTCTTGCAATACCTAAAACAACTCATTTATTAGATTTTCAAAGAAATGCAAAATAAGCAATTCATCTTTTCTAAATCCTTTCCGAAGTTGAAAATAAACCCTATTCTATTAAATTGCTGAATGAATTATCTAGATGCTTACCTGATTATTAAACTAGAGTAAATGCATTTCAGAAGTTTTTACAATGAGTTTTAATATCACACTAAAGATTTACTGAAAACCAAGCACTTAATACAAGTAAATAAATTTGATAAATAGAACCTATGTGTTTTAAGCCAAATAATTGAGAAGATGTTTATGTGTCATAAAATGGAATTTTAAAACCAAATAAAAGTGACTGTGGAGTAAAATGTGGAGAGTATAAATATATGCTCTTATGGATATTATAATTTCTCTAAAATCAAAAACAGATATTACACAACTATATAATTATACAAAGAATGAAAAAGCTGCAACCAACTTGATAGATAAAACCAGTAGTTATACATTTCAAATATACTTCTCTATAAAGTATTCCTGAAACTATAAGTTAAAATCCCCCACTTTAACAGGAGCAAGCATAAATATAAGCAAAAGCCAACCTCAGACTTTTAAAACATTTCCTTTAAATTTTTTCATACTGTTCATTATTACTGGCTGTATAAGACACATTTTTACATTGAATCTTCATTATAAACATTTTAGTCACTTTCTGAAGTCTAGGCAATTTAAACTAAACAACAAATTGAACCCTATTCATAGTGTGTGCTGATTTCTGTGGTGTTAAGTATTCACATCATAACTGATTTTAAGTTACAACACAAAACTGAAAGGAAATTCATGGTAGCACACTATCAGCATTTCCATCATAGAGATAAACCAGACGCCAATAACCTCAAGACCATTGACTACAGTAACATTTTATAGTAACATAATGATTAACAAGTAGTGAGTGTTGAGTATTTATTACATTTATGTATTATGTCTAATTGTAAATTGGTGTTTTTTTTATGATGACTGTGTATAACGACTTATTTATAACATTCTTGAATATCTCAAATAAGCATTGGTGAGCTAGTACCAACTGGCTCCAACATGCCATTACCAGACTTTTTTTTTTTTTGAGACAGAGTCTTGCTCTGTCACCAGGAGCCAGGCTGGAGTGCAGTGGCACAATCTTGGCTCACCGCAACCTCCACCTCCTGGGTTCAAGCAATTCTCCTGCCTCAGCCTCCTGAGTAGCTGGGACTACAGGTGCACGCCACCATGCCCAGCTAATTTTTGTATTTTTAGTACAGATGGGGTTTCACCATGTTGGCCAGGATGTTCTCAATCTCTTGACCTCGTGATCTGCCCACCTCAGCCTCCTCAAGTGCTGGGATTACAGGCATGAGCCACCACGCCAGCCCATTACCAGACTTTTGTACAGCAGGTAGTCAAGACTGGCTTTTAGCATTGAAAAGACCTCACGGTTCTACTAAATAATTCTTAAGACCTGGATAAAGGAATATTTCAGGTATTATAATTAGAATATCATTAGTGGATAGAAACGTCACAGATGATATGTTCACATCACTACAGCTTTTAATCAAGATGTAGTAACAGGGACTAAATTTACTCTCTTGACTGAAACAAGTTAAAAAATGAGTGAAAATATATGAACAGTATATCCTAAGGCATTGAACATCAGGTAACAAGGGTCACTTTTATCTGAAAAAGTAAAAACAACAACAACAAAAAAGCAGAAACAAAACAGGTTTGTGGTTTTTCCTTTTTAGCCTAAAATATTCAGGCCATTGTGCAGGAAGGGGTGAATTCGAGCAGAGACTGGTAGTCTTTTCTGGTTGAAGATACAGATATAAGTATCTGAAAAAACCAAGAGAGCTCTAGTTCACAGAACAAAGAGGAAAGAGATCTGTATAGAAATAAAACTTTTGAGGCCTACACGGTGCTCCTCTCAAGTATTCAGTTGAACACAAATAAGTACATGTATAAACACATTATCCCTGGACAGGAAAGAAAGATATAGAGGGAGTAGTGCCTTTAGCTTACCAAGAGCCAGAGAAAGAATTAGTTCTCATTAGCCAAAGAGGAAAACTCATAATTCATGGACAATCTGTTAGATTCAGAGAATACTTGCCTCCATCATGGGGAAAGATTAAGCTCAAAATAAAAACCCCAAAGGAATACAACTGTTTCTAAGTTACTCAACTGTTTTTATGGACAACATAGTTTTATACCTAGCCAATCCCATTGTCTGTGCCCTAAAACTCCAAATCTGAAAACAACTTCATCAAAGTTTCAGGGTACAAAATCAATGTACAAAAATAGTGACATCTCAATATATCAAAAATGTCCAAGCTGAGAGCCAAATCAAGAACTGAGTCACATTTGCAATAGGCGCGTGCACACAAACACACACACATGCACACACACACGCACTCACGGATACAGCTTACCAGCGATCTCCACAAAGAGAATTACAAAACACTGCTGGAGGTAAACAGAGACAAACAGATGGAAAACCATTCGATGTTCACGGATAGAAAGAATCCATATTGTTAAAATGGCCATACTGCCTCAAACAGTTTACAGATTCAGTTCTATTCCTACCAAACTAGCAATGACATTTTTCACAGAACTCAAAAAAAAATTCTGAAATTCGTATATAACCAAAAAAGAACCCAAATGGCCAAAGCAATCCTAAGCATAAAAGAACAAAGTTGGAGACTTCATACGACCTTACTTCATATTGTACTATAAGGCTACAGTAACCAAAACAGCATGATACTGGTACAAAAACAGACACATAGACCAATGGAACACATTAGAAAATCCAGAAATAAAGCCCCACAATGATCTGATTTACGACAAACTCAGCACAAAGGAAAAATGAGGAAAGGACTCCCTATTCAATAAATAGTCCTGGGATAACAGGCTGGCCATATACAGAAGATTGAAACTCAATCCCTTCCTTTCACTTTTTACAAAAATCAACGCAAGATGGATTTAAAACTTAAACATAAAACCTAAAACTATAAAAACCCTAGAAAAAAACTTAGGAAACAATATTCTGGACATAGGCCCTGTCAAAGATTTCATAATGTAGTCTCTAAAAGCAATTGTGCCAAAAACAAAACATTTTTTGGTCTCACTTATAAGTGGGAGCTAAATATTGAGTACACACAGACACGACAATGAGATTAATAGACACTGGGACCTACTTGAAGATGGAGAAGGGTGAGGACTGATAAACTGTCTAGTGGGTACTAATCTTATTAACTGAGTGACAAAATAATCTTTGCACCCAACCCATGTAACATGCAATTTACCTATGTAACAAACCTGCCCATGTAAACCCCTAAACTGGAAATAAAAATCAGGAGAGAAAAGATTAAGAATATTTAAAGTATATAAAAAATGCCCTGTGCCTAACAAGATAAGATTCTCATGTTTAGAACCCAATAAAAATTACAAGGCATAGAGAGTTAGGAAATTGTAATAAGATACAAAAATTATTTTAAATGATTCACAAATGATGCAATTGGTGGATAAGGGTGTTATTATAATTGTATTCCATATGTTGGAGAAGTCACAGAAATTTTTTTTATATCAAGTAAAGACATTAAGGATATGTTTAAAGAGACTATAATCAAAATTCTTGAAAGAAAATCTAAAACATCAATAATGAAAAATATACTAAATGGGATTAAGAGCATGTTAGACAGTGCAGAAAATAGTAGATTTGAAGGCATAACAACTGAAACTCTCTGAAATAAGTCAAAGACAGAAATAAAACTTTTATAAAAAGAATATGGGATTGGGGAAATGTGGCACCATTTTTTGTTGTCAGGGGAGTTGACAACAAATTTGAAGCATTGATGACTGAAATATTTTTTAATTTGATGTAAACTATAAAGTCACTGATACAAAAATCTCAATTCAACCAACAAAAAAATTACAAAAATTGAACAAAGGCATAGATTAACCAAATTGCCCCCCCAAACAAACAGAGAGAGAATCTTAAGAAAAAAAGACAAGATAGTTGCAGTGAAATAAACATAACAGCACATTTTTCAGAAATAATTCAAACCAGAAATGGAAAGAGCAGCATCTTTTAAGCATTGAAAGAAGAAAATTAAACAAATGCTTCAAATCTAGAATTGTATACAAATTAAAATAATTTTCAAAAAATCAATGGTAAAATTAAAATTATTATATAGACAAAATCTGAAATAATTTGTTACTAGAAGACTTACACTATAAACAATGTTAAAGGAAATTCTTCAAACACACAGAATATTACAACATATGGAAAACTGAATCTGCTCACATTAATGAAATTATATCTACCTGGGAACATGTGTCTACCACAGAATTCCTATGTCCTGCAGACTTTTTGTTTTCAATAATATACAAAGCATTTATTTCATCTCAATTATATCAGGCATAGTGCTACAGTAAGTGTAGGTCTATGTCAACAACTGAATACAAAATTAGAACCAAACCCAGCTATTATCATGTTCTCAGGTAAGTCAACCCTAATATTATTATCAAATTTAAGCTAATCTAAATGCTTTTCCTTCTTTTCAGTTCTATCCTAGAAAACCTGTCCAAATTTTGTGATAATAAAAAATTACAATATCATAAAATTCCATTATTCTGTAAACGTTCAATTCCAAACTTTAACAATTTGACTATTCATTACAACACGATGAATTCTTACCTTTGCTATAGTTCTGGAATATGTGACAATTGAAGGACAATACTTAGAAAATGGCAATAATCAAGGGGTTAGAAGAAAGTAGAACTTTCGGGCCGGGCGCGGTGGCTCAAGCCTGTAATCCCAGCACTTTGGAAGCTCGAGGCGGGTGGATCACGAGGTCAACGGATCAAGACCATCCTGGTCAACATGGTGAAACCCTGTCTCTACTAAAGATATAAAAAATTAGCTGGGCATGGTGGCACGTGCCTGTAGTCCCAGCTACTCGGGAGGCTGAGGCAGGAGAATTGCCTGAACCCAGGAGGCGGAGGTTGCGGTGAGCCGAGATTGCGCCATTGCACTTCAGCCTGGGTAACAAGAGCGAAACTCCGTCTCAAAAAAAAAAAAAAAGAAAGTAGATCTTTCCACAGAAACTGTCTGCTAAGATACTATTATAGAAAATAATATGGCTACATTATTTTGCAAAGAAATGTAAGAGAAATGTGTTAATAAAACTATACTATTCTATCAAAGGAAATTAAAAATTATAGAGACAAGCAATCACTTATTTCATAAATATATTTTAATCACAAAATTATTTTGAAAATATTTTTACTTCAAATTAAAACTCTAGCTTAATTAGAAACTTGATAAACTCATTTTACAAAAAAACTAATACATGAAAAATGATGGCCAAGAAACCATTGATAAGAGAGTGGATAGAAGACTTGCTCCTAGAGATAAAAAAAAATTACCTTATAAAAAGTGGAAATATCTAAATTTATTTGGTGACATTATTGAATCCTTAAGCAAAAGATTGATATTGTTGATAAAACTCAGAAATAGAGTCCAATTTCTACAAAAATCTATTATGTAGTAAATGTAACATTTTATATTAAAAACAGAAAAGTTGGCTCTTCTATAGTACTTGGGATATTGGACAACTTTGAAGAAAAAAAGATTATTATATATTCATTTTACAATCACAAAATAAATACTAGAGTAATTAACAGCTAGATAAATTAATTCAAGTATAACAAATAATAAAAGTAAACACAACTTCAAAATGTCTTAGAATTAGTTAAACATAATGTTATTCTTTCAGTCATCTTTAATCCTTCTCTATATTCCGGAGGCAGGAGAATAGGGTCTGGAGTCAGGGAACCTAAGGGCAATTCATGCTGAATCAAGGAAAACACCAAGGTCTGTGGACAGGGAATCTGAAGCTAAGTCATGCAAACTTCCTAAAGCTAGACCCCATCTCCCCATGCTAAGTAACTAAGGACCAAAGGCTATTTTCTCTACAACCCTCCCCCTTCCACCAGGTCTCAGATGGAAAGGGAGAGTTCCTTTGATTGGCCAGGGTGCAAGTAGGGACAATCTCTTCATCTGCACAGAGCTCCAATTCACCATAGCCTTTAATTAGCCACAGACCAAATTCTTCATCCAGACCAGGGCTAAACTGATAGGAACCTCAAAATAAATGTACTTAAAATCACGAAAACTTGTTACTGGGCCCTTGAGCTGCTTGCTCAGGCCTGCTCTTGCCCTGTGGTTTGTTTTCTCAATTTAATAAATTCCTACTTTTGCTGCTTCATGTCTGTGTTTTCATTCCTTTCTCACTGCGTTTGTAGGAATTTTGTCCAATTCTTTTTTCAAAAAGAAACTGGACAACTTAAACTCAAGGCTCTCCTCTGGTAACATTACCTAGATTAAGCTCAGTTTGGAATGGGCACAGAAATATTAAAATTTAAGTTCCTTGGTGAGTCTATTCTAGCACTTTGGGATCTGAAAAAGTTTTACATATTTCATTTTAATTTCAAAGATGCATGATATTGATCACATATTGGCTAAAATGGCTAGATATTGACTTTTGCCAACTATGTTTGCCAAGAATCCATGGCCAATATAGTTGGCAAAAGTTCCCCAAAGTAAATGTAAGCAATGATACGGTTTGGCTGTGTCTCTACCCATCCTTAATTTCAAGGATGCATGATATTGATCACATATTGGCCAAAAAAGCTAGATGTTGACTTTTGCCAACTATATTTGCCAAGAATCCATGAGTTAATTTGCTTATATTCCACAATCCTAAATATCAAGGAAGATATTTACATATTTAACAAATTAAATATGATTACTTATTATAATATAGGCAACAGAAAAGCAGAAGTTTGAATAATGTTTATAATTACATTGAAAAAGTGTGTGGTGACCCTGTGGAACCTGATTGAGAAATCTGAATTATTAAACAACAGCTTAATTTATTAAATGATCAGAAAAATACATTGTTAGCTTTTCCTAGTTTCCTCCTAATAGAGGGAATCTTAAACTAAGGGCGGTTTTTTGTTGTTGTTGTTGCTTCTCTATGTTAAGTTTTATTTTTCATAATTGTATCATCCAAGATATGAAATGTAATGACATTACATATCACATCAAAACATTTTACTTTTAAGGCAGAACAGCACAAAAAAAAATGCTGTAAGTAAGGAGATAAGCTTTGACATATTTGTCAAGTCAAAATTGTAGGTAATTATTTTGAAGTAAGTCTTCTTTTTTATTGTAAAACTGAAAAAAGAAAAGTGGCCATAATTATTCTGCATACATATTCTATGTATATATATATATAGAGAGAGAGAGAGACAGAGAGAGAGAGAGACATAGATATGTAAAATGAATGAAATATTTATGTAAAAAACAAAGCTTAGTAAAAGAAGCTAAATGCAATTCAAGTTATGTAGAATATTTAAATAATGAACACTAATTTGCATGTTGTTCTATTTAGTATTCTGTCATAAAAACTAAAATTTAATAAAACTTGTGCATATCAATGACATGTCTATTATATTTAGGGGGTTACATATTTCTCACTCTAGTAAAAAGCAAAAGTATTTATGAGGTACTGTAAACACTATCGATGTCATTGTAAAATACCACGTGGCAAACAACATAATTTCTACCATGTTTCGAATTAGCAACCATTTCAAAAGGGAAAATTTCACTTATAAAAAATTATTTTCCTCTCTTATGCTACAGACCCTCAAGAGAAAAAATAAACAAAACTGTATATTCCTTGAAAGATTTTAGAAATATATCTTAGGAGATTTGAAGGAATTTAAAGAAAGACGCTGAGAAAAACAAGTCATTAACTTAATAAATGTTAAGAAAAAATGTCTTTTAAAAATTACCAGAAATAATAACTACAAGAGTTAATTTTGATTTTTTTTTTCCTGAAAGCAGAAAATAATTTTTGGATATATTTATTAATGGAAAAGTAAACCACGGAGTTCCAGCTCAGATGGCTGTGTCTTAGAGGCCTCTGCTTTATTTTGTAGAGACTAAAAGTGGAACAATTATGTGTATATGTTAAAATTTACAAATATATGAATACTATGTATTAAGCTGGAGCTGAAATAACGTGGGTTGAAGTTCTGAATTTGGTTCCATCAAAGACAGTAATAAATATATTGCATTTGGTAACAATAATAGCAAATATTTATTTGGGGCTTACTATATACAAGATACAGTTTCTGATGCCTTATGTGTATAAACATATTTAAGCTTAATGAGAACCCTATGAGTTAGTGCTATTTTTATTAAACCAGGTTTACTTAAGAGAAAGTTGAAATTGAGGCACAGAGATTAAATTGCCCAAACTTTTATAGCTAATGGAGAAATAACTAAGATACACAAATAGGTGGCTCTCTTGTCTATGAACTTTCCACTCCTCTAGAAATTACCCTGTAAGCTGGGTTTGCCTTAAATCTTTGCAAATCATTCATAAACTCTTCTTTCTCAGTAATGGGTGAGGCCTCATATCACTGTTTTTTTTTTTTATACTCCAGTGTCAAATATTTATTTTTATCTTCTTATCGCTAGTTTAATTTGGGAAACACCTATCTATCTATCTACCTATAAACAACTCTCTCTGTATATATAAATCTATAGATACAGATACAGAGATGTAGATATAAATATCTAAATATAGATATGTATGCATAGATATAGATGTAGATATACATATAGATATGTACACATAGCTATATCTCTCTATATATAGAGAAATATATAGAGTTGTTTATATATAGATAGATATATATACACACATATATTTATTAAACATATATATCAAATATATATAGTTATCTATATATAGAGATACACACATTTATCAAATATATATATAGAGAAAAAATATATGTATATATTTTATATAGAGAGATACAAACATATATTTATCAAAATCAACTAAGCATATCAAAATATTCTTTTATTTGTGTAAAAAATCACATTAAAAAAAGACAATACTCATAATACTGAAAAACAAAATTCGTAAGCCCTAGAACTTGTACTGAAAGGATTCTTTTCTAGTAAATGTTGTTCAACTAGCTTACAATGCGTTCTTCATATTTACTACTCTCAGTTAAACTAGGCCATATTGAAAACTCTACTCATCTTTGATGACATATTTCTTGGCTTCTCTAAGTACCATTAACTCTTCTTTCACTTATGTAAGTGTTATTTTGCATATATATATTTCTACATTAATAAATAATGATCTGTAATAAATGAATTTAAATAGTATAAAAGTATATGAAATTTCATTTTATTGTTTTTAAAAAAGGTCCTCTGCCTTTTTTCTCCCATCTTAATCAAATTCTCTTAAGGTAAGCACTCTTCTGTAGTTGGTGAGTAGTCTCACAAAAAATAAAGCAACTAGAAAAAAATAGCCAAACTTTTAATGTATACACAAACACATCCATCATAGTATGTGTCATAGGGTTTATATTTATTAGCTTACTAGTAAATTACGAGGTAGGAAGTGAGATTAACTAAAAAAAGAAATTATCTTGAACCCCTAAGAGAGAGCTTTACTCTGGGTTTGTGTATGTATTTATTTGGTTGAATAAATACACAATTTACAGTTTTACTAAACACACACACATTGCACACACAGACACACATACACACACACATACCAAACACACTTTGACTTGTTTGAAAGCAGAACTGTTTATAATGCCCATCTCTCTTTATTATCATTAAGGTGATCTGGAATAAGTTTGTTGAATTTCTTTTTGACTTTCTCATTTAATAAATGGTGATAATAGTATTTATTGAAAAAATATTGAACAATGGCCATTTTTTTGTATACTGTAAAGACTTTGTGATGGTTAATTTTATGTGTCAATTTAATTGAGCCATGGGATACCTAAACCTCTTATTAAACATTGTTGTTGGTGTGCCTGTAAGTCTGTTTCTGCAATAGATTAGTATTCAAACAGATGGACTGATTGAAGTGGATGACCCTCTTTCGTGTAGGTGGGCATCATCCCACTCACTGAGAGGCTGAGCAGAACAAAAAGGTAGAGAAAGTTTGGTTTTCCTTTCTTTGGGTCTGACTGATTGAGCTAGGACATCGATCATCTTCGGCTCTTAGGTCTGAAATAAAATCTATTTCATCAACTTTCTTGCTCTTCAGCCTTCAGACTATACCACTTGGTTTTCTGGGTCTGCAGCTTGCAGACAGCAAATTGTGAGACTCTCAGCTTCCATAATTGCATGAGCTGAAGTTTCATAATAAATCTCAGGAGATATATGTATGTGTGTATTATATATTATATATATATAATTATATATATTATATGTTTTATAATATATATACAATATATAATATATATAATTATATATATTATATATACCAAACCATATATATATATTATATATACTATACATAATAATATATATAATATATATTATATATATTATTATGTATAGTATATATAATATATATTATATATTACCAAAATATATATATACCAAATATATTAATATATATACCAAATATATAAATATATATTATATTTATTTATAATATATAAGTGTATTATATATAATTATATCTTATTCTTTCTGTTTCTCTGAAGAAACACTAACGAATACAGAATTCTAAGAATTAATACAGGAACATATTTTTAATGTGCTACTACACATTAAACATAAATGTATATTTATGTATAAATAAAATGTCATAATTATTATAGTCATATATACAACATGTATTTACAAAATACAAGGCTTACTTACAAAATACAAGGCAAAATTACACAATGCTTTCCTTCTCTAAAATACAGTGTAAGATACGGTTGTCCTATTGGATTTTTAAATAAAATCTATCATTCATTCATGGAAATGGCATAATATCAATAAAACAAACTGTATGCACTTACTGTTCTTGGACTGGTAATCGATTCAAAGCCATTCTCTCATAGTGCCTCATGGAGTCAATGATTTTTGTTTGTGCTTTAGTGCTGACTGGATTTCGGACTGCATTATGAGACCTCTGAACAGAAGTTCTTCAAGGATTGCACTCTTGACCTTATTCAGGCCATGATTTCATCTTGTGATCAGTAGTAATTTTGCAAAACGCTCAGTTAGTAATGCCATCTAACATAAGTTTAAACATTTGAGCCATTATCCATAATTATTACTTAACACAATTTCACCATCTTATTTTATGTTGAAAGGCATACATAGATAGATAATATTTGGGAGTATATGAGTTTAGGTTTTAACACAATGGCTGCTAACTCAAAGTTGAGATTACAAACCAATGTCTTTCTCTTTTTCACTCAGTTATATTTAGCTCCTATAGAAGACATCTCTGCAAAGATATTTGTGAGCTACAGTTATTATTCAAAGCTCAATAGAACTGACATACCAAAATTTTGTATTTTTTCCTGTAAGGTTAATGAATATTTACAAAGTTAATCAAGAATTGATATAATAATTCAGGAAAAATCTGGCATACATTTATTTTTTTGCTTTCAATAATCAAGATTTTTGCTCACATTCATCAAATTTAAAAGGTAATCACTGAACTATTTATTTCTCAGAGCAAAACATGAGAAACTTGAAATTAAGAAAGCAGACCGAGGAAATTCCACAACTATGAGACCATTATCAAACAACATTAAGGAAAAGAGGACATGACAATAAGAGAGAATGTATGGCTCCTTCCACTTACATGTCTATTCAGTAAGGGTATATGCAGCCTTTATCCTGGTTCAGACAGTGTGAGAGACAGCAGAAACAAAAATTACCTAGGCATAGCTTCTGTCCTCAAGTAACAAACTGGCCAGTAGACAGACTGAAATAGTGAGAAAAATCTTAAAACTATGAAAACGAACTTAATGGTTCCAAAAGAAGAAATAACTAATTACCTTAAATTTCAGAGAAAGTTTGAACGTATCTTTTAACTTTAAACATGTTAATAATAATAATTGTTATTTTTTAGACGGAATTTCACTCTTGTTGCCCCGGCTGGAGTGCAATAGAGCAGTCTTGGCTCACCACAACCTCAGCCTCCAGGGTTCAAGCAATTCTCCTTCCTCAGCACACAGGTAATTTTGCATTTTTAGTAGGAACCTGGTTTCTCTCTGTTGGTCAGGCTGATCTCAAAGTCCCGACCACAGGTGATCCGCCCCTCTCGACCTCCCAAAGTGCTGGGATTACAGGCGTGAGCCACTGCACCCAGCAGTTAATAATTATTTTAGAAAGTATTCTGTATTTTTAAAGATTTAAAAATATTACCCAAGTCAAAAGTGTCAAACACGAAGACTAGTAATGTTTTGTTCTCAAAGCCTAACTCTGTTTTCCACAGATTATCACTGACGATACCTGTAAGAAATACTGTCTTGGTGTTTTTCTTGCTTGTTCTACATTTTAAATACATGGTATTAAAGATTCATTTTGTTTTTCACTATGTATTGTGTTCTTTAGAACACATTTTGTTGTGTTTGTGTTAATGGGCAGAACGTTAGCTTGTGAGGTACGGAAATCATGACAATGACTTAACAGTGAAAACCAGATTCTTTGTGAGTAATGAAAATTTGAGCTCTAATTTTAACTTATTGAAGAAAAAGCCATGAAAATTAGTTTTTAAAGGTTGAACGAATGATTTTTCTGCTTTTATGTCTGTGGTCTCACCCTTCTTTTTCTTATACCTATTTTAGGCTACAATAATCATCATGCATATTATAGAAAATTTTAAAAATGTTCAGTTGAGCAAAATTATCTTTAATCATAACATTATGGCTGACTCTTTGGTGCATTTTTGAAGTTTTTTTATTGTTCTATACATATTATGTATACTAGGAAGTAAAATTGATGTTAGTAGATATATATATATGTCTTATATATATCTTATATATATGTCTTATATATATATCTTATATATATGGATATATATATATGGATATATATAAAATTGCTATTATTTCTTCTCTTCCAACAATACTACAGGAAATGGAGGTTTTCTTATTTCCTTTAAATGAAGAAGTTCTGCCTCAAAATCTGAATTGCCCATGATATATGGATGCAAAATGGGATGTCAACATTTCTTTGTGCTGCTAAATCTTGGAGAATGTGAGAAGCATTACTGCATTCAGAGATTTACAAATTTAAGTCCTATAGTTTATAGGAGAGGATCTGAAAAAGTTGTTTTTTTGCATGAAGACTGAGAAATATTTTTTGTCTTATAGATTGTTAGCCAGAGATAAACGGCAAGAGAAGCTCTGGAAGGTGACAAGAAACTGGGGCATCAAATGAAGGCAGAGTAGGGAGATGCAGACACTGTCCCACACATTTCCCAACTGACTTTGCAAAATGGAGGGGATAATACTGAATTGTAATTTCTCTTCTGTGTTCTATTGTGGAGCAGCATGTCCCCACTGTGTCATATTTTTCATAGAATTCAGCTCATGCAAACTTATTTATCGGTTCTTCGGGGATGATTAAGAAAAATGAAAAATATCTGGGAATGAGAGAGGTGAAACCTGGTTCAATAGGTGGCTGTACATGCAAAGATAGAAATGATAGAGAAGCAGGGGAATTACCAAGAGCAGCAGTGACCAGGTGACATGCCAGCATATACACATTTCTTCAGATGTGGTAGGAAGGTACTTATTCCTTTAAAGCACATGAGAGGATGTGGTGGGAGTGACAACTGATTTTAACTAAATAGTAAGAGCCAATGTGACCCTTATAAGCTTAGGCTTCCTAAGGAACACCTGAGAAGCTTCCACTTGTCATACCGCGCGTGCACGCACACACACGCACACACACACACAAACACACACTTCTAGATATTTGCTGTTAGACTAGAGTTTCCCTCTACTACTTTCTAAACTGCTCCTTTATTTGGCAGGGTACCCTAAATCCTCTCAAATTCATTAAGTGCAGACCTGTACCATTATTTTAGACACCTAGGTACATTATTCCATGAACATATGTACTTCTTTTATTATACCTAGACATCATACATCATTTATTTTACATACATTATCTAAAGAAATGATTTTTGTTTAAACACTAACTCACGATTTTGCATAATTCTTTTAAAATCTTTCTTTGCCTACTGTTATAAATCCACAACATTTAAAAATATGTTTAGTCCTTACATTATAATTTGAATAAGTTTCATACGGATAGCTTATTTATCCCTGAATAATTATAAATACTAGTTTGTGGCATATTATTTTGTTCATCTCTATATTTTCCATAGCTGCTAGTGCAGTGGGTACAATGGATACTCAGTAAATATAGCTTAGATACTGAAGTAATAAAGAATTTATAAAGCAAACAGCTGTTAAGTGACATTGTGTTTTTGTTTTTGTTTTCCTGTAAGATTTGATCAGAAGCTTATGGGTTTATTAGCAATTTTTATTAAATTTTAATCATATCCTTTTTGTTTGCTATCACTCACGTGACATGATGGTTTTACACTACTTTCCATGAAAGTAGAAAGTAATAAAATAAAACTATTACAAAATTAAATTTTTGAGACTATGTGTCCTAGTTCTTTCAACCAAATAAAAATTGCTTCAGAAAACTATCAGTAAAGCAGTTCTGTGGTGAATACTTCCAGTGTGTCCAGGGATTTACTATACCTTATTACTGTTTTGAGAAAAACATTAAATTCTTCAGAGAGATAAAAACAACACATTTGAAACCTCAGTGAGTTATATATCACAGAATGCAATTACTAAATAGCATAGTGCAAAGACATCATTGATGAATCACTGAAAAAATAAGCAGAAAAAATAATTACAGTTGTCTTAAAGATGCACACTCTAATTTTGATTTTATATCACATGCATAAAAACAAGAAATTTGAGGTCATCTTGTAATATTTCAAATAAATTTGTTGTGAATATATATTAAATGATAGTTATTAAGATAATTCTCTAATTTACAAAATTATAAAAGTTTTTCAGGGCATTTTAAAATGATAATTTGTCAACCATAGTTCAACTCCTAACATCACTGAAATGAATTCTTTGTAGAGAGTGGTAGGTAAGAAACTGGTGGTCATCCTCTGCTGTCATGTAAAATTTTCAGTGTTAGATTTAAATAAGTTTTCTAACGGGAGAAATATTATAAGAGTCACAGGCCAACGAACTTGTGTCTGAGCTGCAGTAGTAAGTAAAGCCTGTCTCGTTATGTTACAATACTTTATTTTAAATGGCTCATATGTGAGTTTTAAACTATGCTTACATTCTAATAGAACTGTGCTGTGTCTGATCAACAGTTCATATCCATATTTGCATTCCTTCTAAATCCATTATTTATTGGATGAGTGGAATGATAGAATCAGCTATGCCTAGGTCCTTTCACATTACATGCATGGATTTTTGCCTCTATGTGCAAAGTTTAGAAAATTGGAAGTTTTTTTTTTAAAATATCATACCTGCTTTCTTTCTACTTTTTCATATTTCTAATAGTTATTTTTCTATTAAATGTTTTTCTCATATCTGAAGAATACATATATCATTTAAAAGAAACATAATTTTTCAACTCCATGAATGATAGCAGTTTATTGGTAGTAATGTACAAATGCAGAATATTATTAGCTCGGTGCAAAAATAATTTTTGCCATTACATTCAATGGGAAAAACTGCAATAAATTCTGCACCAACCTAATACAGTCTTTTTAAGGTGATTATGTAACTAAGAGCACCTCAGAGTTTACACAGGGATTTAAAAAAATACTAAAGCAGTAAAATTATAATTAACAATGCTATTTTGGCAGAATAGATAACTTTTTAAAACAGTTTTATTGAGTTACATTTAATATACCAAGAAACTGAGCATATTTAATATGTACAATTTAATGACTTTGGAGATAGGAGTATGCCTGTGAAATTATCACCATAATCAAGGTAATGAACATAATTGTCACCTCAATATTGTTCTTCTTCCTTTTTGGCTTTTTTTGTTTGGTTGTTTCCCTGGTTTATTTTTTGTTTTTGTGGCAATAACACTTAAAATAAGATCTATCATTTAAACAAATTTTTAAGTATATAATATTGAGCTGTTTTGTTTCACATGTGCAAAATGAATGAATTCTAGACACCAACTTTTTTTCACTTGTTTGTCTTAGCAGATTGACTACCAGAAATCAATCTAATGAAATCATATATGACTCATCATAAGCAACGACATAGTAGATGCAGGAAAAAGCATTTAATAAAATTCTAAGCCCTTCATGATAAAGGTTTCAACATATTTGGTACAGAAGGAATGTACCTCAACACAATAAATGTCCTATACAAGAAATCACAATCAACATACTTTAACAGGTAAAGTTGAAAGCCTTTCCTCAAGATCTGGAATAAACAATGATGCCTTCATTCATCACTTCTATTCAACATGGTACTGGAAGTTCTAACCAGAGCAACTAGGAACAATAGGGAAAGAAAAGGCATTCAAGTTGGAAAAGAATAAATAAAATTGTCCCTGTTTGCAGGTGTCATGATCTAATATGTAGAAAATCCCTAAAACATCACCAAATATGGTTAGATCTAATAAATTAATTCAATACAATTGCAGAATATAAAATCAACAAACAAAAGTCAGTAGCATGTCTATACACTAATAGCAAACTATCTGAAAATAAGAAAACAATCCCATTTGCAATAGCTACAATGTAAAAAATACTTAGAACTAAATTTAACCAAGGAGGTGAAAGTTCTCTATACTACAACCACACTTCTATGTATCACTTGTCAAATTTTCTATTACTTCCATTTTGTTAACCAAAATAGTTTTATTTTTTTCATCTGTTTATTTATTCAATAGTACATATTCCCTAGAAAGTCTGTTAGTACAGAAGAATAGAAACCAGAAATCTATTTAATGTTTATACAGTGTGACTTTACTCTAATTCAAGTAGAGCATTTGATTTATAAGTCATAAATCCATGTAAATTAGAAGTATTTTGATAGTTTTTAGACATTTTGTGTTTTTTGTAGTCTAACACAGAAGCCATCACATAAATCCATTAGAATAATTTCAGAGAAATATTTTATATTTTTTCTAATTAACACTACAAAAAACTATTAAACAGATGATATACAAGAAGGTAGGTTACACCCTCCAGTATATGCCAGTTCAAGTAAGCAAATTTGTAACTGAAAGGTACTTCGATGAATATTGATAGCAATGATGACAAAAATAATGGAGCTCCCACTTACAGAGCAAGTAACACGAGACAGTCAGTTTTAAATGCTTTATATGCATTAACTCAAATAACTATGTACCAGAATGTATAGTTTATAGTGAGATTCGAAATATTTAATAATCTCCATGATTCCTGGAAGAAGCTGCAGTTTCTGCAGGCACATAGATAACTCTGATTGATTTAGGCCAAGAGATGGTGCTCCTAGGCTCTATGAGTTCAGAGGGGCACTGAGCCTTTGCCGTCTTGATCATTATTATTAGCATTACCACCAAGCATGGAATTAACTTCAAAGTCTTCAGTCCTGACTGAAAGAGGAACCTGCATTTGCAAACCTTCTCAACCTGGGTAACACTAGTTAAGTGTCAATCTCTTGACCCCTCACACACTAGATCAAAGTAGCTGAATAAGGGAACCTCAGAAGGCCCATGCAGTTACAATTTGCCAACAAATGTACTACAAAATTACACAGATTGGCCCCATCGTCCCAGTGAATATCACTGGACCATAAGTCCAGGTGGCGAATGATGTAAAAAATTTCACACAGTATATATCAGTTCTGACATAAAAGAATTTATGTCAGATGATTTTCTTCTTAGGAAAATGCTTTAAAGAGATGACATAAATTGAGTATGAATAAACAGATGTTTACAAGTTTTCTTTGGGATAAATGTCTAGTCTGTAATAGGGACATAAGCTAGCATACACAGACAGAAGAATATTAGACAAGTCCAGAAAATACAGAATTTGATTTTGACCTGACAGGAAGTTATGGGACTTATGAGAAGTATGGCTAGAAATGTAAGGTTACTCTAAGTTGCAGAAAACCCATATGTCTCACATAAATATATCAAATGTAGTTGTATGGCTGTAGGGAGTCGTTATAGGGAATTAGGATGAGGAGTTCACTTATTACCACATTACTTATGTAGATAATTTGGCCCAAAGATGTAAGGAGGGTGAAATCTAGAGAAATTAATGTGACAGAGATCATTTCTAACAATATCCACAAAAGTAAAGCATAATGGAAAAGTGGAAATGCATTGGTGAGAATAGAATAAAATGTATAGATTCAAAAGATGTTGGGAAAATAATTTCTAATAGCAGTTCTGAACTACATTCATGAGGTTGCTCTAGCATCTACTGAGAAGGGTAAGATAAAGACAAACCAAGTAGTCTTCAGGCTGTTACCCCTTTTCAACCAGAATCAAATTCTTTATCATCCATCTCCTGGGGTTCTCAAATATTTTACATACTTTTATTAAAATACTCTTCAAAATTACAAGAATAAGGATCCATTTGAAAAAAAACAACACCTTTCTGATACACATACACATATGCATACATATGAATAGTATTTACATTGCACATGAGTGTTATATAAGAATTTGGGAATTTATTAAATGAAAAAGAATAAGATGGAGGATGAGAAAATGTTGGAAACCAATGAAAAACAATGCCTTTGAGAAAATAATTGAAAAATTATAGAAGATAGGATGGAAAACTAGCTAATAAGGGGAAAGTTATTATTGATTTGGGATATATCAGGTTTATGGTGCTTCAGGGAAGCACACAACATGGGTAAGATATTAGAGCTAAATATGTGAAATGGGTCATTATTCCTTTTGAAATGACACATTAGATAATGAGAACATAAAGTGGTCCAGGAATAAAAAAACAGAAAAATGAAAATATCCCAAAGCAAAGCAGAACCTTAATGTAACACTTACCACTTCAACTGAGTCACAGTAGGGCACATAGGAACAACTGAAAGGCAGAAACCATCAGTGCCACGGGGGACAATATCTAGACTACTTAGTATGAAGTTCCAAGAAAGTTTTTAAGTTGGAGATAGGTTCTCTCTAGTGTTAATACTAGATGATAGAGATAGAGTAACCTTTAAAAGTGGTGAGGGATTTAATTTTTAGGAGATTAGTTTCAGTCAGATGATGTGTGAAGAGCATTAAAGTGGCCAAGTATCAAAGTGCAGGGTCAGGGAGAGGTCTCAAAATGACTATTGTGTGGCATTTAACACAAAAAGGCAAGAAAAAAAGATTTCAACAAGACAGTATGATACTAAAAAAACACTGTGTGTGTGTTGTCGTGGTTGTTTTAAAGACCATAGGATATGTTAGTATATATTGTTAGCTTATTAGGAATTACTAATATAGATGGAGAGGGAGAGAGATAAGACATGTAGCACATTTAAAGGAATAATTGATTGATCAAGGTCTCTAGCGTTTGGAAAAGCTTAGGACATAGAGCACATATGAAGGGTTACTTTTAGTGAAAGGAAACAAAAAACCATAAATTGAATGGAGGCACATAGTGTTTCATATGTAGGCATCATTTTCAGTAAATGGGAAGAGAACAATCACGTGTTGAGAATATAAAGGCAGGGTTAGAAATTTGTGAAATTGGCGATGTTTTGAAGATCCACTGTTTAATAAATAATTTACGTTTGTATAAAAAGATGACTTTTCATTGAGTAATCTGTATATTACCCCGGAACTGAGGTAGAAAACAGGTAGAAAACAAATCTAGACTTAAGTCAGGAAACATTTTATTTGAAAATACTATTGCAGTAACGGAAGAGGAACGGTTGCAGTAGGGACAAAAGTCTGATTGTAAGATCTGCAAGCGTCTTCACGTCAGGCACAGGGCTTTTCTTTTTCAGGGAGGAGTAAACAAGGCTAGACAGAACCAGGTGTGGGGATGCTGGATGAACAGATGGTGAAATCAGGCAGTTGAGGGAATGTTTTTACCTGAGATCAGATGATTCTCAGGAGGGGCCAGTAAGGAGAAATGATTCCACATTCCAATGCCTGCCCAAGGCAGGTCAAGGTTAGGGGCCTGTGGGGAACAAGGACTCTGATTAACTTTTGGTCAAGAGAAGTTAGAGAGCATTTGGTCCCCAAGGCCCAGTGGGACAAACTGTTCAGCTAATCGTTCATGAGAAAAATAATGACTTTCCTGGAGGGTGGGAGTGTTGTGTCTCTCCCTGTCACAGGCTAACCAGGGGATCATCTGAGAGTCTTATCTAAGTCTTATGGGGAAGAGTGGCTCTTTTCAGAAAGCTGTTTCCAGACACAAAACGGTGAAAGGATTTAAGGGTTTCTGTTTTCCGGGAGCATAGGACTGAGTAAAGTTCAACATTGTCAGTTATCATTGTTTCTACTTAAGTCTCTCAAATGTCACTGAATTAACCAAAGAGAATGAAGAAAACGTGAATTGTATGGTGTTGGAGAATGGCAAAATAAAAGCAATGTACATTGAGATGGGGCCGTGTTTCCACTAAGTGATTTTAACTGAATGGCTCCCTCTAGGGACAATGATGGAGAACAGATTTTATCCCCAATGAAAGCAATCTCCACTGGCATATTAATTATTTAAATTCAGTTGGTATGAGTGTGCATATATGTGTCAAAGTCAAAACTAATTTTAACTGAATTTTTCTCAGTTTTATTCTGCGGCAGTGGAAGATCTAGTCATTCGGAGCACATATGAACTGTCAATGGTAGATAAAATAAGTTGCTCTATGACTTCAGCCTGTGATTCATGTGTCTTTAATGTAACAGTCATAGGCTTTAGTTTTGCACACTGATCAGGACTTGTCAATATTGTCAATATGGGGATTAGAGAGATGACTGCAGGGTGATACATGTGAGTAATCAAATGTAGCAAAAGATATAATCAATGATGGTGTATCAGTGTCCAAAGATAAACGAGATTGTATATTGTTGGATTATATAAAGCTATTTTAATAGAAGAAAGATTTGCAAAGTTGGGGTCATAGTGAAGAAAAACTCTGCATTACACCTAAGCCTGAAAAGATCAGGAAAACAAAATATTTTTGGAACCTGAAGGTAGAGGAATTGAGTAGAAAGCTCAGCTTGCCATACCTGTGATATAGCCAACCAGCAAGGGACATGCCTGGAGTAGAGAAACAGGGAAATAAACTGCTTAACCTCCTTCTCCTCCATCTTTCACTAACCTAGGGTACTTTTTATCCTGTAGTCCAACCAGAAGCCAGAGAGGAAGAATATCTGTTGATGACACCACATCCTGTCACAGAGTAGAATACATAAAGGTAAGAGTGGATCTAGAAAAACAAATGGAAGATTTTCAACTTGGGGAGACAGGGTGTTAGGATTAGAAAAATGGCTAACTGATTTTTTGTTTGTTTGTTAAATATGGGACTCACATGACTTTAAGTTGAGTATCTGGTCGACTCCAATGCAGTATCACCAAATTTCTATTTTATTTATTTAGAGACAGAGTCTAACTCTGTCACCCAGGCTAGTGTACAGTGGCGCAATCTCAGCTTACTGAAAGCTCTGCCTCCTGGGTTCAAGAGATTCTCATGCCTCAGCCTCCTGAGTAACTGGGACTACAGGTGTGCACCACTACGCCTCACTAATGTTGTATATTTAGTAGAGACAAACTTTCACCATGTTGACCAGGCTGGTCCCAAACTCCCAGCCTAAGTGATTCACCTGCCTCAGCCTCCAGAGTGCTGGGATTACAGGTGTGAGCCATCTTGCCTGGCCTACTATCATCAAACTATTCAGAGGAACTCACATGAAGACAGAAAACTTTGCAATATCATTTGAAACGTAAAAACAAATTCTGAAAAAAATTCTCCCTAACCTCAAGGCAGATGGAATGAGCATGACGGAAACCTATCTCAGATTTGTCCCATTGCATACCAGGTTTTAAATACCTTAATAGAGAGAAAAATGACCATTTTGAAAGCCACTTTATCTGCTCTTGTTTAAGGTATTCAAAGACATGTCAAGCTAAAATGCTCCTGTATCTCAAGGATATTATATTTTAAAAAATAGAATATTAGTTTATTCCTTAATCTGAACTCCCCTTGTATGTCTTTACAGTAATTCCTAGGAAGATTGGAGATGTGAGCATTTTGGTTGCATAAGAGGGTGTCAGAGAGAGACAGTATCAATCTGGACAAGTAAAGAAAAAAATGATTGTGAATTTATAATCAAAGGGACCATTAATATATTCTTTCTTGGGAAGAGGATTTGCTAATTACATAGGACAATAGAATACAGGCTTAAGAGGAATCTTACCTACATTTTATTTGAATATAGTTCATTCAGTGAGGAGTTAATTACAAGGGAGAAATAGCAACAAAACAATGCTTGTTTAACAATTTTTTACACTAACACAAATATCTCATTCCTTGAAAAAATATAAAAGAAGCAAAGAAAACAAATGCATCGGTTTTAATAATTTAACATGTCTAACATAATGGAAATACATAAAATTAATACCCAAACATGAAAAATAAAACTATTCCATAGCCCTGACAATATACACAAAGTTTAGTTTATATTAGGTTCAATGCAATATCAGAGGTAAAAAAATTTAAGTTATTTTACCATAATTCAAGAATATTAGCAAATAGCAATAAAATTATTTTCATAATTTTTATATTTCAAACCCCCCCCAAAAAAACTGGCAATGCATTTAGACGATATTTGCTAAATAAGAAAACAACATTTAGGAGAGAGAGAAACGTATAATCAGAAAAAATATATATTTCTTCAAATAATTTGTCATAAATAAAAAATAGACTAAATATGAGTGAAATCATCATTGACTTTAAATCAAAATAATCATAAAATATATACTGGGAAAACAAGAAAATACAAGTAAAATAGCAAAAATAATGAATTATATAAATATTAAAATCTAGTAATGATAAAATATTTTGTTCATAGTATGTATATAAAGACAACATTTTATACAACAAAATGATTTCATCAACGATTAAAAATACGTATTTTACATGGAAATCCTAGAAATGTAAAACTATTTAATATTATAGCAACATAATATTATAAACTACAACAGTTTATGCATTCATATGTAGTATATTATATTTATTCTATTATGTTTATAATTTATTAAATTTATTTAAACATAGAAACTATGTTTTATTTTTTAACTTTCAGAATATATGTTTAAAATAGTTTAAAATATCATTCAGGAATATACAAATTGGTATGTACTTAGATGAAATTCCTAAAAATTTGTCACAGGATACAACTCCCATTTTTTAAAAGGAATCTCATAATGAAAAATGTTTCTATTTTATTCTTGCTGCTGTTGTGTTTATTAATTTCTGGTGATATTATAGTTTTTATTAGTAGTTTTACTTCATGTTCTATTTTTCACTGGAATTTTTCATGGAAGATTATGCAGCAGCTCTTATTTTTATTTATTTTACATTTTTTTGTGTGTGATGTTGTTGTTTTTTGAGACGAGGTTTCGCTGTTGTTACCCAGACTGAAGAGCAATGGCACGATCTTGGCTCACTGCAACCTCCGCCTTCTGGGTTCAAGCAATTCTCCTGCCTCAGCCTCCCGAGTAGCTGGGACTACAGGTGCGCACCACCGCACCCTGCTAATTTTTGCATGTTTAGTAGAGACGGGGTTTCACCTTATTGACCAGGATGGTCTCGGTCTCTTGACCTCGTGATTCACCCGTCTTGGCCTCCCAAAATGCTGGGATTATAGGCGTGAGCCACCGCGACTGGCCTGTTCTTATTTCTTAATAGCGTAAATGTATACAGAAGTATGTGACCAATGAAAGCTTTCCTAGTTTTTATCATGAAGAGGCACACTCATTTATTGTTTTTAAAATGTTTTTCTCTACCCATCCATCATCCATGAGTAAATGTGAGAGTCTAGCCATCCATCGTTCTTTTACTAACAGCACTGGCTCTGAACTGCTAGAGATTTCTGTTACCTTTAGTCTTTCCTACTATTCAAGTTGTTTGTTGGACTAAGGCGAGGAAATGGTTAAAACTGTGGTATCAGGTGATGAGTTCAAGGAACCAGATTAGATCCACAAGGATTTCATCTCACTTCTCTTTGTTACCATATTAACTTTCCTGAGCACCATTTTAATATGTTTTTATGATGAATACATTTCCATTTTCTCTGGAGGAAAGAAGAAAGCTCCTGCTGGATTCATTTTTAACCTATATTTTAAACTTTAGCACTCACCTTTAAAACACAAACCCTCAGGCCAAGGTCAACTATTCATCATTTCTTTTTCTCTTTATATAATTTTTTGCTATATATGTTCACATTGTGCCCCCCTTCCCAGTGATGTTCTTTTCCACTATTTTCCAAAAATGTTGTTTCTGAAGTTCTATTTAAAAATAACACCTTTTCTAAGGTCTTTCCACGTAGGTGCTCCATTTAGTAAAGCAAAGACACCAACAAGTAAATCTCTCTCATATATGTCTCGCTCCCAGGACTTTATCCACAAATGGCTTAGTTCAATTATCACTTAACGCTTTTATGTTATATTTTTGCTGCCCATATGCATGTCTTTCTACAAAGCCCAAAGAACCTACTTTATCTGTATTTATATTCTCTTCAGTTATTATAAATACTTGTTGTAGCAAAATCATACTAACACAAATAGTAAATAGCAAATATTTGTTAAATAAATGAATAATGTAATTAATTGCATGCTTGGCTCTTAAGGAACTGGAGGCTATTTCATAAACGATATTGTCAATTCACTGGGGACAAATTGCTCTTAAACGCTGCCAACATTTTCTTTTTGTGCAGCAAAGAGATTGAATTTGGCTCTGCTTCAACAGGCCACTTGCCTATGCAAATGTAAAGCTCAAATATTATTCTGAAGTAAGGAGCTCAACTGCTCCACATTATCCATGGTATAATATAAAATACTAGTTTTTTTCTTAGGGGGTGTGAGTCCCAAGGAAGAGATCTGAGAGGTCATTGGGTAGGATAGCAAAGTAAGAAGAAGTTGTTTTCTCTCTCTGTTTTTGGGCTGGGATGGGAGGCAGGTGGGATTTTGCTACATGGAATCCTGAAGGATTGAACATAAGAATGTTCCTATCCATGAACTTTAAATTATCCCCTGAAATAAGGTGTCAATAATAAGAGATAATTGGTTGGATTCCATAGAGTGAAAAGCATGGCTAAAGGAATGGAGGAGCAGTGTCATCTCTAAAGCGATTTTAAGTTATCATTTCACCAAGATCAAGCCAATAATATATGGAATCAAGAGAATATACTGTTCTTTAGATTGTTCAAATGATCATATCACAATTTATCTCAATTCAGTCATTTAAAGTCTGAGATCTCTGCTGATGTTCTCAAATGCATCCTGCTACCAGAAAACTAACAATTTGTTAATCCATTCGATTTCTCATTTGACTTTGACTTATGAAGTTTTAGAAATAAATTTTAGATTTAAATACCAGAACTATCCAAAGTTAAGTCTTTTTTCTTGCCTTATTATTTAATGATTTCCTTCACATTGTAGCTAATTATTTTGCTGCCTTGACAAGAAATTTTTAAGTAACAGAATATGTAAAATATGTTTTCTTAATATACCACTGCTAACATTTTTTAAGAGGATAGGTAGTTTGTAAACAAACAAACCTATAGATATTCCTGTATATGGTATAGATATTTCTTTGCATATACCATTTTGTTTAGGTCTTAAATTCTTTGCACATACTATTTTTTTTAGATCTTAATGTCATCAAAGGCAAAGACAATACTCTTTATAATAATTCCTATGAATTATCTTGCTATAATAAATTGCTAGAGAATGTTCTAGAATTTTTCTTTCAGTCATTACATCTAATTTTTTAAGGATTTCTTAAACATCTATTTGAAAAGCTTTTCTTGAACTTGTCTGCTGTATATTCTCATTATTCTTGCCCTAGTTGAGGCACTATTGTCTATATCTGAAATACTTCAAGAGTTTCTTAAAATCTCCTCTCTAATTTGTATTCCCCAATAATTCCTTATCCTCAGGATGGTCAAAACAATCATCTTAAAACATAAATCATATACTATAACTTACTTCCTTAAGAACATGTATGTTTTCATATTGCATTTGATATCAAATAATGATTATTTACTTTACTTTGGCTTTCAAATCTTACAAATATGATTAATGTAACTTTCTGTGGCTAGGCTTACCATTCTTCTCGTGCCAGCCTTATAATATTCCTACCACCTAGGCCTTTTTACTTCCTTGAACACACACGTTTTGTTCTACCTAGTAGACTTCCCTCTTGTTGCAATTATCTCCCCCACTTTTGGGAATGTTGTTTTTTCTTGTCATTTACATCTTAATTTAAATGGAGCCTTTTAAAAAAGTGTCTCCTTGGTCATTAAATCTAAAGCTGGCCACTCAGACATACTCTTTGATGTCACTAAATATTAGTTATAATATTTAAGTTATTACTCCTGTATATTTTTCTTTGTGGATCCATCAAGCCATCAATCCAAACATTGATTCACCCATATGTATATTTTCTTTCATTGACTCATTCATTTTATTATCATCACCCATCTAGAATTCAAGCTCAATGAATAAAGAAATACCTTTGACCTGTTCATTGTTTTTATTACCTGGGCTTATATTGGTATCTGGTGTTTGTATTAGTCTGTATTCAGATAATCAGAATGAATTTTCAAAAATTATATATATATATATATAATAAGTGAAGGAATGTCTCATACTATTATGGAAAATTCCAAGATCTCCTGGGTGAGTCAGCAAGCTGGGGACCTAGGAAAGCCAATGGTGTATTTCCTGGCTGATCTGTAAGTCTCAGAACCAGAAGAATACGTGATATAATTCCAGGATATACACCACTGTATATATATATATATATATATATATATATATATATATATATACAGCTCATATATATATATGAGCTTCCTGAGAAGCTCCTAACGCAGGAAGGCTCTGATTTCCAGTTTGAATCTGGAAACAGAACAAAAGCTGATATCTAAATTTAAAGTTTACCAAGTAGGAAGAATTATCTTATTTGGTGTAGGGTCAGTCTTTTTGTTCTATTCTAGTCTTCAAATGATGGAATGAGGCCCACTCATATTATGGAGGACAATTTGCTTTACTTAATCCACCTATTTAAATGTTGAATTTCATAAAAGAAACACTCATATAGAATATAATGAGAATAATGTTTGATAAAGTATCTGGAAAGCCCATGGCCCAATCAAGTTAACACCTAAAATTTGCCATCACAATATTCAACAAATAAATGTTACACAACTCTTCAATATGCCAATCACTTATTATTACTTTGCATACATTATCTCAACTAATCTTCATTGCAAACTTAACTAGTAGCGACTGGTATCGTGAATGTCCTTGCTGTGTGAGGAATCTGAGTCTGGGCAAGTAAAGAAAACTTGTGCAATTGCATATACATATAGTTACTGATTTTCTTTTAGAAAAATAAAATTTATGTATGACCTCAGGTGGGTAATTTTTTACCTATTAAATTAACTATAATCCTTTTATAATTATTAGTCAATTATACTATAACATTAGTTAAAGATATATTATAATCATCTATTCAGACATATATCTTCCTTTCCCTACTTCTAGCCTTTGTTTCAATTAAAATCTGAATTCTATTATAATAGTCAATACTTGCTAAGCTATTTAACATGAGTCTTCAAATACAAGTGCACTCATAATAACATACTGACTTTTCTGAATTTCTTAACTGAGAAATGGTTAGTATTCAAGTTTTCCTTTTGAATTTTGTGGATTTTTTTAGTCATTAACATGCAATTGAGACTCATCAATATTAATATCTGTTTGGATGGCTTCATGATATGCTTCTTATGAGCACCACGTTTACTCTCTAAACATTCATGTTTATACCTGTAGCATAATTCCAATTTTTGCAATTGCAGTGTTGTATTGAGCAACGTTTCTCTATAATTCCTATGTACCTATGGAAGGGATTCATGAGCCCTTAGGAAATACTGTATAGGCTGTAGACTGCAAATGAAACACCGGAAAACATGTAAATCTTCTTGCGTATGGTTTACGTTAACTTGTTTGATAAATGAGTACCCATACATTATCACATTCTCACAAATGTGTAGATGCAACATGTTTAAGTAGCTAGAAAGCAAATTTCTCAGTTACAGCTTCTCAAAGTTTCCAATGTTAGGAAATATTGAGAATTTTCCAGATTGGCTTTATTTATTTGCATTACTTTTAGAAAGGGTATGCCTTCATAAAGTTAACATCCATATTATCTTTTGAAATGTGATTGAAAAAATGGTATCTTGCTATTTTAATTTTCTCTACTCTATTTACTTATGAAACTAAATATCCACAGAGTATTTCTATTATGTACATACATCTTATTGAAAATTGACTATTTTATAGTAACTTTGCATAAATGGTCTCTCTGAATCTATGTCATTTTCAGTTGCCTTCCATTGTGGGTGAAAATCAGGTCCAAACAGTGAGTTAGATAACACATTGACTAACTGAGTGACAAGAGCAGTAATGCTGCCAGTTCTATGTCTAAATCTCAGGATACCCAGTGTGTTTTGTTTGCCTTTTATGCCTGTATAGTCTTCATTAAAAATATGCCCAGGCTGGCCTGCAGAGCTGAAAAAGGATAAAAGCTACATGAAGCAAGGCTGCCCCAGTTAAGCTCCTTCATTTAGCCAAGCCAACATTGAATGAGGCCTTCCTTCTTCCTTTAGATGTGTAAGCCAGATCGTGCACAGAAACCTGAGTGATCCCAGGTGAGACAGTCAAATCCACAGCCTTGTGATTGCTGAGATACAGTAATAAATTATATTTCCTTCGAGTTACCAGAATTGAAGGTGGTTTGTCAGAAAGCAATAAAGGTTACATAATATATAGCAAAAGAAGTAATTTGTCCTAGATAATTTTTAAAAATCCCTTTTAATATTCTATGCAATTTTCATTTGCATAATAACATGTTTTAACATTTGCATGTTGCTTTTTCTTTGTTTTCTTTATTTTTTTGCTTGAACAAAACTTGGAGTAGTTTATTTTCTATCAAGTTTATAATATTAAATGTGATGATATAAACTTTATTTTAATTATATAAGTGTAGATTGATGCTCTGGGATATCAGTTGTCAAACTGTTATAAGTAATTGAGCATAATTTTTAAACACACATACATGAAATTTCACTAAGTCTTAATTTCCAAAAACAGGCCATGAAGTAAAATAAAAATTATTTTAACCCTTAAGGATTTTCATGCGGTGAATGAGAACAATATTGATTTATTTTTCATCTACATTGTAGTGACATGACATTAACATGCACAGAATTTTAAAATTAAAAGAAAATTATTTTAAAAGAAACACACCATTTAGGAAATCTCTATCATTTCATTTGTACAAGCAGATAATAATTTGTCTTTTTTCTTTGCTTTAACTATATTATTTCCTATTTGTTTTCCCATGTACTCTCAATATTTTAAAATAATCAATAAAATGACATAATAATTTAGTAGTTAATGACTACATTCAATCAATAAAATATTAATATAGGCAATCATCTTTGGCACGTATGAAATGAAAAATAATATTGGCCAGGCCTGGTCACACACCTCCCACCAGGGCTTTGGGAGGCTAAGACCAGAGGATGACTTGAGATTAGGAGTTGAGGGCAGCCTGAGCAACATAGCAAGACCCTGACTCTACAAAAAAATTTAAAATCTGCCAGGCATGGTGGTGCATGCCTGTAATCCTAGCTACTTACTACTTGGGAGGCTGAGGTGGGAGGACAGCTTGAGCCCAGGAGTGATCTGGGCACTGACTATCAGTGATTATAGGATATAATTAAGATTTAACCTGTTTTGATTTAGAAATCATGATTTTTAAATGTCATGCATGGCTCTAAAATACAAAAATATGTAACCAATTAAAAGTAGCTGAAAAGTAATTAATTTCTCTCTCTCTCTATATATATATGTATATGTGTATATATATACATACATGTATATATACGTATATATACATGTATGTATATATACACGTATGTATATATATACATATGTATATATATACACACACATATAAATTTCTCTCTCATATATAATAGGGGAGAGTGAGAGAGAAAGAGACAAGGTCTCTATCTGTTGCCCAGGGTAGAGTGCAGTGCAGTAACCATCACACCTCTTATATATATATATATATATATATATATATATATATATATACAGAGAGAGTGAGAGAGAGAAATTTATAGGTATATATTTAGAAATTTCTATATAAATAGAATTTTTTTCAAGTATGTTTCAAAATATTTCAAAAATATTGAAAGTAATGAAACACTTTCAAGAGTAAAACCCTATCTCTTAAAGTACATCACAGTCATGGCATTTAACAGAAATATACTTAAAATAATGTCTTAATATACCATAGTATAGAAGAACTAGACATTTTTGACATGTGACTTTGTGTGTGAAGAGCAGTGCATTTGTTTAATCAGCTAATTCCATATATTATACAAACATATATTATGAACTAAAATGAAAAGTAAAAAGTAAAAACAGACATTATTCACTTATCCCTCATACTTTTCAGGGTTTTTAAAAATAGTTTTTATATCCTAGGTCTTCCATTTCATTTTTCTAACACATTCACATTGCTCATGTCATAATTAGAATAAAATGACATAAATATTTCAAAGTTTATGTAATAGCTAACAGTGTTCATTACTTTTTTGTCAGTACATTTTATTTAATTATATTGTGTTAATTAAGCATTGGAATTGTATTATTTATTACTTATGATTGTTTTATAGTGACTATCAGTGATTATAGGATATAATTAAGATTTAACCTGTTTTGATTTAGAAATCATGATTTTTAAATGTCATGCATGGCTCTAAAATACAAAAATATGTAACCAATTAAAAGTAGCTGAAAAGTAATTATTTAAATCTATATGGCAAATGTGTCTTATTATCTTCTCTTTTCAATAATCGATTAATTCCTTTAGCAATCACAGATTGACTAAAATATCGTTAAAATAGCAAATGACCAAAGTTTGCAAAAAGATGACTGAACGCTGATATAGCTGATTCTGTGTCTCCACCCAAATCTCATCTGGAATTATAATCCTCATGTGTGGAGGTGATTGGATCATGGTGGCAATTTATTCCATTTACCCTGATGTGATTATTACACAATGTATTATTACCCTGATGTGATTATTACACATTATTACGTGTCCTCCTGTTAGCTTGAGCCCAGGAGTTCGAGGCTGCAATGAGCTGTGATGGTTACTGAATTGTACTCTACTCTGAGCAACAGACAGAGATATTCTCTCTTTCTCTTTTCCTCTCTCTCTCTCTCTTTCTCTAGAGAGAGAGCTCTAAGGAGAACTGACGGTTTAAAAGCAGCAGTGTCCCCTGTGCTCTCTCTCGCCAATAGCCATGTAAGATATGCCTTGCTTCTTCTTCACCTACCATCATGATTGTAAGTTTCCTGCGGCCTCCCCAGCCATGCATAACTGTGAGTCAATTAACCTCTTCTCTTCATAAATTAGTATCTTTATATCAGTGTGAGAGTAAAGTAATAACACAAAAACCTAGGTATTTTGCAAATTGCATAGTGCTGTATTTACTGGTTGGTAATAGACCATTCAATGGGTGAATTTTGTTATCTTATTTTCCTCATGAGAAAGCAACTGATATCAGATAATAGAGGTTTTGCCCCATTCCTGTGGCTTTTTTAACTTGTTGACAATTAACTCTGCAAACTCTACCCTTACAAGCCTGCCATTGCTCTTACTCACCTGCTTTGCAAATCTTCACTCTCAGCATGTCACAATATCTGAGAAGTTTACAAACAAATGTCACTTCTTCTTCTGAAGATGGATTGTTAATAGCCTGGGGAGAAATGCCAAATGTGGGTGAAGGGGAGGAAGGCAGCAAAACACACTGCCATGTGTGTACCTATGCAACTATCTAACTATCTTGCAAGTTCTGCACATGTACCCCAAAAACTAAAATGGAATAAAATAAATAAATAAATAAATTATTAGTATAAACAAACTTGTAGAACGCATGTGAAACTAATGAATAAACTATATAAAAACTCTTTTTCTTGAAAAAAAAAAAAAAAAACAACCACAATGAGTTTCTGTAGACAGACCTTAACTGGATTTTGTTCTACTAGGCCCATTATAAACACACCATCATGGCTGCAAAGCCCCACATTCACGTAGAGATAAATAACAACCTACTTATTCATCTGGGTATTTAAAATCAACTGATTAATATCAGGAAGACATTTACTTATGTTAATCATGCATTCATTCAAACAACACCTTACTTATTATAAGGTGTAAATAAATAAGGCTCTAAATAAGGCATGGAGATTCTTTTATTCTCTTTAGTGTCTGATATTTATTTAGCATATAAAGGTATTCACACTTTATAGACTAGGTGTGGTGACTGACACCTGCAATCCTAGGACTTTAGGAGGAGGAACCAGGAGGATGTCTTGAGTGCAAAAGTTTCAGACAAGCCTGGGCAACAAGATGAGAACCTGTCTCTATTTATTAAACGAATAAAAATAAGTAACTTTATAGAAATTATATTGTAGATACACCATATTACTGAAACAAAATAAATTATGCACTATAAAATGTTAATTAACATTCTTATTAAATAATAAGAAGAATGTTTACTTTCTTGGGGAATAAATATTGTCAAATGTGGTAGTTGTGTTTTAGGATCACAGTCAAGCCACCAAAAGGTAACATTTTATTCATTCTATCATCATTATTTCTAAAATTTTTCTATAATTACAAGTAGTTTTAGTACAAACAGTAAAAATAAATGAGACTATTTGCTAGCACAAAAGAGTGACTATAGTAAAAAACAAATTAATTGAACATTTTAAAATAAAAAGAGTTTAATTGGATTGTGTGTAACTCAAAGAATAAGTGCTTGAGGTGATGGATACCACATTTGCCCTGATGTGATTATTACACATTGGATACCTGTATCAAAATATTTCATGTAACTCATAATTATATACACTTGCTGTGTACCTGTAAAGTTAGAATAAAAATGACTTTAAAAATTTATATTATTCTCAGCAAACTGACACAAGAACAGAAAACAAACACTGCATGTTCTCACTCATAGGTGGGTGTTGAACAATGAGAACACATGGACACAGAGAGGACAGCATCACACACTGCGGTCTGTTGGGGAGGCCAGGAGAGGAACAGCGGGAGTTGGGGATGTTGGGCAGGGATAACATTGGGAGAAATGCCACATATAGGTGACGGGGGGTGGAGGCAACTAACCACATTGCCATGTATGCACCTATGCAACAATCCTGCATGATCTACACATGTACCCCAGAATCTAAAGTACAATAAAAAAAATGAAATACAATAAAATACAATATACTTGAATATAGACAATGCAAAAATAATTATTTCTCATATTTACTTCATTGTTCTATATTAATGTTTCTGTAACTTATAATTAGGTATAATTACTGTGTGCCTATAAAAATTAGAAATAAAAATTACTTAAAAATTATTCTTTATATATAATACATTGTTTTATATTGATGTTTTTAAAGGAAAGATCTAAAATTGACACTCTATCTTCAAAATTATAAGAGTTAGAGGAGCAATATCAAAAAAACTCAAAAGCTAGCAGAAGACAAGAAAAAACTAATATCAGAGCAGAGTTGAAGGAGATAGAAACACAAAAAACCTTAAAAAATAAAGAAATCCAGGAGGTAGTTTTATGAAAAGATCAACAAAATAGATAGACTGCTAGCCAGATGAATAAAAAAGAAAACACAGTAGAATCAAGCATATGCAATAAAAAAACGATAAAGGGGACATTACCACTAAGTCCACAGAAATGCAAATTACCATCAGAGATTACTACAAACAGCTCTGTGCACATAAACCAGTAAATCTGGAAGAAATGGATAAATTCCTGGACACTTTCACTCTCCCAAGACTAAACCAGAAAGGAGTTGAAACCCTGAGTAGACCAATAACAAGGGCTGAAGTTGAGGCAGCAATTAATAGCCTACCAACCAAAAAAAGTCTCGGTCTAGACAGGTTTACAGCTGAATTCCACCTGACATACAAAGAGGAGCTGGTAGCATTCCTTCTGAAACTATGCCAAACAATACAAAAAGGGAATTTTTCCCAACTTGTTTTATGAGACCAACATCATCCTGATACCAAAACTGGCAGAGACTCAACCAATAAAGAAAACTTCAGGCCAATATCCATGATGAACATAGATGCAAAAATCTTCAATAAAATACTGGCAAACTGAATGCTACAGCAAATCAAAAAGGTTATTCATCAGGATCAAGTAGGCTTCATCCCAGGGATGCAAGGCTGGTTCAAAGTATGTAAGTCTGTAAACATAATTCATCACATAAACAGAACCAAAGACAAAAGCCACACGATCATCTCAATAGATACAGAGAAGGCCTTCAACAAAATTCAACAGCACTTTATGCTAAAAACCCACAATAAACTAGGTACGGATTGAATGTATCAGAAAATAATAAAAGCTACTTATGACAGACCCACAGCCAATATTATACTAAACAGGCAAAAACTAGAAGCATTCCCTTTGAAATCTGGCACAGGACAAGGATACCCTCTCTCACCACTCCTATTCAATATAGTATTGGAAGTTCTAGCCAGAACAATAAGACAAGAAAAAGAAATAAAGGGTATTCAATTAGGAAAAGAGGAAGTCAAATTGTCTCTATTTGCACATGACATGATCTTATATTTAGAAGACTCCATCATCTCAGCCCAAAATCTTTGAAACTGATAAGCAACTTCAGCAAAGTCTCAGGATACAAAATCAATGTGGAGAAATCCCAAGCATTCCTATACACCAATAACAGAGTAACAGAGAGCCAAGTCAAGAGGGAACTCCCATTCACAATTGCTACAAAGAGAATAAAATACCTAGGAATACAACTAACAAAGGATGTAAAGGCCCTCTTCAAGGAGAACCACAAACCACTGCTCAAGGAAACAAGAGAGGACACAAACAGATGGAAAAACATTCTATGCTCATGGTTGGGAAGAATCAATATCATGAAACTGGCCATACTGCCCAAAGTAATTTATAGATTCAATGTTATCCCCTTTAACCTACCAATGACCTTCTGCACAGAATGGGAAAAAGCCACTTCAAACTTCATGTGGTTTGGTTAAAAGAGAGCCTCCATAGCCAAAATAATCCTAAGCAAAAAGAACAAAGCTGGAGGCATCAAGCTGCCTGACTTCAAACTATACAAGGCTACAGTAATCAAAACAGCATGGTACTGGTACCAAAAGGGATAGACCAATGCAACAGAACAGAAGCCTCAGAAGCTACACCACACATCTACAATCATCTGATTTTGACAAACCAGACAGAAACTAGCAATGGGGAAAGGATTCCCTATTTAACAAATGGTGTTGGGAAAACTGACTAGTCATGTGCAGAAAGCAGAAACTGGAACCCTTCCTGACACTTTACACTAAAATTAACTCAAGATAAAGATCTAAATATATGACCTAACACCATAAAAACCCTAGAAGAAAACCTAGGCAAAACCATTCAGGACATAGGCATAAGCAAGAACTTCATGACTAAAACACCAAAAGCCATGGCAACAAAAACCAAAATAGACAAATGGGTTATAACTGAACTCCAGAACTTCTGTACAGGAAAAGAAACAATCATCAGAGTGAACATACAACCAAGATAATGGGAAAATATATTGCAATTTACCCATCTGACAAAAGGCTAACATCCAGAATCTACAAAGAACTGAAACAAATTTATAAGAAAAAAGCAAACAAACCCATCCAAAAGAGGGCAAAGGATATGAAGAGACACTTTTCAAACGAAGACATATATGAGGCCAACAAACATGAAAAAATGCACATCATCACTACCATTGACTTTCTTCACAGAACTGGAAAAACCACCTTGAACTTCATATGGAACCAAAAGAGAGCCCACATAGCCAAGTCAATTCTAAGCAAAAAGAACACAGCAGGAGGCATCACACTACCGGACTTCAAACTATACTAAAAGGCTACAGTAATCAAAACAGCATGGTACTGGTACCAAAACAGAGATACAGACTAATGGAACAGAACAGAGGCATAGAAGGCAAAACAACATATCTACAACCATACAATCTTTGATAAACCTGACAAAAACAAACAATGGAGAAAGGATTCCCTGTTTAATAAATGGTGTCAGGAAAACTGGCTAGCCATGTGCAGAAAGCAGAAACTGGACTCCTTCCTGACACTTTACACTAAAATTAACTCCAGATGGATTAAAGACTTAAACATAAGCCCTGGCATCATGAAAACCCTATAAGAAAATCTAGGCAAAACCATTCAGGACATAGGAGTAGGCAAGGACTTCATGACCAAAACACCAAAAGCACTGGCAACAAAAGCCAAAATAGACAAATGGGACCTAATCACACTCCACAGCTTCTGCACGGCAAGAGAAACAGTCACTAGAGTGAATCGGCAACCAACAGAATGGGAACAAAATTTTGCAGTTTACCCATCTGACAAAGGGCTGATATCCAGAATTTACAAAGAACTCAAACAGATTTACAAGAAAAAAACAAACAAGCCCTTTCAAAAATGGGCAAAGGATA